>RXID01014748.1:0-85184 GCA_005019695.1 Trichopus zeylanicus subsp. travancoricus
TCGTAGTAGTTAGTAGTAGTAGTAGTAGTAGTAGTAGTAGTAGTAGTAGTAGTAGTAGTAGTAGTAGTAGTAGTAGTAGTAGTAGTAGTAGGAGCAGCAGCAGCAGTAGTAATTGTAGCCGTAGTAGTAGCAGCTGTAGTTGTAGCATTAGTAATAGTAGTGAAAGTTGTAGTAGCAACAGTAGTCATAATAGAAGCAGTACTAGTAGCAGTAGTTGTTGTCGTAGTAGTAATAGGGGAAATAGAAGTAGCAGCAGTTGCAGTAGTAGTAGCAGAAGTAGTTTAGTAGTAGTATCAGTTGCAGCAACAGTACTATTTATAGTCGTATTAGTAGTAGTGGCAGTAGTAATAGTAGTAATAGCAGAAGTTGTGTTGGTAATTGTCGTAGTAGTAGTAGTAGTAGTAGTAGTAGTAGTAGTAGTAGTAGCAGTAACTGTTTTAGCTATAATAGTAGTAGCAGTAGTTTAGTAGTACTAGTAGCAGCAGTAGTACTAGTAGCAGTAGTAGCAAAAGTAGAAATAATTATCGTAGTAGTAGTAGGTATAGTAGTCGTAATTGTAGTAATAGAAGTAGTAGTAGGAGTATTTGGAGTACTAGCAGTAGTAGTAATAGTCGTAGTTTGTAGAAGTTGTAATAGTAGTAGGAGCAGAAATAGTAGTAGTAGTAGTAGCAGTTATAGAAGTAGTAGAAGTAGTAGTAGTAATTGTAGTAGTAGTAGTAGTAGTAGTAGTAGCAGCAGCAGCAGCAGTACTAGCAGTAGGAGCAGCAGTGGTTGTAATAATTGTTGTAGTAATAGTAGTAGTAGTGGGTGTAGTAGTCGTAGTTGTAGTAATACAAGTAGTTCTAGTAGGAGTATTAGGAGTACTAGCAGTAGTAGAAATAGTTGTTGTTGTAGAAATAGTAATAGTTGTGGCCTAAAAGTATTTGTAGTAGTAGTACTAGAAGTAGTTGTAGCAGTACTTGAAGTAGTAGTAGTAGCAGCAGCAGTGGCAATACTAGTAGTAGTAGAACTAGTAGTAGTTTAGTGGAAATAGCAGTAGTAGGAGTAGCAGAAGTAGTAGGAGTAATAGTTGTAGCAGTGGTAGTAGTAATAGTAGCTGTAGCAGCATTGTTAGCAGCAGTAGTAACAACAGCAACAGTAGTAGAAGTAGCAATAGTTGTGGTATTAGTAATAGTAATAGTTGTAGTAGCAGTAGCAGTATCAGTAGTAGTAGATGTTGTTGTCGTTGACATTGTAGCACTAGTTCTTGTAGTAGTTGTAGCTATAGTCGTAGCAGTATTAGTGGTAGTAGTAACCATAGTAGTAGTAGGCATTGTAGTAGTAGTAGCTATAGTCGTAGCAGTACTAGTAGTAATAGTAGTAGCGGTATTAGTTGTTGTACTATTGGAAGCAGCAATAGTAGTAGGAGTAGCAGTAGTACTAGTAGTCAAAGTAGTAGTGGTTGTAGTAGTTGTACTAATAGTTACTATAGTAGCGGCGGCAGCTGTAGTAGGAATTATAATAGTCATAGTTGTAATACTAGGAGGAGTAGTGGTAGTAGTTGTACTAGTAGTAGCAGTAGCAGTAGTAGTAGTAGTAGTAGAAGTAGTAGTAGAAGTAGTAGTAGCAGCAGCAGTAGTAGTAATAGTAGTCGTAGCAGTAGTAGAAGTAGAAGTAGTAATGGTAGTATTAATAGTAGTAGTAGTAGTAGTAGTAGCTGTAGTAGTAGTAGTATGAGTAGTGGCAGTAGTAGTAATAGCTATAGCAGTAGTTGCAGTAGTATTAGTAGTAGTAGTTATAGCAGTAGTAACAGTAGTATTAGTACTAGTGGTAGTAGAAGTAGTGGAGTAGTAGTATGAGCTGTTATAGTAGCAGTATTAGTAGTTGTAGTATGTAAATTTGTATTAATTATAGTAATAGTATTAATAGTGGCAGTTGTAGGAGTTGTAGTAGTGCAGGAGAAGTAGTAGTAGTAGTCATAGGAGTAGTAGTATTAGTAGTAGTAATAGTTGTAGTAGTAGTAGCTGCTACTATAGGAGTACTTGTAGTGGTAGTAACAGCAGTAGTAGTAGTAGTTGGAGTAGTCATAGTAGTCATTGTTGTGGTAGCAGCAATAGTAGTAGTAGTATTTGTTGTTGTAACAACTGTAGTGGTAGTTGTAGTTGTGATAGTAGTAGTTGTAGTTGTAGTAGTAGTTGTCGTAGTAGTAGACGTAGTAGTTGTTGTATTGTTATTATTATTATTATTATTATTATTAGTGGTAGTAGTAGTTATTGTTGTTGTTCTTGTACTAGTAGCAGGAGTAGCAGTTCTAGCAGGATTAGTAGTTATAGTAGTAGTAGTAGTCGTATTAGCAGCAGTAGTAGTAGTAGTACTAGAAGTAGTTATTGTAGTAGCACTAGTAGCAGTATTAGTAGTCGTAGAAGAAGTAGTAGTAGTAGTATTAGTACTAGTAGTAGTACTTGTAACACTAATAGTAGCAGCAGTATTAGTAACAATAATAGTAGTTGAAGTGCTTGTAGTTGTAGTACGAGTAGTAGTAGTAATAGTAATAGTAGTAGTTGTAGTAGTTAGAGTAGTAGCAGTGTTAGTTGTAGTATTAGTGGTAGGAGTAGTAGTAGGAGTAATAATAGTGCTAGGAGAAGCAGTAGTAATAGTTGTAGTAATAGTAGTAGAAGTAATAGTAGGAGTGGTAGCACTAAGAGTAGTAGTAGTAGTAATTGGAGTGGTTGTAGTAGTAGGAGTAGTAGTAGGAGCTATAGCAAAAATAGTAGTAGTGGTAGTAGTAATAGTAGTAGTAGTAATAATAGTAGTAGTAGTAATAATAGTAGTAGTAGTAGTAGCAGCAGTAGTAGAAGTAGCTATAGCAGTAGAAGCAACATATGTAGTACTAGAAGTAGTTGTAGTAGAAGTAGTACTAGTAGTAGCAATAAGCGTAGTTGTAGCAGTAGTACAAGTAGCAGGAGTCATTGTAGTTTGAGAGGTAGTAGTTTTTGTTATTGGGGGAAAAGTAGTAGTTGAAGTTGTTGGTGTAGTAGTTGTAGTTGTAACAGTAGTAGTACTCGCAGTTGTAGTAGTTATAGTAGTAGAGCAGTAGTAGCAATAGTAGCAATAGCCACAATGGCAATAGTAGCAGCAGCAGTAGAAGTAGTAGTAGTGGTGGTAGTAGTCGTACTTGTTATATTTGCAGTAGTAGTAGCAGTAGCAGTAGTAGAAGAAGCATTAGTACTAATAGTAGTAGCACCAGTAGTAGTAGCCGTGGTAGTTGTAGCAGAAGTGATAGTAATAGTTGTAGTAAAAGCACTAGCAGTATAGTTGCCGTAGTAATAGTAGCAGTAGAAGAAATAGTAGGAGAAGTAGCAGCAGCAGCAGCAGTAGCAGTAGATATAGCAGAAGTAGTAGCAATAGTAGCTATAGCTGTAGTTGTAGCAATAGTAGTTTTAATAGCCGCAATAGGAGAAACAGAAGTAGCAGTAGTACCAATAGTACTAGTAATAGTAGTAGTAGTACTAGTAGTAGTAGCCATAGTAATAGTAGAAGGATTAGTAATAGAAGTAGTAGGAGCAACAATAGTAGTAGTAGTGATAGCAGTCGTAGTAGTCATAGTAGTAGTAGTAGTAGTAGTTCTAGTTGTTGTAGTTGTAGAAGTAGTAGTAGTAGTTGTAGTTATAACAATAGTAGTGGCAATGGCAGTAGAAGTAGTAGTTGTAGTAATAGTAGTAGTAGCTGCAACAGCTACAGCAGCATCAATGGCTATAGTAGTATTACTCATAGTAGTTGTAGTAGCTGCAGTAGTAGTAGTTGTAGTAGTAGCCGTAGCAGTCGTCATCGTAGTAGTAGTAGTAGTAGTAGTAGGAGTGGTAGCAATAGTAGCAAAAGTAGTAGCAGCTGTAGTGGTATTAGTAGTTGTTGTAGTTGTACTAGTAGCAAAAGTAGTAGCAGTAGTACGAGTAGAAGTTGTAGTAGAAGCAGTAGAAGTAGTAGCACAGTAGTAATAACATCAATTGCAATAGTAGTAATTGTAGTAGCGGAAGTAGCAGTAGTAGCAACAGTAGTATTAGTTGTAGTAGTAGGGGTTATAGTAGCGGTGGCAGTAGTAGTAGTAGTAGGAGTAATAGTGGTAGTAGATGTCGCAACAGCAGTAGTATTAGTAGTAGCAATAGTAGTAGTGCTAGTAGTAGTAGCAACGGTTGTATTCGTAGTAGTAGCCGTAGTAGCTGTAGTAGCAGTAGTAACAGTATTAGTAGCAACAGCCGTAGTCGTAGTAGTCATAATAGCAGCAGTAGAAGCAGTTGTAGTAGTAGTAGTCGTAGAAGCGTTAGCAACAGCAACAGTTGTGGTAGCAGTTGTATTGCTAGTTGTAATAGTAGAAGTGGTGCTAGGAGAAGTAGGTGTGATAGTACTAGAATTACAAGCAGAAGTAGTTGTAATAGTAATTATAGTAGTAGTAGTAGTAGTAGTAGTAGTAGTAGTAGTAGTATCAGTAGTAGTTGCAGTAGCCATAGTAGTTGAAGTAATAGTAGTAGAAGAAGCAGTAGTAGTAGAAGTAGTACTAGCAGTAGTAGTTACAGTAGCTGTAGTAGCTACTTTAGCAGTAGTAGTTGATGTAGTAGTAGCAGTAGTAGCTACAATAATAGTAGTAATTGTTGTTGTGGTAGTTGTTGCAGTAGTAGAAGCAATCGAAGTAGCCGCAACAGCAGCAGTAGCAACAACATTAGAAGTAGTAGTGGTAGTAGCAGTAGTATTAGTAGTACTAGTAGTTGTAGTAGTGCTGGTAGCCGTAGCAACAATTGTTCTAGTAGTATTAGTAGGAGGAGGAGTAGTAGTAATAGTAGGAGGAGTAGTAGTAGTAGTAGTAGTAGTAGTAGCAACAGTAATAATAATAGTAGTAGCAGAAGTAGTAGTTGTTATTATAGTAGTAGAAGCAATAATAGTATTAGTAGTAGCATTAATAGTAGTAGTAGTAGTATTAGAAGAAGTAGTAGTAGTAGGAGAAGTTGTAGTAGTAGCTGTAGCATTAGCAATAATAGCAATAGCAGCAAGAGTAGTAGCAGCAGCAGCAGTAGTAGTTGCAATAGCATTATTAGTACTAGTAGTAGTAGTTAGAAAATAGTCTTATCGTAGTAGTAGTAGTAGTAGTAGTAGTAGTCGTGATAGTAGTAGTAGTAGTAGTAGTAGTAGTAGTAGTAGTAGTAGTAGTAGTAGTAGTAGTAGTAGTAGTAGTAGTATTAGTAGTAGTAGTAGTAGCTGTAGTAGTAATAGTAGGATAAGTAGTAGGAGTAGTAGTAGTTGTAGGAGCAGCAGTAATAGTAGTAGTAGTAGTAGTAGTGTTAGTGGTCTTAGTCGCTGTAGAAGCAGCAGCAACAGTAGTACTAGTTGTATCAGTTGTAGCAGTAATAGCAGTAGCAGCTGCATTAGTGGTAGACAAACCAGCTGAAGCAATTGTAGCTGTAGTAGTAGTAGTAGTTGTAGGAGCCATAGTAGTGGTGGTGGTGGTGGTAGTAGTAGTAGTAGCAGCAGTAGTAGTAGTAGTAGCTACATTAGTCATTGTAGTGGGAGAATTTGTAGTAATTTTAGTAGTAGTAATAGTTAAAGGAGTTGGAGTAGCAGTAGTAGCAGTAGGAGTAGTGGTTGTTGTTGTAGGAGTAGAACTAGTATTAGTAGTAGTAATAGTAGTAGTTGTAGTAGCAGTAGTAATGGTAGTTGAAGTAGTAGTAGTTGTAGCAGTAGTAGTCATAGTAGTAGCAGTTGTTGTTGTTGTAGTAGTAGTAAAAGTAGCTGTAGTAGTTGTTGTTGTAGAAGTAGTAGTAATAATAGTAGTAGTTGTAGTACTAGCAACTATAGCAGTAGTAGTTGTTGTGGTAGTAGTAGTAGTTGTTGTTGTTGTTGTACTAGTAGGAATAGTAATTGGAGTACGAGTAGTAGTAGAACTAGTAGTAGTTGTTGTTGTAGCAGTAGTAGTGATAGAAGTAGTAGTAGTAGTAGTAATAGTATTAGTATTAGTAGTAGCAGTCGTCGTAGCTGTAGTAATAGTGGTCATAGTAGTAGTAGGATTAGTAGTAGTAGTAGGAGTAGCAATAGAAATAGTAGTAGTAGCAGTCGTAATAGAAGTAGCAGTTGTCATAGTAGTAGCAGTAGTAGCAGTTGTAGTAGTAGTGGTAGTAATAATAGTAGTTGGAGTAGTAGAAGTAGGATTGGAAGTAGTAGAAATAGTAGCAATAATTGTAGTAGTAGCCGTAGTAGTAGGAGTAGTAGTACTATGAGTAGTTGTTGTAGTTGTAGAGGTTGTAGCCATTGTGGTTGTAATAATAGAAGTATTAGTAATAATATTAGTTGTAGGAGTAGTAGTAATAGTAATAGTGATAGTAGTAGTTCAGTCGTAGTAGTAGTAGTAGTAGTACTAATAGTAGTAGAAATAGTAGTAGTAGTAGTAGTAGTAGTCGAAGTAGTAGCAGTAGTATCGGCAAGAGCAGCAGCAGTAGTACTAGTAGTAGTAGAAGAAGAAGTTGTTGTTGTCCCAAAAGTAGTAGTAGTCATACCATTATAATAGTAGTGGTGGTCCTTTTAGTAGTAGTAGTCATAGTAGTCGTAGTAGTAGTAGCAGTATTGGTAGCATTAGTAGTAGTAGATGTTGTACTAGTACTAGAAGTTGTAGAAGTAGTAGTAGTAGTAGTAGGAGAATTTGTATTAATTGTGGTACCATTAGTAATAGTTGTTGTAGTAGGAGTAGAAGTAGTAGGAGTAGCAGTAGTTGTAGTAGTAATAGTAGTATTAGTAGCAGTAATGGTAGTAGTACTGGTAGCAATAGTTCTTGTAGGAGTAGTAGTTGTGGTAGTAGTAGTAGAAGAAGTAGTGGTAATCACAATAGCATTAGTACTAGCAACAGCAGTAGTATTAGAAGTAGTACGAGCAGCAACAATAGTAGTAGGAGCAGAAATAATAGCAGTAGTTGTACTAGAAATAGTAGTAGTAGTTGAAGAAGAAGTAGTGGTAGTAGTATTAGTATTAGCAGTAGCAGTTGTTGTTGCAGTAGTACTAATAGCGGTAGTAGTAGTAGTAGTAGTAGCAATAGTTGTAGTAGTACTAATAGCGATAGTAGTAGTAGTAGAACTTATAGTTGTAGTAGTAGTAGGAGTAGTAATAGGGGTAGGAATAGTAGTCAAAGTAGTAGTAGCAATAGTTGTAGTAGTTGGAGTACCAATGGCAGTAGTAGTATAAGTAGTAGCAGTAGCTGCAATAGTAATAGTAATCATAGTAGTAGTAGGAGTTGCAGTGGGAGTAGCTATAGAAGTAGTGGTAGTTGCAGTAGGAATAGAAATAGCAGTAATAGTAGTAGCAGCAACAGTAGAAGTAGCAGTAGTATTTGTGGTAGCAGTAGGAGTAGTAGGAGAACTAGGAGCAGAAGTAGTAGAAGTAGCAGCAGTAATAGTAGTAGCAGTAATAGTAGTAGTACTAGGAGTAGTAGTAGTAGTACTAGGAGTAATAGAAGTAGTTTCAGAATTGAAGTAATAGTAGTACTAGTAGTAGTACTTGCAGTAGTACTAATAATAGTTGTAGTAGTAGTACTAGTAGTAGTAGCTGCAGTAGTAGTATTCGTAGTAGTAGTTGTTGTTGTTGTTGCTGTCATTATAATAGTAGTAGTCGCAGTTGTAGTAGTAGTAGTAGGAGGAGTAGTAGTAGTAGTAGTAATAGTAGCAGCGACAGTAGTAGCAGCAGCAGCAGCAGCAGTAGTAGTGGTAGGAGTAGTAGTGGTAGTAGGAGCAGTAGTAGCAATAGGAGTTGGAGTAGGGAGTAGTAGTAGTAATAGTAGTAGATGTAGTAGTAGTAGTAGTAGTAGTAGTAGTAGTAGTAATAGTAGTAGTAATAGTAGTAGCAGCAGCAGCAGTAGTAGTATTAAAAGTGGTAGTAGTAGTAGTAATAGTGGTAGAAGTAGTAATAGTGATAGCAGTAGTAGTACGAGTAGTAGTAGTAACAGTATTAGCTTTAGTAGTGTAATAGTAGTTGTTGTAGTAGTAGCAGCAGCTGTAGAAGTAGTACTAGTAGTAGTAGTGGAAGAAGTAGTTGTTATTGTCGCAGTAGTTGCAGTTGTAATACTCACAGAAGTAGAAGTAGTGGTCATTGTAGTAGTAGTAGTTGTTATTGTTGCAAGAGCAGTAGCAGTAGTTGAAGTTGTAATAGCAGCAGTAGCTGCAGTAGTAGCAGTAGTGGCCGCAAATGTAGTTGTAGTAGCGCTTCTAGTAGCGCCAACAACACTAGATGTAGTTATGTTTTAGTAGTAGTAGTAGTAGTAGAAGAAGAAATATTAGAAGTAGCAGTAGTTATTGTAGCTGTAGTTGTAGTAGTAGTAGAAGTAGTATCTATAAGAGGAGTTGTAGTAGTAATAGTAGCAGCAGCAATAGTAGTAGTAATAGTAGTAGAAATAATAGTAGTAATAGTAGTCATAGTAGTAGTAGGAGTAGTAGTAGAAGTAGTTGTAGTAGCAGTAGTAGCAGGAGTTGTAGTAATAGTAGTAGAAGTAGTAGTAGTAGTGGTGGTGCTAACAGCAGTAGCAAAAGTAGTAGTAGTAGTAATAGTAGTTCTTGTAGTAGTAGTAGTAATGGTAATAGTAGTAGTAGTAGTGGTAATGGTAGTAGAAGTAGTAGTATTAGTAGCAGCAGCAGTAATGGCAGTAGAAGCAGTAGCAGCAGTAGTAGTACTAGTAGTAGTAGTAGCTATAGTAGAAGTAGTCACGGTAGTAA
Source organism: Trichopus zeylanicus subsp. travancoricus (assembly GCA_005019695.1). NCBI lineage: Eukaryota > Viridiplantae > Streptophyta > Magnoliopsida > Dioscoreales > Dioscoreaceae > Trichopus > Trichopus zeylanicus. Next base: position 8,718 of record RXID01014748.1, read on the forward strand.
TAGCTATTGTAGCAGTAGTAATAGCAGTAGTAGTAGTAGTAGTAATAGTAGTAGTTGTAGTAGGTGTATTAGCAGTAATAGTAGTAGGAGCTGTCGTGGCATTAGCAGCTGCAATATAAGTGGTTGTTGTTGTTGTGGTAGTAGTTGTAGTTATAGTAGTAATCGCAGTAGTACTAGTAGTAGTAGTTGTTGGTGTAGTAGTAGAAGAAGTACTATTAGGAACAGTAGGAGAAGTAGTAGGAGTAGCAGCAGAGGTAGTAGTTGTCGGAGTAGTGGTAGTAATAGTAGTAGAAGTAGTAGCAAAAGTAGTAGAAGTTGTAGTAGTAGTAGTAGTAGTAGTAGTAGTCGTAGTAGTCGTAGTAGTAGTAGTAGTAGAGTAAGTAGTAGTATAGTAGTAGGTAGTCGTAGTAGTAGTCGTAGTAGTCGTAGGAGTAGTAGTATAGTAGTAGTCGCAGTCGTAGTAGTAGTCGCATTAGCGTAGTAAGAGCAGTAGTTGTATTCTTTGTAGTTGTAGCAGCAGTAGTGGTAATAGGAGGAGTAGTAGTAACAGTAGTAGTAGGAAAAGAATTAGTTGTAGCAGTAGCTGCAGTAGTAGCAGTAGCAGCAGCATTAGTAGTAGTAGTATTAGTAGTAGTAGTAGTAATTGCATTAGTAGTAGTAGTAGTTGCAGCAGTTGCAGTAGTATCAGTACTAGCAGTAGTAGCAATAGTAGTAGTAGTAACAGTCGTAGCAGTAGTAGCAGCAGTAGCAGTATTAGCAGAAGTAGTAGTTATTAAAATAATAGTAATAGTAGCAATAGCTGTGGGGGTAGTAGTAGCAGAAGTAGCAGCAATACCAAAAGCGGTAGTTGCAGTAGCAGTAGCAGTTTGGGTAGTAGTAGCAGAAGCAGTAGTTACAGTAGTAGCTATAGTAGCAATAGTAATAGTAGTAGTATTAGCAATAGCAAAAGGAGCAATAGTAGTAGTTGTAGTAGTAGCAGCAACAGAAGTAGTAGTAGTATTATAAGTAGGAGCTATAGTATTAGTAGTCACAGTAGTGGTAGCAGTAGTAGCAGCAGCAGCAATAGTAATAGTAGTCGTAGTAGTAGTAGTAGTAGTAGTGCTTGCCACAGTAGTGGTTGTACTAGTAGGAGTAGCAGTAGTTGTTGTTGTGGTAGTTGCAGCAACAGTAGTAGCAGTTGTAGAAGCAGTAATAGTAGTAGTAGCAGTAGTAGTTATTGTTATAGTACTAGTAGCAGCAGTAGCAATAGTACTAGTAGGAGTAGTATTAGTAGTAGTAATAGTAGAAGTAACTGAAGCAACAATAGTAGTAGTTGTAAGAGCATCAGTAATAGTAGCAGTAGTAGTATTAGTTGCAGTAGTAGTAGTAGAAGTTATAGTAGTAGTAGAAGCTTCAGCAGCACTAGTAGCAATAGTTGTGGTAGCAGCAGTAGTAGTAAGATAAGTAGTAGGAGTAGTAGTGCTGGCAGTAGCTGTAGCTACAGTAGTAGTAGTAATAGTTGTCGTACTATTAGAAGTTGTTGTTGTTGTCGTAGTAGTGGTTTTAGTAATAGTAGTAGTAGTAATAGTTGAAGTTGTAGTAGTGGCATAAGTAGTCGTTGTTGTAGTAGTAGTCCTTGTAGTAGCAGTAGCTATAGTTACAGTAGTAGTGACATTAGTCATTTTGGTAGTAGTACCAGTAGCAGTAGTAGTTATGGTAGTAGTGGTAGTAGTGCCATTAGTAGCAATTGTTGTAGTAGTAGTTGCAGTAGCAATAGTTGCCATAGTAGTGCAAGTAGTACGAGCAGTAGTGGTAGCAATTGTAGTTATAGTTGTAGAAGTATTATTTGTAGTAGTAGCAGTGGTACTACTAGTTGTAGTCGTAGTCGTACTAGAAGTCATAGTAGTAGCAGAACTAGTGGAAGTGGTTGTAGTACTAGTTGCAGCATCAGTAGTAGTAGCAGTAGAAGCAGTAGTAGCATTGGTAACATTTGTTGTAGTAGTAGCAACAACAGAAGTATTAGTATTAGTAGTAGTAGCAGCAGTGGAAGATGTAGTTATAGTGGTAGTAGTAGCAGTTGCAACAGTTGTAGCAGTAGCGGTATTATTATTATTATTATTATTAGTTGGTTGTAGTTCAAGCAGTAGTATTAGCATGAGTAGTAGTAGAAGTAGTAATGGGATTAGTAGTAGACGTAGTAGTAGTAGTAGTAGGTGTGGGAGTGTTAGTAGGAGTAGTGGTACGAGTAGTAGTAGTAGAAATAGTAGTAGCAGTAGTTGTACTAGTTGTACTAGTTGGAGTAGTAGTAGTAGTAGTAATAGTAGCAGTAATAGTAGTAGTAGTAGTAGCAGTTTGAGTAGTGCTAGTAGTAGTTGTTGTAGTAGTTTTAGGTGTAGTAGCTGTAGGAGTAGTAGCAGTAGTTTTAGAAGCATTTGTAGTAGTACTTCTAGTCGTAGGAGCATCAGTAGTAGTAGTAGTCGTAGTAGAATTATTGTCGTAGTAGAAATAGAAGTAGCAGTAAGAGTTGTTGTTGTAGAAGCAGTAGTAGCATTGGTAGCAAAAGTAGCAGCAGCAGCAGTAGTAGTGTAGTAGGAGTAGCCATAGTAGTAGTACTAGTAGTAGCGGTAGTAATAGCAGTATTAGTACCAACATCCATATTTAGATTCGTGGTAGCAGTTGTTGTAGTACTAGTTGTTGTTGCAGTAGCAACAGTGGCAGAAGCATTAGTAGTAGCAGTAGTAGTAGCTATAGTAGCAGTAGTAGTAGTACTAGTCATATCAGCGTAGCAGTAGTAGCAATAGTAGCGGTAGCAATAGTGGTTGTAGCAATAGTAGTAGTAGTAGCAGTAGTAGTTGCAGTAGTAGCGATAATAAAAGTAGTAGAATGATGAGTAGTCATAGTAGCAGAAGTAGTAGTAGTAATAGTAGTGGTAGAAGTAATAGTAGTTGTATCAGAAGTAGTAATAGCAAAAGTAGTTGTCGCTAGAGTAGTAGTAGCTACAAAATTTGTTGGAGTAGTAGTAGTAGCTGTAGACGTAATAATAGTAGCGATAGTTGTATTAGATGTAGTTGTGGCAGTAGTAGTAGTAGTTTGATAAGTGGTCATAGTAGCGGAAGAAGTAGGAGTACTAGTAGTGGTAATAGTAGCAATAGCACTAGTTGTACCAGTATAAGCAAAAGTAGTAATAGTAGTATTAGCAGTAGCAGTAGCAGTAGCAATAGTAGTAGTAGTAATAGTAGTAGTAGTAGTAGTAGTAGTAGTGGTGGTGGTGGTAGTAGTAGTAGTAGTAGTAGAAGAAGAAGAAGAAGTCATAGGAGTAGCAGAAGTAGTAGTAGTAATGGTAGTAGTAGCAGTAGTAATAGTAGTAGTAGTAGTAGTAGTCGTAGTAGTATTAGTAGTAGTATTAGTAGTAGTAATTATAGTAGTATTAATTGTAATAGTAATAATAGTAGTAGTAGTAGTAGTACTAGAAGTAGTAGTAGTTGTATCAGCAATAGAAGTAGTACTAGCTAGAGTTGGAATAGCTAGAGTAGTAGTCGCAGTAGTAATGGAAGTAGTAGCTGCAAAATTTGTCAGAGCAATAGTTGTATTAGTTTTAGTAGTAGTAATAGTAGTAGTAGTAGTATTACTAGTAATGATTGCAATAGTAGTAGTAGTAGTAGCAGCAGTAGTAGTATTAGTAGTAGTAGTAGAAGTAGTAGTCATAGCAAGAGTAGTAATAGTAATTTTAGTAGTATTTATTGTAGCAGTAATAAAAGTAGTTGTAGCAGCAATCATGATAGCAATATTAGTAATCGTAATAGTAGTACTAGTAGTAGCAGTTGTAGTAATTCTAGCAGTAGTAGCAGTAGTTGTAGTAATTGTAGGAGCAGCAGCAATAGTAATAACAGTTATTGCAGTAGCAATAGTTGTAGTAATAGTAAGAATACTAGTTCTAGTTGCAATTGCAGCGGTTGTAGCAGTATTTGTTGTAGTAGTAATTATTCTAGTAGCAGTAGTTGTAGTTGTAGTAATAGTAGCAATAGCAGTCGTGTACTACCACCAATAATGGTCAGGGTAGTGGTAGTAGTGGTAGTAGTGTCATTAGTAGCGGTTGTTGTAGCAATAGTAGTAGTAGCAATAGTAGTCGTAGTAGTGCAAGTTGTAATAGTAGCAGTGGTAGCAATTGTAGTTGTAGTAATTAGCAGTGGTAGTACTAGTTGTAGTCGTTGTTGTACTAGAAGTCATAGTAGTAGCAGAACTAGTGGAAGCAGTAGTAATCGTAGTAGTAGCAATAGAAGCAGTAGTTGCAATAGTAACATTTGTTGTAGTAGTCGCTACAGCAGAAGTATTAGTATTAGTAGTAGTAGTAGCAGCAGTGGAAGATGTAGTTGTAGTGGTAGTAGTAGCAAGTACAGCAGTGGCAACAGTAACTGTAGTATTATTATTATTATTGTTATTATTATTATTAATATTATTAATAGGCAGTAGTAGTAGTAGTATTAGCATGAGTAGTAGTAGAAGTGGTAATAGAAGTAATAGTAATCGTAGTAGCTGTAGCAATAACCATAATAATAGTGGCAATAGTAGGGGAAGCAGTAGTAGTAGCAGTATTAGTAGTAGTATGAGAAGTGATAGTTCTAAAATTTGCAGTAGTAGTAGAAGTCGCAGTTATTGGAGTAACAACAGTAGTTGCAGTTTTGGTAGTAGTAGTAAAAGCAGTAGTTGTAGAAGCAGTAGCCGCGAAAGAAGAAGTAGTAGTAGTAGTAGTAGAAGAAGAAGAAGAAGTAGTAGTAGTAGTAGTAGCAGTAGTTGTAGAAGTTGCATTGGTCCTAGTAGTAGTTGTAGTAGTAGTGGTAGTAGTAGTTGCTGTTGTAGCAGTAGTAGCAGTAGTAGTAGAAATATTAGTTGTTGTAGTAGCAGTAGTAGTGGTAGAGTAGTAGTAGTAGCCGCAACAGTGGCAATAGTAGCAATCGTAGTAGTAGTAGTAGTAATAGCAGTAGTTGTAGTAGCAACAGTAGCTGTAGTAAAAGTAGTAGTATAGTAGTTAGTGTAGCTGAAGTAGTAGTACTGGTAGTAGCAATAGTGGTAGTAGCACTAGTTGTAGTAGCAGAAGTAGTAGCAATAGTGTTAGTAGTAGCAGCAACAACAACAATAGTAGTAGTAGTAGTAGTAGTAGTAGTAGTAGTTAGCAGTAGTCGTAGTCCTAGCAGTTGTAGTATTAGCAGAAGTAGTAGCAATAGAAGTAGTAGCAATAGTACTTGTAGCAGTCGTAGTTGTAGTTGTAGTAATATTAGTGGCATTTGCTGTAGTGGTAGCAGCAGCAACAGTAGCGGTAGTAGTAGTAGTACTAGTAGTAGCAGAGGTTGTAGAAGTAGCAGTATCAATTGTAACAGTAGTAGTAGTAGTAGTAGCCGCAATTGCAGCAGCAGCAGTAGCAGTAGTAGTTATAGTAGTAGTAGTAATTGTAGTAGCAGCTGTAGTTGTTATTGTTGTAGTAGAAGTAGCAGCGGCACCCGTAGCAGTAGTAGTAGCTGCAGCGGTAGTTGTAGCAGTTGTAGTAGCAGCAATAAAAGCAGTAGTAGTTGTAGAAATAGTAGTTGCAGTTGCAGCAGCAGCAGTAGTAGTGCTAGTAGAAGTGGAAGTAGTAGTAGTAGTGGGGGCGGCGGCGGTGGTAGTGGTAGTAGTAATAGTAGTAATAATACGTTAGCAGCAATAGTAGTAGTAATAGCACTAGTTGGAGTAGTAGTAGCAGTAGTAGCAGTAATAGTAGCTATGATAGTAGTAGATGTAGTAGTAGCAGTAGTACTAGTAGTAGTGGTAGTACCTGTAGTGGCAGTAACAGCAGTAGTAGTAGCAGTAGTACTAGTAGTAGTAGTTGTAGCAGCAGCAGTAGTAGTACATTAGCTATAGTAGTAGTTGTAGTAGTAGTAGAACTTGTAATAGCTGAAGTAGTGGTAATATGAGAAGTGGTAGTAAAAGCTAATAATAGTAGTAGAAGCAACAGTAGTTGTAGTCGTAGTAGAATTTTTAGTAGCAATAGTTGTTACAACAGAAGTAGTAGTAGTAGTAGAAATATCAGTCATAGTCGTAGTGTTAGCAGTACTAGTGGTATTACGAAAGGTAGCAGTTGTAGCAGTAGTAGCAGTAGGACTAGTAGTAGTTGTAGTAGTAGTAGGGGGTAGCAGCAGTAGTAGCTGTAGTAGTAATAGTAGTAGTCTTAGCAGTAGTGGTAGTAGTTGCAGTAGAAAGAGCAGTGGTAATAGAATTAGTAGTGCAGAAGTAGTAGCAGGGGCAATAGTAGTAGTAGTAGTAGTAGATGAAGTAGTAGTACTAATACTAGTAGTAGCAGTAGTAGTAGATGTAGCAGTAGTAGTAGTAGTAGCAGGAGTCCTAGTACTAGGAGAGGTAGTTGTACTTGTTATTATTGGAAACGTAGTAGTAGTATTAGTTGCAGAAATAGTAGCAGTATAGTTGCAGTAGTAGTATTCACAGTAATAGAAGTAGTAGGAGATGTAGTAGTAGTAGTAGTAGTAGTAGAAGTAGCAGTTGTTGTAGTTGTAGTAGTAGAAGTAGGAGGAGATGTAGTAGTAGTCGTCGTAGTAGTAGTAATAGTAGTAGTTGTAGTAGTAGTAGTAGTAGTAGTAGTAGTAGTAGTTGTAGTAGTAGTAGCAGCAGTAGAAGTAGTAGCAGTAATGCTAGTAGAAGTGGTAGTAGTAGCAGTTGTTGCAATAGAGGTAATAGCAGTAGCAAAAGCAATGGTAGTAGCAGTAGTAGTATTGGTAGAAGTAGCAAGAGTTGTAGTGGTAGTAGTAGCAGCAGCAGTAGCAGTAGTAGCATTAGAAGGAGTAGTAGTGGTAGTAGTTGCAGCAACAATAGCAGTATTAGTAGAAGTAGTAGTAGTAGTAGTAGTAGCAGCTACATCAGGACTATTAGCAGTGGCAATAGTAGTCGCTATAGTAGAAGTAGTAACAGTAGTAGTAGCAGTTGTAGTAGTAGTAGTAGTCATAGCAAGGGTAGTAGAAGCAGTTGTAGTAGTTGTAGCAGTCGTAGTAGAATTAGCAGCAACATTAGTAGTAGTAGTAGTAGTATTGCTGGTGGTAGTAGTATTAGTAGTAATAGTAAAAGTAGTAGAAGTAGTAGTAGTCGTAATAGTAGTAGTTGGAGAAGTTGTTGTAGTAGTGGTAGTAATAGTAGCAGTAGCAGTAGCTATTGTAGTTGCAATAACAGTGGTTGTCGTTGTAGTAGCAATGCAAGAAGCAGTAGTTGTTGTAACATAAGTAGCGAAAGTAGCTGTAGTAGTAGCTGTAGTTGAAGTTGTAGCAGATGTAATTGCAGCAGCAGCAATAGTATTAGCAGTAGTAGCAATAGAAGCAGCAACAATAATAGTAGTTGCAGTAACAGTAGTAGTGGTAGTAGTAGTAGTGGTAGTCGCAGTAACTATAGTAGCAGTAGTAACAATAGTAATAGTAGTAGTAGTAGCAATAGCAAAAGTAGCAGCAGCAGCAGCAGCAATAGTAGTAGAAGTACCAACAGCAATAGTACTATTATTAGTAGGAGCTGTAGTATTAATAATAACAGTAGTGGTAGAAGTAGTAGTAGTAGCAGTAGTAGTAGCCGTAGTAGCAGTAGTAGTAGCAGTAGTAGTGCTTGCCACAGCAGTGGTTGTACTAGTAGTAGTAGAAGTAGTTGTTGCTGTGCTAGTTGCAGCAATAATAGTAGCAGTCGTAGTAGCAGCAGTAGTAGTAATAGCAGTAGTAGTAGCAATAGTGCTTATTGTCATAGTAGTAGAAGCAACAACAGCAACAGTAGTAGCAGGTGTAGTAGTAGTAGTAGTTGTAGTTGTAGTAGAAGCAATAGAAGTAGTAGTAGAAGTCATAGCAGCAGTAGTAGTAGTAGCAACAGAAGCAACAGTAGTAGTAGCTGTAATAGGAGCAGTAATAGCAGCATAGCAGTAGTAGAAGTTGTGGTAGTAGAAATAGTAGTAGTAGTAGAAGCTGCAACAACATTAATAGCAGTAGTTGCAGTACCAGAGTAGTAGTAGTAAGATAAGTAGTAGGAGTAGTAGTACTAGCAGTAGCTGTAGCTATATTAGTAGTTGTAATAGTAGTTGAAGTTGCAGATGTGGCATAAGTAGTTGTTACTATAGTAGTAGTTGTAGTAATTGTAGTAATAGTAGTAGTTGTATTAGTAGTAGTAGTTGGCTTAATTGTAGTTGGAGTAGTAGTAGAAATAGTAGTAGTAGTAGGAGTAATAGTAGTAGTGGCAGTAATAGCAGTAATAGTAGTAGTTGTTGTTGTAATAGAAGTAGTAGTAGTAGTAGTAGGAGGAGTGGTAGTAGTAGTAGTAGTAGCTATAGTAGCAGTAGCAATATTAGTAAAAGCAGTAGTTGTAGTCGTAGTAATAGTAGTAATAGTAATTGTAGTAGTATTAATTATAGTAGTAACAATAGTAGTAGTAGTAGTAGCAGTAGAAACAGTAGTAGTTGTATCAGCTGCAGAAATAGTAGTGGCTAGAGTATTAGTAGCAGTAGTAAAAGAAGCAGTAGCTGCAGAATTTGTCAAAGCAGTGGTAGTTGTATTAGCTGTAATAGTAGTAATAGTAGTAGTTGTTGTTGTTGTTGTTGTAATAATAATAGTGGTAGTAGTAGTAATAATAGTAGTAGTGGTAGTAGTAATAGTAGTAGTAGTATTAGTAGTAGTAGTAGAAGTACTAGTAGTAACAATAGTAGTAATAGTAATTCTAGTAGTAGCAATCGTGGCAGAAGTAGTAGTAATCGTTGTGGTAGTACTACTAGTAGCAATTGTAATAATTCTAGTAGTAGTAGCAGTAGTTGTAGTAATTCTAGTAGCTGTAGCAGTAGTAGCTGCAACAGCAGCAGTAGCTATAGTAGTATTTGTAGTAATAGTTATTGTAGTAGCAATAGTAGTAGTAATAGTAAGAGTACTAGTTGTAGTAGCAGTTGCTGCGGTCGTAGCAGTATTCATTGAAGTAGTAGTCATTGTAGTAGCAGTAGCTATAGTTACAGTAGTAGCGACATTAGTCATTTTATGAGTAGTACTAGTAGCAGTAGTAGTAGCAATAGTAGTAGTAGTAGTAGTAGTAGTGTCATTAGTAGTGGTTCTTGTAGTAGTAGTAGTAGTAAAGTAGCTATAGTAGTGCAAGTAGTAATAGCAGTATTGGTAGCGATTGTAGTTGTAATAGTAGTAGTATTTGTAATAGTAGCAATGGTAGTCGTAGTTGTAGTCGTAGTCATACAAGAATTCATAGTAGTAGCAGAACTAGTGGAAGTGGTTGTAGTACTAGTTGCAGTAGTAGTAGTAGCAGCAGCAGTAGAAGCAGTAGTACTATTGGTAACACTTTGTTGCATTAGTAGCAACAGCAGAAGTATTAGTATTAGTAGTAGTAGCAGCAGCAGTGGAAGATGTGGTTGTAGTGGTAGTAGTAGCAATTGCAACAGTTGCAACAATAGTGGTAGTATTGTTATTATTATTATTAGTTGGCTAGAGTACGAGCAGTAGTATTAGCATGAGCAGTAGTAGAAGTAGTAATGGGATTAGTAGTAGACGTGGTAGTAGTAGTAGTAGGTGTGGGAGTGTTTGTAGGAGTAGTGGTACGAGTAGTACTAGTTGGAGTAGTAGTAGTAGTAGTAGTAGCAGCAGCAGTTTGAGTAGTGCTAGTAGTAATTGTTGTAGTAGTTGTAGGTGTAGTAGTTGTAGTAGTAGTAGTAGTAAGTAGTAGTAGTAGTTTTTGAAGTATTTGTAGTAGTAGTACTAGCAGTGGGAGCATCAGTAGCAGTAGTTGTTGTAGTAGTAATAGTAAGTCATTATAGTAGTAGTAATTGTCGTGCGAGTAGGAGTAGTAGTAGTAATCATAGTAGGCACAGTAATCATAGTCGTGCTATTCCTACTACTACCATTACTACTACTACAGCTACTACTGCTGTTTCTACAACAACTACTACAACTACTATTAATACAGCTATTACTACTACTACTGCTACTACTACTATTACAACCACAACTATTACTCTACTGCTACTACCACTACTTCTACTACTATTACTACAACAACAACTGCTGCTGCTGCAACAACTACTACTTCAACTACTACTCCTTCTACTGCTGATTTCGGAACTACTGCTATTACAACTACTGCTAGTGTTACTACTGCTACTCCCACTAATACTACAGCTGCTGCTATTGCTACTACTACAATTACAGCTACCACTACTATTATCACTATTATTGCTACAACTACGACTACTATTACTACTACTTCTACTACTACTACTACTTCAATTACTAGTACTGGGGCTACTAATACTGCAACCACCAATACTTCTACAACAACTTCTGTTGTTGTTGTTGCCACTACTACTACTACTACTTCTCTTACTACTGCTAATACTATTTCTACTACTATTGCTACTACTACTGCTACTGCTCCTTCTACTACTATTACTACAATTACAATTATTGTTGTTGCTACTACTACTACTACTGCTATTACTAGAACAACTGCTACTACCACTTCTATTGTTGTTGTTGCTACTACTACTACTACTTCTACTACTATAACAACTAGAAGTACTACTTCTGCTACTGCTACTACTGCTACTGCTACTACAACTACTACTACCACTTCTGCCGGTACTAACGCAACAACTACTAGTACGACTATTACTACTACAATAACTACTACTATTACCACAATTACAATGACTACAACTAATTTTACTACTACTACTATTATTGCTACTATTGCTACTTTTATACCACTACTATTATATCTACTACTATTTCTGCTGCTTGTACTGTCACTACAACAACAACAACAACAAGAACAACTACAACTAGTACTACTTCTACTACTACAACTACTATTGCTACTAATACTATAATTACCACCACTAGTTCTACTATTGCTACTACTGCTACAACTATTAGTACTACTGCTACGACTGTTACTACTACGACTGCTACTACTCCAACTAATACTGCTACTGCTACGTTTATAGCCACTACAACTATGACTAATGCTACGGCTACTGCTACTACTACTGCTACGAATTCTACTATAACTACTGTCGTTGCCGTTACTACTACTACTACGACTACAATTGTTTCAAATATTGCTACTACTACTACTTGTACTACTATTGATACTATTACTGAGACTACTACTACTTTTTCTACTACTATTGCAACTGCTACTACTTCCTCTACTACTATGACTACAACTGCTATAACTACTACTACTACTATGATGACCACTACTACTACTACATTACGAATACTACTTCTACTAGTAGTACTACTATAAAAACTACTACTACCACCACCACCACCACTACTACTACCACAGCTCGTACTACTACTACACCTACTGCTACTACTACTACCACAGCTTCTACTACTACTGCTACGACCACCACTACTGCTACAAGGATAACTGCTATCGCTACTACTAATGCTACTACTGCTGCTACTATTGTTATTGCCGCAACAACTACAACAACTTACTACAGTTGCTGCTGCTACTGCTACAACTACTGCTACTACTACTACTACTACCGCTACAAGTACCACTACAACTGCAGCTGCTACTACTAATACTACTACCACTATAACCACTACAACTTCTCCGACTACTATTACTACTGCTACTACTGCTACTCCAACTAATACTATAGCTATTGCTGCTGCTACTGCTATGACTAGTGTTACTGCTATGGCTACTACTAGTACTACAACTTCTACGACTACTATTACTTCTATTACTATTACTAACACTGCAAATGTTGCTGCTACTGCTACTATAATTACTACTATTAATACAACAACAACAACCACTACTACTACGGCTACTACTACTACTAGCCACTACTACTACTTCCTCTACTACTTTTACTACTACTACCACCACTACCACTACTACTACTGCTAGTCCAACTATTACTTCGACTACTACCACTAACACTACTATTACTGCTAGTCCAACTATTACTACGACTACTACTAATACTACTACTACAACAACGACTACTACTTCTACTATTATTACTATTTGTACTTCTACTACTAGTGCTAATACTACTTCTACAAGCTCTACTACTATTACTACTACTACTACTGCTACTACTGTTGCTACTGCTACTATTGCTACTACTGCTACAACTACTTAGAATGCTACAATTGCCGCTACTACTGGTACAATTACTACTACACCTACTACTACATCTACCACTATTGCTACTACTTCTACTGTTGCTACAACAAATACTATGACTGCTACAACAACGACAATTACTATTGCTGCTACTGCTAGTACTGCTACTATTAGTGCTACTAATACAACAACAAATACCAATGCTACTACTGTTACTACTACTACTACCTCTCCTACAATAACGATAACAACTACAACTACAACTGCTTCTACAACAACTACTACTGCTACTGCTACTACTGCTACTAATGCTACGACTACTACAAATTCTACTACTACTATTACTACTACTACTGCTACTGCTACTACTACCATTACTACTACTACTACTGCTACTATTACTACTGCGACTATGATTACTACTGCCATTACTACTGCTTCTCCTACTACCATTACTACTGCTACACCAAGTAATACTACTGCTACTACTAGTATTAATGCTACTACCTCTACAATAACTACTAGAACTACAACTATTACTTCTACAACTATTACTACTATTGCAAATACTGCTACCACTACTTTGACTGCTACTATTGCTATTACTAGTACTACAATTACTACTACTACTAGTTCTAGTACGACTACTACTACTACTACCACTACTACTATTGCTACTGCTACTACTGCTACTACTACTGCTACAACTACTACTCCGACTCTAATCGATACTGCTACTGCTACTACTACAACTATTGCTATGAGCATTACTACAACTGCTTCTACTACTAGAACACAACAACAACAACTACTTCTTCTACTATTACTTCTTCTACTACCACTACTAGAACTACTACTACTTTCACTTCTTCTACTACTTTTACTACTTATACTACAACTACTATTGCTACTTCTACTACTACTGCTATTGCTACTACTGCAACCACTACTTCGACTGCTACATCAGCTCCTATTGCTATTGCATTTGCTACTACAACTACTACTTTATCTACTACTATGTCTACTACTGCTATAGTTGCTACAACAAATACTACTACTCCCACAACTACTATAATTAATGTTGCTGCTACTACTATGACTACTACTACTACTATTACAACTATTGCTATGGCTAGCGCTACTAACACAACAACAAATGCTACTACTACTACTACTACTACTTCTACTACTACCTCTCCTATAACAATAATAACTACAACTACTTCTACTTTTTCTACAACAACAACAACTACTACTACTACTAATGCCAAAACTACCACTAATGCTACTACTACTACTATTACTACTACTATCGCTGCTGTAGCTACCTCAACGACTACTACCACTATGGATAGTACTATTACTGGCAGTACTGCTACTTCTCCTACTGCTAATACTATTGCTAGTACTATTGCTACTTCTACTACTGCTACTCGAACTAATACTACAACTGCTATTAGTATTACAACAACAACTTCAGGTACTACTACTATAACTATTACTACTTCTACTGTTATTACTACTAGTACTACTGCCACTAGTGTTGCTACTACTACTACTACGACTGCTACTACTGCTGCTGCTGCTACAATGGCTGCTATTGCTAACCATTGCTTAGACTGCTCGAACTATTGCTACAGCTACTACGATTACTACTAGTACTACTACTACATCTACTATTACAACTACTTCTGCTATTGTTGCTGCTACTACTACTGCTATTCCTGCTACTACTCCTATTAGGACTACTACTACTGCTGCTAGTACTGCTACTTCTGCTACTACTACTACTACAACAACTACTACTACTACTACCACAACAACTACTACTTCTTTTACTACAACTACTACCATTACTACTGCAGCTACTAGTACTACTGCTGCAACGGTTAAAGCTAAGGCCACTACTACTCCTACTACAACCACTACTGCTACTACCACTTCAATTACTACTGCTACTACTACTGCTGCAGTTACTACTATGAAAACTACGAGTTCTACTACTACTACTACAACTCCTAATACTACTACTGCTACTACAGCTACTACTACTAATACTAATGCTACTACTATTGCTACTACTACTACTGCCACTACAGCAACAACTACTTCTACTACTACAACTACTGCCACTACAGCAACAACTACTTCTACTACTATAAGTACTGCCACTACAGCAACAACTACTACTAGTACTACAACAACTACTGCTAATACTACTACTATTACTTCAGCTACTATCGCTACTACTACTCCCACTACTTCTATGGCTACTTCTACTTCTACTACTACTACTACAACCGATACAACTGCTGCAACGGCTACTACTGTAACTACAATTACTACTACCACTACTGCTACTATTGCTACCACAGCTGTTAATAGTACTACTCCAACTACTACTACTACTAATACTATTGCTAATACTACCTATACTACTACTACAGCTACTACTACTGCTACTAATACTTCTTTCCCTCTTGCTATTGCAACTGCTACTACAACTACTACTACCACTACTACTACTACTACTTGAATAGCTACCACTTCTTCGCCTGCTACTACTCCTATGACAGCTACCACAATTACCACTACTACTGCTACCACTTCGACTACTACTACTGCTTCTCTTACTACTATTACTACTGCAACTAAAACTGCTCCTATGACTTTTGTTGCTCCAACTAATAGTACTGCTGCTACTGCTACTGCTACTACTACTAGTTTTGCTAATACTGCTACTGCTACTGCTACTACTACTACAATAACTACTACTACTTCTACGACTATTATTACTACTACTACTGCTACTGCTACTGCTACTACGGCTGTAAGTGCTACTACTGCTACTACTGCTGTAACTACTAATACAATCACTACTACTGCTACAACTACTTCTACTACTATTTCTACTACTACTACTACTATTATTACAAGAAAAACTATTACTACTACAACAATTACTACTACAACATCTCCTACAATAATGATAACTACTACTACTACTACTCCTCCTCCTCCTACAACAACAACTACAACTACTACTACTTCAACAACTAATGCTAATGTTACTACTACTTCAACTACTACTTCTTCTTCTACTACTACTACTACTACTATTGCTACTGCTGCTACTACTACTACCACTAATACTACAGCTACTACTCCTACGATTGCTACGACATGTAGTACTAATACTACTACTACAACAATTGCGGCTACTAATATAGCTACTACTACTTCTATTACTATTGCTACTACTATTGTTGCTGCTGCTACTTCTACTGCTGCTGCTGCTACTATTATTACTATGACCACTACTACTACTACCACAACCATTACTGCTACTACTACAACTACAATTGCAACTGCTGTTGTTGCCGCTGCTATTGCAACTACTATTACTACCAATACAACAAGTACTATTATAACTACTACTCCTACTGCTACTATTACTAATACTAGTAGTAGTACTACAACTGCTATTACTTCTAGTGCTTCTGCTACTTCTACTACTGGAACTACTATTACTACTACAAATACTACTACTGCTACTACTACTACTACTACTATTACTACTACTACTACTACAACAACTTCTACTACTACTACTACATCTACTACTATTGCTACTGCTACTACTACTACTACTAGTGCTGCTACTGCTACTACTACCACAATAATGACGATGACGACAAATACTGCAACTACTACTACTACTTATACAACACCATCTACTGCTACCACTACTACTATGACTACTACTAGTCCTTCCACTACTGTTGCTGCAACAATAATGACTACTACTACCACTACTACTTCTCTGACTACAACAACAACAACAACAACAACAACTATACTACTACTACTATGACTACTACTACTGCTACTACTACTAGTGCTACTACTACTGCTTTTACCACTACTACTACCATAACAATTACTACTACTACTACGTTGACTACCACCACCACCACTACTGCTGCTATTTCTACTACCTCGGCAACTACTACAACTACTAGGACTACCACTCCTTAAACTACTTCTACTACTACTGCTACACCTATTAATACTACCACTCCTACTACTACTATGGCTACTACTTCTACTACTAATACTAATACTGTTGCTGCTGCAACTAGTACTAATATTACTACTACTACTAGTATTATAACTACTACTCTACTTCCACTGATACCACTCCTACTACTAATAGTACTACCACTACTACTCCTGCTACCACTACTATTACTACTGTTGCTACTACTACTACTTCTACTACTACTTTGATTGCTACTCCTACAATGACTCCTCCTACTACTGCTACTACTTCTATAACTACTACTACTACTACTACTACTACTTCTACTCCTACTACTACTACTTCTTCTACAACTTTTACTCCTCCGACTACTACTACTTCTACTACTTCAATTTCTACTACAACTACAACAATTACTGTTGCTGCTACTACTACTATTACTACTATTATTGTTACTATTCCTACTACAACTACTGCTACTACAGCTAATACTACCTCTACTACTACTGTTACTATTCCTACTACAACTACTGCTTCTACGGCTACTACTGCTACTTTTCCAACTACTACTGCTGCTCTATTACTACTACTACAACTACTGCTATTTCTACAACTGCTACTATGCTAGTAGTAGTAGTACACCTACTACTACTACTACTACTGCAATTACAAATACTTCTCCTACCACAACTACTACTGCTATTTCTACAACTGCTGCCACTACTACCAGTGCGACTACTACTGCTACGTTTATTACTATGACTACAACTTCTAGAACTACCTTTACTACGATGACTACTACTACTACTACTTCTTCTACAACAACAACTACTACTGCTTCTACTATTAATTCTACTCCTACTAGTACTACTGCTACCACTACTACTACTGCTACTACTACTACAACAAATCCTCTTGCTACCACTACTATGATTATTAATACAACTTCTACTACTTCGGCTACTACTACTACTACTACTGCTACAACAATAGCTACTGCTACAACAACTACGACTACTACTACTACTTCAGCTGTTGCTCCTACAACGACTGCTACTACAACTATAGTACTAGTACCACAACTAATGCTTTGATAAATACAACAACTACTACTACTTTAACGACTACTACCACTACTGCTACTACTACTACTCCACCTTCTATTATTATTGCTACTACTGCTACTACTTTGACTGCTGCTCCTACTACTCCTCCCCCTCCTCCTACTACTACTTCTACTACTTCTACTACTCCTACTCCTACTCTGATAATAACTCTTACTCCTCCTCCTACTACTTCTACTACGATAACTAATACTACTACTATATTACTCCTGCTACTACTTCTGCCACAACATCAACTCCTTTTTTGCTACTACTACTTCTACTACTACTACAACAACAACTACTACTACTACCACTATAGCTGCTACTGTTGCTTCTGCCGCTACTACTATTGCTACTGCCTCTGTTGCTACTACTACCTCTACTGCTACTACCACTCTTACTGCTGCTTCTACTACTACTACTACTAACTTTTCCTACAACTACTACTACTTCTACTCCTACTACTACTACTACTGCTACTATAACTACTACTACTTCTGCTACAACAACTACCACTACACCTACTACTACTACAACAACAACAACTACAAACGTTCTCCAACTAGCACTACTACAACTACTATTACTGCTGCTACTACTATTCTTACTATAACTACAACAACTACTACTATATTTATTACTAAGACAACTACTACCACAACTACTTTTACAACAACTACTACTGGTACTACAACAACTACTGCTTCAACTATCACTTTTGCTCCAACTACTACTATGATCACTGCTCCTTTTGCTACTACTTCTGCTATAATGACTCCTCTTACTACTACTACAACTATTACTACAACTTTTACTACTTCGCCCACTATTACTACTACTGCTACTACTACAATTGTTACTACTATTGCTACTACTACCACTATTACTACAACAACTACTACTGCTACTGCTACAATGACAACTACTACAACTATAGTACTACTACTGTTGCTGCTGTTGCTACTACTATAGCAACTACTACTACTTCTCCTACTACTACCACTACTGCTACTGCTACCTCTACTACTACTGCTGCTACTTCTACAACTACTACTACTGCTACTGCTACTACTATTACTACTACTATTGTTGCTACTACTGGTACTTCTCTACTTCTCCTCCTACTACTACTTTTGCTACTACTACTGGTACTACTCCTCCTGCAACTAGTACAACTATTTCTGCTACTGCAACTACGGCTACAACTACTGTAACTATTATCACTATGACTGTTACAATTACTACTACATCTGCTACTACAAATACTACTACTATTACTACTTCGTCGAATACTACTACAACTACTACTTCCACTACTACTACTACAACAACAACTACTACTACTACTACTACAACTACTACTACAACTACTACTACTACAACAACAACAACAACAACTACTACTACTTCTACTAATACAACTGCTACTGCTACTGCTATGACTACGACGACGACGACGACGACGATGACTTCTACTACTTCTATTGGTACGACCATTACCAACACTGCTATTGCTACTACTACTACTACAACAACAAAAACTACTAGTACTCTTACTACTGCAGTGTCTCCTACTACCACTACTGCTACAACTACTGCTTCTACTTCTTCTTCATCTCCAACAAAAATAACTACTGCTACTACTGCTTAGTACAACTACTGCTACTATTGTTGTTCTTCCTACTACTACTACAACAACAACAACTACCACTTCTTTTACAACTACTAATACTACTTCTACTACTACTACTACTACTACTACTACTACTACTACTACTACTACTACTACTACTACTACTACTACTACTACTACTACTATTTCTGCAACTACTACTGCTACGACTACTACTATTACAACTCCCACTACTACATCTTCTGCAACTACCACTGCTACTACTATTAATTTTACTATTGCTATTGCTACTCCTAGTACTACTACTCCTCCTGCACCTATTCATACTACTACTCCTACTACTACTACTACTACAATTTCTACGACTACCACAACAACAACTACTACTACCAATACTACTACTATAACAACAATAACTACTACCAATACCATTACGGTTGCTGTTGTGGCCACTACTACTCCTGCGACTTCTCCAACTACTACGACTACTGCTACTATTATGATTGCTACTACTACTACTACTACTACTTCTACTACTACTACTGCTACTTCTACTATTGCACCTTATGCGAATAATACTACTACTGCTGCTGCTACTGCTAATCCAACTACTACTGCTCCTACTACTACTACTGCAACAATTAATGCTACTACTACTACCACTACTATTGCTATTACTGCGAATTCTGCTGCTACTACTACTACTACGGATAGTACGATTGCTACGGCTACTACTACTACTACTTCTACTACTACTTCAACTACTGCTGCCACTACTATGACTAATATAGCTACTGCTACTTCTAATACTACTACTACTTCTACTTCAACTACTGCTATTGGTTCTTCTACAACTATTCCAACTATTGTTGTTGCTGCTGCAACTTCTACTTCAACTTATGCGACTACTTCTACTTCAACTACTACTACTACTACTACTACTACTACTACTACTACTACTACTACTAC
Source organism: Trichopus zeylanicus subsp. travancoricus (assembly GCA_005019695.1). NCBI lineage: Eukaryota > Viridiplantae > Streptophyta > Magnoliopsida > Dioscoreales > Dioscoreaceae > Trichopus > Trichopus zeylanicus. The sequence continues at coordinate 28,597 of RXID01014748.1, forward strand.
TACTACTACTACTACTACTACTACTACTACTACTATTTCTACAAATACTACAACTATTACTAATACTAATAGTACTATTACTACTGCAGCTACTAGTACGACTGCTAGAATTTCTACAACTCCTAATACTACTGTTACTACTATTACTGCTACTACTACAGCTATAGCAACGATGACTAATACTATTACCAGTACTACAACAACTATTGCTTGTACTACTACTGCTACAACTATAGCTACTTCTTCTACTACTACCACTACTACTACCACAACAACAACTAGTATTACTACTTCTAGTGTTGCAACGGATGCTACTACTATTATTGCTAATGCTACTACTACTACTACTATTACTATTGTTGCTGCTACTACATCTACAACTACTACAACTACTACACTTACTACTACTACTACTATTATTACTACTACTACTACTACTATCACTACTACTGGTATTGTTACAACAACAACTAATACTACTACTACTATTGTTGCTACTACTACTGCTGCTATGACTACGATGACGACGACGATGACGACAACTACTTCTACTACTTCTATTGCTATGACCATTACCAACACTGCTATTGCTACTACTACTACTACTAATAGTACTACTACTACAACAACTACTAGTACTCCTACTACTATAGTGTATCCTACTGCCACTACTGCTACAACTATTGCTTCTACTTCTTCTTCCTCTCCAACAAAAATAACTACTGCTACTACTGCTTAGTACAACTACTACTACTATTGTTGTTCTTCCTACTACTACTACTACTACTACAACAACTACCACTTCTTCTACAACTACTAATACTACTTCTACTACTACTACTACTACTACTACTACTACTACTTCTGCAACTACTACTGCTATGACTACTACTACTACAACTCCCACTAGTACATCTTTTACAACTACCACTGCTACTACTATTAGTTTACTATTGCTATTGCTACACCTAGTACTACTACTCCTTCTCCTGCACCTATTCATACTACTACTCCTACTACTATTACTACTACAATTTCTATGACTACCACAACAATAACTACTACTACCAATACTACTACTATAACAACAATAACTACTACTAATACCATTGCGGTTGCTATTGTGGCCGCTACTACTCCTGCGACTTCTCCAACTACTACGACTACTGCTACTACTATGATTGCCACTACTACTACTACTACTACTTCTTCTTCTTCTACTACTACTGCTACTACTACTAATTTAACTAATACTGCTCCTCCTCCTACTACTACGATAATTACTGCTACTACTACTACCACTACTATTGCTACTACTGCTAATTCTGCTGCTACTAGTACTACTACGGACAGTAGAATTGCTATGACTACTACTACTACTACTACTGCTACTACTTCAACTACTGCTGCTACTACTATGACCAATACAACTACTGCTACTTCTAATACTACTACTACCTCTACTTCAACTACTGCTATCGATTCTTCTACAACTATTCCAACTACTGCTACTTCTACTGCAACTTCTACTTCAACTTCTGCGACTACTTCTACTTCAACTACTACTGCTACTACTACTACTACTACTATTTCTACAAATACTACAACTATTACTAATACTAATAATACTATTACTACTGCTGCTACTAGTACTACTGCTAGAATTTTTGCAACTCCTAATACCACTGCTAGTACTATTACTGCTACTACTACTGCTATAGCAACGATGACTAATACTATTACCAGTACTACAACTACCACTGGAATTACTACTACTACTACTACTTCTATTACTACTGCTACTACTACCACTTCCACTACTACTACTGCTACTATGATTTCTGCTACGACTACAACTACTAATAGTACTATTACGTTGTTGCTGCTACTACTGCTGCTACTATTGGTACTACTGTTACTATTACAACTACTACTACTGCTGCTACTATTATAGCTACCGCTACTGTGACTACTGCTACTATTACTGCTACTGCTACTACTACTCCAACTACAACTACTACTGCCACAACAGCAACTGTTACTACTACTTCTATCACTAACGCGCTACTACTACAACTATACTACTATTGATGCTACAACTACTGCTACTGCTGCTGCTTCTATTGCTACTACTTCTACTACTACAGTTGCTGCTGCTGCTTCTACTTTTGCTACTCTTACTACTTATCATACAACAACTACTACTGCTACTACTGCTACTGCTACTTCTACTACTACTACTATTTCTTCTTCTACAACTACTACTACTATAGATACTACTACTATTATTTCTACTACTACTACTGCTACTACTACTACTACTACTGCTGCTGCTGCTGCTACTGCTACTACTGCTACTACTACTACTATTACTGCTACTATTACTACAACTACTACTACTGCTACAATTGCTGCCACTTCTACCACTAATGTTGCTACTTCTACTACTATACTACTATTGATACTACTACTGCTGCTGCTACTACTACTACTTCTACTGCTAATACGGCCACCAATACTCCTACTACAACTACTACAACTCCTATTACTGCTATTACAAATACTAATGCAACTACTTCTCCAAGGAGTACTACTACTACTATAGCTACTACTACTCCTACTACTATGACTATTACTCCGCCTACTACAACAACTATTATTACTACACTACTATTCCTGTTAATACTACTACTACTTCTACAACTACTACTGCTGCTACTACTACTACTACTACTACTAATACCACTACTAGTACTCCTCCTGCTGCTGCTACTTCTACTACCAAAACTACTACTACTACCACCACCACCACCACCACCACCACCACTACTACTATTGCTACTGCTGCTGCTGCTACTACTACCGTAACTACCACTACTCCTTCTACTTCTACTACTATAACTACTACAACAACTACTACTGCACTGCTACCACTACAATAACTACTAGTACTACTACTACTTCTACTACTACTACTCCTGCTACTACTACTATTGCTGCTACCATTACCACTACTGCTACTACTACTACTACTACTACTTCTACAACAACAACCACTACTACAAGGACAACTACTACTACTCCTGCTATTACTACAAATATGATTTCTACAACCACTACTACTACAACTACTACTACTACTAAAACAACTAATACTACAACTGCAACTACTACTACCACTACAATAACCACTACTACTACTGCTATTGCTGCTTCAACTACTACTACTAATACCACTACTATTGCTACTATGGCTACTAATGCCGCTACTGCTACTGCTACTGCTACCACTGCTACTACTACTGCTACTGCTGCTACTACTACAACTTCTACTATTACAACTACTACTCCTACTACTGTTACTATTGCAACCACTACTACTCCTACTACAACTAGTACTACTACAATAACTACAGCTGCTAGCACTACTACTGCAACTACAACTACCACTTTTGTTACTACTACAACTACTACCACAACTACTTTTGCCGTTGCTGCTACTACTACCACTATTACTACTACTACTACTTTAACTACTAATTCTTCTACTACTACTCATATTTCTACTACTACTATTAAGGTTAATACTGTTGCTAAAACTATTGCTCCTACTACGACTTCTCCTACTACAACAACTTCTTCTACCACTACTGCTACTCCTACTACTGCTACAACTACCACTATTACTGTTGCTGCTACTACTTGTACAACTCTTACAATTACTTCTACTGCTACTACAACTATTACTATCACTACTACTGCAACTACCACTACTACTACAACTACTGTTGTGACTACAGCAACTGCTACTTCCACTACTATGACTAGTACTACTACTACTACTACTACTACTGCACTACTACTACTCCAACAATTACTAATATTAATACTACTAATACTACTATTACTGCTACTACCACTACTACTACTCCTACTGCTGCTACTACTACTCCTATTACTACTATTACTACAACTAATACTACTACTTCTGCTATGGCTACTACTACTACTCCTACTACTACTACAACAACGCCTACTACTACGACTATTACTACTCCTACTACTACAACTACCCTTACTACTACTACTCCTGCTAATACTACTACTACTACTACTTCTACATCTACTACGACCAATAGTACTACTACTAATACTACTATTGTCGCTGTTGCTGCTTCTACTACCATGACTACTACTACTACTCCAGCTATTACTACTACTATGACTATTGCAACAACTACTACTGCTACCACTACAACTATGGCAACTACTACTGCTACTACTACCACTATGGCAACTACTAGTACTACTACTACAACTACTACTAGTACTACACCTACTCCTGCTACTACTACTACTAATACTACTAATACTACTACTACTATTACTACTACTACTACTACTACTACTACTACTACTACTACTACTACTAGTACTAGTTCTACTACTACTACTACCACTACCAATACAACAATAACAACTACTACTGCTACTACTACTACTACGACTACTATGACTACTACTACTACTCCTGCTACTTCTACTAATTTGATTACTATTAACAATTCTACTGCTACTACTACTGCTGCTGCTGCTACTACTACTACTAAAACTACTAGTATTACTAATACCACTACTAATGTAACTACTACTACTACAACTACCGCTATTACTAACAACACTACTACTACTACTACTACTACCAATACTACTACAGCTGTTGCTACTACTGTTACTAATGCTGCTAGTGCTACTACAACTACTACTGCTGCTGCTGCTGCTCCTACTACTACTATTAATACCACAACTTCTACAATTACAACAACTACTACTACTACAGCTACTACTAATGCCACTACTACTCGTACTACTATTAGTACTACGACTACTTCTACTACTACTACTTCTGCTGCAATTACTACTTCTATTACTACTATTATGGCTACTACTACTACTACGCCTACTGCTACTGCAACTACTACTACTTCTATTACTATTACTGCTGCTACTACTCTGACTACTAGCACTCCTACTTTTGCTGCTACTACTATTGCTACTAGTACTATTACTACTACTACTACTACTACTACTACTACTACTACTACTACTACTACTACTAGTACTTTAACTAATAATTCTTCTACCCATGATGCTACTGCTGCTACTACAGCTACAACTACTACTACTACTATAATTGCTGCTACTGTTGCAACTATTATTACTACTCCTTCTACTATGACTACTGCAACTATTGCTACTACTACTACTTCTTTTCCTATTACTACTACGTTTGCTACTAGTACTGCTGCTAGTACTACCACTACTTCTTCTGCTACTAGTACTACTACTGGTATAATGACTACAACTACTGCTACTACTACTGCTACTATGACTACTACTGCTACTACAACTACTTCTACTATTATCACTACTACTACAACTATTTTGAGTTCTACTACTACTGCTACAATTGATTCTTCTGCTATAACTGCAACTATACTATAGCTATTGCTACTACTACTACTACTACAATTGCTTCTAATACTGCTACTGCCACTACGACTACTATTGCTGCAATGGCTACTACAAGTACTACAACTTCTACTACTACTACAACTACAACTACAAGAACAACTGCTACTGGTACTATTATAGTTACTACTACTACTACTACTATAACAGTACTACTTCTGCTGCTTTTGTCGCTATTACTAGTTCTACTACAACAATATTTCTTGCGACTATTGCAATACAATAGCTATTAATATTGCTGCTGCTCCAACAATTACTGCTGCCGCAGCTACTCTTGCAACTACTACTACTACAACTATTATAATGACCAATACTACTACTATGAGTATTACTACTATTACTACTATCACAACAACGATAACTTAATCTTCTACTAGTACTAGTACTACTACAAATACTACTTCTACTACAACTACTACTACAGATACTGCTACTGCTACTTGTACTACTACTACCACTACTACTACAACTACTATACTACTACTACTACTACTACTATTACAGATGCTAATACTACTACTACTATAACTACTACCACTACTACTACTTCTACTACTACTTCCACTACTACTACTACTACTACTAGTACTACCATAACAACTACTAACTACTACTACTACTGCTGCTGTTGCTACTATTACTCTCCAACTACTCCAACCACTACCACTACAACTAATACTACTACTACTACTACTACTACTACTACTACTACTACTACTACTACTACTACTACTACTACTACTACTACTACTACTACTACTACTGCTGCTGCTACTACTACTACTATTATTGCTACTACTACTGCTACTACCACTACTTCTACTACTACTACTAGTGCAACTATTACAATTGCTCTTACTATTTCTACTACTACTGCTACTGCTACTACTATTACTACTACTGTTACTTCTACCACTACTAGTACTACACGTACCACTATTGTTGCTACTATAATTACTGCTACTACCACTACTAGCACTAATGTTACTGCTTCTTCTACTACTACTTGTGCGACTATTGCAACTACCACTGCTGGGACTACTACTACTAGTACAGCTACTACTACTGCTATTGCTACTACTGCTACTACTGCTGCTGCTGCTGCTAATACCCACCAATAATACTACTATTACTACTTTTATTGCAACTACTACTGCTACTACTACCGCTACTACTACTATGGCTACTACTACTACTACTACTACTACTACTATTATTACTATTACTATTCTTACTACCGATGGAGGTGCTGCCACTTCTATGGCTACTACTAGTATTACTATTATTCCGACTACTATTGCAACTGTTACTACTCCAACTACTACTACTAATGCTACTAAAGCTACTACCACTACTACTTCTACTACTGCTGCAACTATTACTACTTCTGCTGTGGCTAATACTACATCTGCCACCACCATTGTTGCTACTACTATAATTACTATGACTACTGCTACTTCTGCTACTGCTATTATTACTACTTTACTACTACTATTGCTACTATTGCTACTATTGCTATTACTACTGCTGCTGCCGCTACTACTACTATGACTACTATTACTGCGGCCACTAATACTACTACCACTATTACTGCTACAACTACTACTACTGATGCTACTGCTACTACAACTACAACTACAACTACTACTATTATTTCTACTATAGCTATAGCTACTACTACTCGTACTACTACTAATGTTACTACTACTGTTGCTACTACTACTACTACTCTTTTTATTACTACTACCACTACTTCTACTACTGCTACTGGTACTACTACTACTAATACTACTATTACTACTACAACTACTTTTGCTACTACTACTACTACTACTACTACTACTACTGTGACTACTACATTTGCTACAACTACTTCTAGTCATACTACTACCTCTACTTCTACTTTTGCTACAACTACTCCTAGTCATACTAGTACATCTACTACTGTTACTGCTACTTCTGCTACCACTTCTTCTACGACTACTTCTACTACTAATACCGCTACTACTGCTACTACTACTACAACAAATACTAATACTACTGGTGCTGCTATTACTCCTCCTACTACCACTTCTACTACTACTTCTACATCAACAACAACTATTGCTACTACTATGACTACTACTACTACCACTACTACTACAACAACAACTACTACTACTGCTGCTACTACTACTTATACTCCAACACTAATCCTAGTACTACTCCTACTACTGCTTCTACTAGTAGTACTACAACTATTACTAATACTACTACTACAACAACTACCACTACTACTACAATAACTACTACTACTTTAGCTACTACTACTACCTCTCCAACTCCTACTCCTATTACTACTCGTACTACTACTTCTAGTGCAACTAATCCTACTACAACAACTACTGCCACAACGTCTGCTGTGACTACTACTGCTACAACTGCTACTACTACTATGACTACTAGTACTACTACTACTACTGCTGTTTCTACTACTAATACTGGTACTGCTGCTACTTCTGCAATGGCTACTACTATTAGTGCTACTACTGCTACTCATGCAATTGCTACTACTCCTACTACTACTACAATGTTACTCTAGTTGCTACTGCTTCTACTACTACTTCTACTGCTACTTTTACTACTGCTACTACTGCTGCTGCTGCTATTGTCCCTACTACAATAACAACTGCTACTATAACTACTAGTATAACTACTCCTACTACTACTATTACTACCACCACCATTACTATTACAGCTACAACTACTACTACAAATAATGTTGCTGCTACTTCTTTTACTAATACTTCTACTTCTACAACTACTACTCCTACTAGTACTACTACTCCTGCTCCTACGATAACTACTACTATGGCCACTACTGCAACAACTTCTTCTACTACTACTATTACTACTACTACTCCTATTCCAACTCCTACTATTAGTTCTATGCCTACTACCTCTTTTGCAACTAATCCTACTACTGCAACTTCTACTTCTACTACTACCACTACTGCTATGAACAAAAACTACCACTACTACTACAACTACAACTACTACTACTCCTACTACTACTAGTGCTACTACTTTTACTACTACTATCACTAGTGCTGCTACTACAAATACTACTACTACTGTTGCCACAACTACCACTACTCCTACCCCTCTTACTACTAGTACTACTACTACTAATACTGCTATTACTACCACTACTACTATTACTACTACTTAGCTACAAATACAACTAACACTATTAGTCCTATTAATATAAATACTAATCCACCACTACTATTACTACTAGTAATGCTGCTACTACTGCTATTGCTGCTGCTCCTACTACTACTACAATAACAATAATAACAATAACAATAATAATAATAACAATAATAACAACAACAATAATAATAATGACAATAATAATAACAACAATAATAACTACTACTGCTACTACTGCTGCTGTTACTGCTGTTGCTGCTACTATTGCTACTACTGGTACTTCTACAATTGCTGTTAATACTAGTACTACTACTCCTATTACTACTACTAGTACTACTTATCCAACTAATACTAATACCGTAGCAACCCCTACTACTACTAGTACTACTATAACTATTACTAGCACTACTACTACTATTATTACTAGCAATACTACTACTACTTCTTTTGCTAGAGCTACCACTACTATCACCACTAATACAACTACTACTATTGTTACTACTACTTCTACTATAGTGGAGGTTGTAGTTGTAGTTATAGCAAAAGCTATAGTAGTATTGCTAGCAATAATAGTAGTAGTAGGATCAGTAGTAGTAATAGTAGTTGGAGCAGTATTTCTAGTAGAATTAGTAGTAGGAGTGCCAATTGTAGTAGTAGTTGAAGAAGTAGTATTAGTAGTAGTAGCAGTAGTATCATTAGTAAAAATAATAGTAGTTGTAGTAGTAGCAGGAGTTGTAATAGTACTAGTAGCAGTAGCAGTAGTTGTAGTTGAAGCAGTAGTCTTAGTAGTAAGAGTAGTAGTTATCGTAGCAATGGTAGTAGTAGCAGTAGTAGTGGTAGCTATAGTAATAGTTATAGTATTGGTTGTTGTAGTAGTACCAGTAGGAGTAGTTGTAGCAGTAGTAGTAGTAGTAATAGTCATAGTAGTAGGAGAAGTAGTAGTAGTCGTAGCAACAGTAGCAGTAGTAGTGGCAGTAGTGGTAGCAAAAATAGTAGTAGTAGCAGTAATAGAAGTTGCAGTAGTAGTAGGAGGAGTAGTAGTAATAGTCATAGTAGTAGTAGTTGTTGTACTACTAGTAGTTGTTGTTGTTGTTATTATAGTATTAGTAATAATAGTAGTTGTTGTAGCAATAATAGCAGTCACCGCAGTAGCATTTATAGTCGTAGTTGTAGTAGTAGTAGTAGTAGTAGTTTTAGTAGTTGTAGTAGCAATAGTAGCAATAGTAGTAGCAGCAGTAATTGTAGTAGTGGTAGTAGTTTTTGTAGTTGGGGTAGTAGTAGCAACAGCTGTAGTAGTCATAGTAGTAGCTATAGTCGTAGTAGTGGCAGTAGTAGTGGTAGAAGTAGTAGTTGTATTAGTCGAAGATGTAGCAGTGGGGTAACAGTAATTGTGGTAGTAGCAATAGTAGTAGTAATAGTCGCAGCAGCAGTAGTAGTAGTAGCAGTAGTTGTTATTGTAATAGTAGCAGTAGTAGTAGAAGTAGGAGTAGTAATACAAGCTGTAGCAGTAGTAGAGGCAATAGTAGTAGTGGCTATAGCAATAGGAGGTGCAGTAGTTGTTGTAGTAGTAGTTGGAGCAGTAGTAGTAGAAGAGTTATAGTTGCAGAAGTACTAGTAGTTGTTGTAGTAGTCATAGTAGTAGTAGCAGCAGTAGCATTAGTAGTAGTGTCAATTACAGTAGCAGCTGTTGTAATAGCAGGAGAAGTTATAGTATTATTAGTAGTAGCTATAGTCGTAGTTGTTATAGCAGTTGTAGTAAGAGTAGTAGGAGTAGCAGCAGTGGTAATAGTAGTTGGTGCAGAAATTATTGTAGTAGTTGTAGTGGTAGTTTTATGAGCGAAATTTGTAGTAGTTGTTGTTGTTGTAGTAGTAGTAGAAGAAGAAGCACTAGCAGTGGTAGTAGCAACTGTTATAATAGCAGAAGTTGTAGTAGTAGGAGAAGTTATTATAGTTGTAGTAGTAGTAGCAACAACTACGATAGTAGTAGCAGTAGTAGTAGACATTGTAGCAGTACTAACAGTAGGAGTAGCAATAGTAGTAGTAATTGTGGTAATATCAGCAGTAGTAGTAGTAGCAATAGTTGTAGCAGTAGCAGTAGCAGTAGTAGCGGTAATAGTAGCAGTAGTAGGAATAATAGCAGTATTATTAGAACAGTAGTAGTAGTAGAGAAGTAGTTGTAGTAGTTGTTATAATAGTGGTACTGACAGTAGCAATAGTAGTAGTAGAGAAGTAGTTGTAGTGGTTGTTGTAAAAGTGGTACTGACAGTAGCAATAGTAGTAGTAGTGGTAGTCGCACTAGTAGGTGTAGTAGAAGTAGCAAAAGTAGTAGCAGTAGTACAAGTAGTAGTTGTAGCAAAAGTAGTAGTAGTAGCAATCATAATAGTAGTAGTAGTATTTGGAGTACGAGAAGTAGTTGCGGTTGTGGTAGTAGTAGCCATGGTACTAGTTGCATTAGTTTTAGGAGTAGTAGTAGTAGGACTAGTAGTAGCAGTAGTAGTAGCAGAATTAGCAATAGTGGCTTTAGTAGTAGTAGTAGCAGTAGTGGTAAGTAGTAATAGCAGTACTACTAGTAATAGTTGCAGTAGTAGTAGTTGTTGTTGTTGTAGCAGTAATCATAGTAGTAATAGAAATGACAGTACTAGTAGTAGTAGTTGCAGTAGTAGTAGTTATAGCAATAGTAGCAGCAGTAGTAGTAATAGTAATAGCAGTAGTAGAAGTAGCAGTAGAGGTACTAGTATTACTAGTAGTAGCAGTAGCAATAGTCATAGTAGTAGCAGTCGTAGTAGTAACAGTTGTAGTAGTAGTAGGAGATGTAGTTGTTGTAGTAATAGTAGCTGCACTAGTAGCAACAAAAGTAGTACTAGTAGTAGTAGTGGTAGTAGCACAGTGGTTGTAATAGTTACAGCTGGAGTAATAGAAGTAGTACTATTAGTAGTGGTAGCCCCCTGTACTAGTAGTAGTATTAGTAGTATTAGTGACTACAACAGTAGTCGTAGTAGTTGTTGTAGTTGTAGTAATGACAGCAGCAGCAGCAGCAGGAGTCATTGTAGTAGTAGTAGTAGTAGTAGTAAGAGTAGTAGTAGTAGCTGCATCAATAGTAGTAGTAGTAGTATTAGCAGTCGCAGTCATAGTTATTGTGGTGGTAGTAGTAGTAGTAGAAGCAGCAGCAATGATAGTAATAGTTATTCTCATAGCAGCAGTAGCTGTGGTAGAAGAGGTCATAGTATTTGTAGTAGTTATTGCATTAGTAGTGGTACTACTAGTAGCAGTGGAAGTAGTAGTAGTAGTCATAGTACTAGTAGAACTATTAGTTCTTGTAGTAGTAGTAAAAGTAGCAATAGTTGTACTAGTGTAGTCGCATTAGTAGTAGTAGCTATAGCAGCAAAAGTACTAATAGTAGTAGTAGTACAAATAGTAGTAGTAGTAGAAGCAGTAGTAGTAGCAGCCATAGTAGTAGCAGTTGTATTAGGAATAGGAGAAATAGTTGAAGATATAGTAGTAGTAGCGATTGCAATAGCAGTAGTAGTAGCAGTAGTCGTAGTCGCAGTTACCTTAGTTGTAGAAGTAGAAGTAATAGGATTGGTAGTAGCAGTAGTGGCTTTAGTAGCAGTAGCAATAGTAGTTGTAGTAACAATAGCAGTAGTAGTATCTGTAATAGTAATAATAGGATCTATAGTAGCAGTAGTTATAGCAGTAGCGGTAGTAGCAGTAGTAGTTGTAATAGTAATAGTAGTAGCAGAAGTAGCAGTAGTCGTAGTAGGAGCAGTTGCATTAGTCATAGTAGTAGTGGTAGTGGTAGTAATAGTAGTAGTGGTAATAATAATAGTAGTAGTAGTGGAGGTAATTGTAGCAGTAGCAGTAGTAGTAGCAGTAGCATAAGTAGTAGTAATAGTTGTGGTAGTAGTAGCTGTAGCATTAGTCATAGTTGTAGTAGTAGTAATAGTAGTAGTGGAACAGTAGTAATAGATGTAGCAGTGGCAGTAGTTGTAGCAATAGCAGTAGTAGTAGCAGCAGCATAAATAGTGGTAGTAGTAGTAGTTGTAGTAGTAGTAGTAGTAGTTGTATAAGTAGTACTAACAGTAGTCGTAGTAGTTGGAGTAGTAGTGCTAGTAGTAGCAGCAATAACAAGAGTAGGAGTAGTAGTAGCAAAAGTAATAGTAGTGGTAGCGGTAGTAGTAGCTATAGTAGTAGAAGTTGTACTTATATTATGTGAAGTAATAGTAGTAGTAGTAGTTGTTGTTGTTGTTCTTGTTGTTATGGTAGTAGTAGTAGCAATAGAAGTAGTAGTAGTAGTAAAAGTAGCAGTAGTGGTAGTGGTAGTAGTAGCTATAGTAGTAGAAGTTGTACTTATAGTATGTGATGTAATAGCAATAGTAGTAGCAGCAGTAGTAATAGGAGTAGTAGTTGTAGTAGTAGTCATAGTAGTAGTAGTAGTAGTAGTAGATGTGGTAGTAGTAGTAGCAGTAGAAGTAACAATAGTAGTAGTAGAAGTAGTGGTAGTGGCAGTGGTAGTGGTAGTAGCAGTGGTAGTAGTTGTGGTGGTGGTGGTGGTACTAGTAGTAGTAGTAGTAGTCGTAGTAGTAGTAGTAATAGTAGTTGTAGTAGTAGTAGTAACATTTGTAGCAGTAGCAACAGGAGTAGTAGTATTAGTTGTAGAAGCAATAACAATAGTAGTACTAACAGTAGTAGAAGTAGCAGTCATGGTAGTAATAGTAGTAGCTATAGTAGTAAAAGTAGTAGTTATAGTATGTGAAGTAATAGTGGTAGGGCAGTAGCAGTAGCAATAGTAGTAGTCGTGGTAGTAGTAGTAGTAGTAGTAGTAGTAGTTGAAGTAGTGGTTGCGATAGTAGTAGTATTAGTAATAGTAGTATTACAAGCATTAGTAGTAGCAGCAGTAGGAGCAGGAGTACTAGTAGTAGTAGTAGTATTAGTAGTAGTAGTTGTTGTGACCGTAGCATGTGGAGTAGCACTAGTAGTAACAGTAGTAGCAATACCAGTAGTAGTAGTATTAATAGTAGAAGCAGTAGCAGCAATGATAGTTCTAGCAGCAGTAGGAGCAGCAGTACTAGTTATTGTTGTAGTAGTAGCTGACATAGCAATAGTAGTTGCAATTATAGTATTAGTATTAGTAGTAGCAGCTGAAGTTGTAGTAGCTATAGTTGCTGCAGTTGTAGAGGTAGTTGTAGTAGCAGTAGCAGTTGTTGTAGCAGCTGTAGTTGTGGAAGCTGCAGTAGTAGTACTAGTAGTTGTTGTAGTAGTACAGGTGTACTAGTAGCATTAGCGCAGCAGCAGTAGTAGTAGTAGTTATTGTAGTTGTACTATCAGTTGTAGTATAATAGTAGAAGTAGTAGTAGTTGTAGTAGTAGAAGCTATAGCAGTAGTAGTCCGCGAAGTAATAGTAGTAGTAGTAGTAGTAGCAGTTATCGTAGGAGCAGTAGTAGTAGTAGAAGAATAAGTTATTGTATTAGCAGTATTTGTAGTAGCAGTAGTTGTAATTGTTGCTGTTACAATAGTACGAGGAATAGTAGTAGTTATTGCTATTGTTACAGTTGTAGTAGCAGTAGCACTATTAGTAATAGCAGTAGAACCAGTAGTGATAGTAGAAGTAGTAGTAGTAGTAGTAGCAGTTGTAGCAGAAGTAGTAGTAGGAGTAGCAGTAGTAGTAATAGTGGTAGTAGCGCTAGCAATAGTAGTAATAGTAGAAGTTATTGTGCTAGTATATTAGTAATAGTAGTCATTGTAGTAGTAGTAGTAGTGTAGCAACAACAGCAACAGTAGTAGTTGTTGTAGTAGTAGTAGAAGTAATAGTAGCAGTAGCAGTAGTTGTAGTAGCTATAGTAGTAGTAGTAGTGGTAGAAGTGGTGGTAGTAGTAGTAGAAGTTGAATTGTAGCTGTAGAAATAGTAATAGTAGTAGTCATAGTAGAAGTAGTACTAGCTGTATTGGTAGTAGTAGGAGAAGTAGTAGTCGTAGGTGTAGCAGCAACAATAGTTATAGAGGTAGTAGTAATCGTAGTAGGGCAGTGGCAGCAATTGTACTGGAAATAGTCATAGTAGTAGTAGTAGTAACAGCAGTAGCAGTAATAGTAGTAGTACTTGTATAGTAGTAGTCGTAGAAGTAGTTATTGCAATTGTAGTTGTGGCAGTAGTAGTTGTAGTAATAGTAGTAGTAGTAGCAGTAGCAGTAGTAGTAGTTGTTGTTGTAGTTGTAGTAGTAATGGTAGTTGTCGGAGTAGGAGTTGTAGTTTAAGTAGTAGTACTTGGAGTAGTGGTAGTAGTAGTAGTAGCAATAGCTGTTGTAGCAGAAGTAGTAGTATTAGTTGTAGTAGCCATAGTAGTAGTAGTAGTAGTAGATGTAGTAGTAGTAGTAGTGGTAGTAGAAATTGTAGAGGCAGCAGTAGAGGCATCAGTACTCGTAGTAGTAGTGGTTGTAGTAGTAGTAGTAGTAGTAGTTTCAAAAGTAGTAACTATAGCAGTAGTAGCAAGAGTAGTAATGCTAGGAGAAGTAATAGTGGTAGTAGGGGTAGCTGCAGCAGCAGTAGTAGTTGTAGTAGTAGGAGTAGTAGTCGTAGTAGTAGTAGTTATAGTGGTAGGAATAGTAGTTGTAGCTGTAGTTGTAGAGGTAGTAGCAGTTGTAGTAGTAGTAGGGGAGGTGGTAGTTAGTTGCAGCAATAGTAGTTATAGTAGTAGTAGTTGTAGAAGTGACAGTTGTAGTACTAATAGCAGCAGGAGCAGTAATAGTAGTTGTAGTAGTTGTAGTAGAAGTAGTAGGAGTAGTGGTAGCAGGCGAAGTAATAGAAGCTTTAGCACTAGTAGTTGTAGTAGGCATAGTAGTAGAAGATTTAGTACTAGTAGTGGTAGTAGGAGAAGTTGTAGTAGCAGTGGAAGTGGTAGTAGTATTGGTAGTAGTAATAGTTGTACTAATATTTGCATTAGAAGTAGTGGTAGTAATAGTAGTTAAAGTAGTGGTAGAAATAGTAATAGTAGTAGTGGTAGTTGGGGTAGCAGCAGCAGTAGGGGTACCAGTAGCAGTACTATTAGTAGTAGTAGTTCTAATAGCAGTAGTAGCAATAGCAGTGGTAGTATTAGCATTACTAGCAGCAATAGTAGTAGTACCAGTAGTTGTAGCAATAGTAGTAGTAGTAAGAGATGTTGATTGGATGTAGCCGCAGTAGTAGTAGTAATAGTAGTAGTCCTAGTATTAGTAGAAAAAGTGGTGGTAGTAGTAGTAGTAGTCGTCGTAGTCGTAGTAGTAGTAGTAGCAGTAGTCGTAGTAGTAGGAAAACAACAATAGTAGCAGTTGTAGCAACAGTAGTAGTTGTATTTGTAGTAGTAGCAGTTGTAGTGGCGGTAGTTATAGTAGTAGCAATAATAGCTGTAGTAGTAGCTGTAGCAGTAGCAGTATCAATAGTAGTAGGAGAACTTATTATAGTTGAAGTAGTAGTAATAGGAGAAGTAGTAGTAGCAAAAGGAGTAGTAGAAGTTGTAGTAGTAGTCATGGTAGTAATAGTAGTAGTAGTTGTTATCGCCATAGCAGTCGTAGCAGTAGTAGGAGTAGTACAAATAGTAGAAGTAGTAGTAGCAGAATTAGCCGTAGTAGTCATAGTAATAGTAGTAGCAGTTGTAACGGTAGTAACATAAGTAGCAGTAGTTGCAGTAATGGAAGTTATAGCGGTAATAATAGTAGTAGCAATAGTAGAAGTAGTACTAGTGATAATAGTAGCTATAGTAGTAATAGCAGTAGGAGCAGTAGTACTAGTAGTAGTAGTAGTAAAAGCACTAGCAGTAGTAGTTGTTGTTGTAGTACTAGCAATAGTAGTAATAGTACTTGTCGCAGATGTAGCAGTAGTAGCAGTAGCGGATGTAGTAGTAGTGTAGGTTGTAGCAGTAGGAGTAGTAGTAGTTGTTGTTATTGTTGTATCGCAGTCATAGTAAACGTAGTTATCATAGTAGCAGCAGCAGCAGTAGTAGTAACAATAGTAATAGTAGCAGGAGTCATAGTAATAATAGTAGTAGTAGTAGTAGTAGTAGTAGTCGTAGTAGTAGTAGTAGTAGTAGTAGTAGTAGTAGTAGTAGTAGTAGTAGTTGAAGTACTTGTACCTGTAGTAGTACTAGAAGTAGTGTTAGTCATAGTGGTAGTAGGAGAAGTAGTAGTAGTCGTAATAGTAATAGTAGTAGTACTAGAAGTTGGAGTAGAAGTAATAATAGTAGTAGTTGCAGTAGTGTTCGTAGTAGTAGCAGTAGTAGGAGTAGTAGTTGTAATTGTAGGATTAGTAGTAGGAGTAGAAGTAGTAGTTGTTGTTGTTGTAGTAGCAGCAGTAGTAGTTGTGGTAGTGCTAGTTGTTGCAGTAGATGCGGTAGTTGTAGTAGTAGTTGTAGTAGTACTAGCTGCAGTAGTAGTTGTTGTAGTAGCATCAGTAGTAGTAGTGACGCCAGCGACAGTGATAATGGTCATAGTAGTATTAGTAATAGGAGTAGTAGTAGGAGTAGTAGTAGTAGCAGCCACGATTGTAGCAGTAGCAGTAGCAGTAGTAGTAGTAGTACTAATAGTAGTAGTAGTAGTAGTAGTGGTAGTAGTAGTAGTAGTTGTAGTAGTACTAGTAGTAGTAGCAGTAGTAGTAGAAGGAGGAGAAGTAGCAGCTGCAGCATCAGTAGTGGTGCGAGTTGTGATAGTAGCAGTTATAGTGGCAGTATTATCAATCATAGCAGCAGAAGTTGTTATAGTAAAAGCAGTAGCAACAGTATAAGCAGCAGCAGCAGCAGCAGTAGTAGTAGTAGTAGTAGTAGCAGTAAGAGAACTTGTTGCAGTTGTAGTAGTAGTTGTTGTAGCAGAATGAGCTGTAGAAGTAGTGGTAGTAGTAGTGGTAGTAACAGTAGTAGCAGTAGCTATAGTTGCAGTAGTAGTGGTAGCAAGAGTACTGGTAGGAGCAGTTGTAGAAGTAGTAGTAGTAGCAGTAGTAGCACTAGAAGCAGTAGTGGCAGTGTTAACAGTAGTAGCATTAGTAGCAATAGTAGTATTAGCTGCAGTAGTAGTAGTAGTAAAAGTAGTAGCTCTATTAGTAGTAGTAGTCATAGTAGCAGTAGCAGTAGAAGTAGTAGCAGTAGTAGTATCAGAAGTAGTAGTAGCTAGAGAAGTAGTATTAGCAATAGCACTAGTAGTAGTTGTTGTAGTACTAGGGGTTGTAATATTGTTAGCAACAGTAGTAGTAGCAATCGCAGTAGTAGTAGTAGCAGAAGTAGCAATAATAATACTAGGCGAAGTAGTGGTAGTAGCAGTATTAGAAGTAGTAGTAGAAGTAGTACTAGTAGTATCAGATTAAGTAGTAGCAGTAGTAGTAGCTATTTTAGAAGTTGTTATAGTTGTTGTAGTAGTAGTAGAAGTTGTATAAGCATTAGTAGAGCAGTAGTATTAGTGGGAGTAGTAGTAGCAGTTGTTGTAGTAGTAGTAGTAGTAGAAGCAATAGTAGTAGGTGTACTAGCAGAAGTAGCAGTAGTAGTTGTTGTTGTCCTTTTTGTTATATTAGTGGTACAAGTGGAAGAAATAGTAGGAGTAGTTGTAGTAGTAGTAGTAGCTATAGCAGTTGTGATACTAGTAGTAGCAGTAGTAGTAGTAGTACTAGTTGTAGTAGCAATAGTAGTAGTAATAGCAGACGTAGCATAACTAGTAGAATAGGTAGTAGCAGTAGCAGTATTAGTAGAAGTTGTAGTGGTAGTAGAACTAGTAGTAGCAGTAGCAGCAGTTGGAGTAGTAGAAGTAGTCGTAGTTGTCGTAGTAGCAGCAGTAGTAGTCGCAGTAGTAGTAATAGTAATAGTAATAGTTGTAGTAGCAGCATCATTAGTAGAGGTAGAAGTGGTAGTCGGAGTAGTAGTAGTAGCAGTAGTTGCAGAAGCTGTACTAGGAGTGGTAGTATTTGCAGTAGTGGTAGCCGTAGTAGTAGTAGTTGGAGAGGTAGTAGTAGTAGCAGTAGCAATAGTTATAGTAGTTGTAGTAGTAGTATTAGTGGCTACAATAGTAGTAGTAATAGTAGTAGTAGTAGCTTTAGAGGTAGGAGAAGTAGAGTAGTAGCAGCAACATCATTAGTAGTAGTAGCAGCAACATCATTAGTAGTAGTAGCAGTAGTACTAGTAGTAGAAGAAGGAGTAGCAGTTAGTAGCAGCAATAGTAGTCATAGTAATAGTCATTGTGGAAGTGGCAGTAGTAGCAGTAATAGTTGTAGTAGTAGCAACAGTAGCAGTAGTAGTTGCAGTCGAAGTAGTAGCAGTGGTAGTGGTAATAAGCGAAGTAGTAGAAGTGTTACTAGTAGTAGTAGCAGGAGAAGTTGTCGTAGTAGTAGAAGTGGTAGTAGTGTTGGTAGTAGTAGTAGTGGTAGTAATATTAGCTATAGAAGTAGGGTAGTAATAATAGTTGTAGTAGTGGTAGTAATAGTAGTAGTTGTTGTAGTTGTAGTACCAGAAGTGGTAGTTGTAGTAGTAGTAGTAGTACCGGCGGTAGTAATTGTAGGGGTAGTTATAGTTGTAGTGCCAGAAGTGGTAGCAGTAGCATAACTATTAGTGTCATTTTAGTAGCGGAAGTGGTAGCAGTAGCAAAACTATTAGTGTAGTTTTAGTAGCAGAAGTGGTAGCAGTTGCAAAACTATTAGTAGTAGTAGAAGTCGTAGCGGTAGTAGCAGCAGTAACGATAGTAGTAGGAATAGTAGCAGCAATAGTTGCAGTAGTAGTAGTAGTAGTAGCAATTGTAGTAGTAGTACGAGATGTTGAGTTGTAGCAGCCATAGAAATAGTAGTAACAGTAGCAGTGGTAGTAGTACTAGTAGTAGTAGAACTGGTTTTAGTAGTAGGAGCAAAAGGAGCAGTAACAGTAGTAGTAGTAGCAGTAGTAGTAGCGGCAGCAGTAGTAGAAGTAGTAGTAGTAGTAGCAATAGTAGTAGCGGTAGCAACAGTTGTAGTAGAGTAGCATTAGTTGTGATAGGAACAATAGTTGTCATAGTAGCGGTAGTAGCAATAGTTGTAGTGGCAAAAGTAGTAGCAGTAGTAGTTGTAGTAGTAGTAGTAGTAAATGTAGTGGGAGTAGTGGTAGTAGTAATAGTACTAGTAGCAAAAGTAGTAGTATAGGTAGTAGCTGCTGCAGTAGTTGTAGTAGCAGTAGTTGCAGTAGCATTAGTAGAATTAGTTCTAGTGGTAGTAGTAATAGTAGTAGTAGTAGTAGAATTCGTTGCAGAAGTAGTACTAAGAGTAGCAGTATTTTGTAGTTGTGGTAGCCATAGTAGTAGCTATAGTAGCGTTAGTAGTAGCAGTGATAGTAGTAGTCATAGTCCTAGTAGTTGTAGTAGTATTATTAGCAACAGCAATAGTAGTAGCAGCAGCAGCAGTGCTAGTAGTAGCAGGAGTGATTGTTGTTGTTGTAGTAGTAGTAGTAATAGTAGATACAGTAGTGATTGTAGTAGAAGCAGTAGTTGTTGTTGTTGTTGTAGTAGTAGTAGTAGTAGTAGTATTTGAGTACCGATAGAAGTAGGATTAGTAGTCATAGTAATAGGAGTTGTAGTAGTAGTTTTGGAAGTTGTGGTTGTAGCTATAGTAGTAGTAGTAGTTGTTGTTGTAGGAGTAGTAGTTATAGGAGTAGTTATCATAGCAATAGGAGTGGTAGTAGTAGTAGTAGTTGTTGTTGTTATTATAGTAGTAATAACAGCAGAGTACAAATAGTAGTAGTAGTAGTAGTAGTAGTAGTAGTAGTAGTAGTAGCAGTAGTAGTCGTCGTAGTAGTAGTAGTGGTAGTAGTAGTAGTGGTGGTAGTAGAAGTACTAGTGGTAGTAATGGTAGTAGCAGTAGTTGTAGTTGGAGAAGTAGTAAGAGCAGAAGTTAAAATAGTAGTAGTAGTAGATGTAGCAGCAGTAGCAACAGCAGTAATAGTAGTAGAAGTTGCAATACTAGAAGTTCCTAAAGTAGTAGCAGTCGCAGTTGTTGTAGAGAAGTAGTAGTACTAGTTGCAGTAGTAATAGTACTTGTAGCAGCAATAGTAGTAGCAACATGGCTATAGCGGCAGCAGTAGCAGTATTAGTTGTAGCTGTGGTAGTAGGAGTAGTAGCAACGATAATAGTAGTAAGAGAAGTAGTAGTCGGTAGTTGCAATAGTAGTAGTAGTGATAATAGTTGTATTAATTGCAGTAGTACCAGTAACCGCACAAGTAGTAGCAATAGTAACTATAGTAGTATTAGTAGTGGTCATAGTAGTCGTGGTAGTATAGAAGTGGTAGTTGTAGTTATAGTAGTTGTAGTGGTAGCAAGAGCAGCAGCAGCAGTAGTAGTAGTAGTGGTAGTCACCGTGGTTATAGTAGCAGTATTAGTAGTAGTAATAGTAGTAGTAGTAGTAGTAGTATTAGTAGTAGTAGTAGTAGTAGTAGTAGTAGTAGTAGTAGTAGTAGTCATCGTAGTAGTAGTAGCAGCAGCAGCAGTAGTAGTAGTAGTAGCAGTAGTAGTCATAGTAGTAGTATTGGTGGTGGTGGTAGTAGTGGTGATGGTAGTTGTAGTGGTGGTAGTTGTAGTACTAGTGGTAGTAATGGTAGTAGCAGTAGCAGCAACAATAGTAGCAGTAGAAGTTACAATAGTAGAAGTTGCGAAAGTAGTAGCAGTCATAGTTGTTGTAGAGAAGTAGTTGTACTTGTTGCAGTAGTATTAGTACTTGTAGCAGCAATAGTAGTAGCAGCAGTGACTATAGCGGCAGCAGTAGCAGTAGTAATAGTGGTAGCAGTAGTAGTTGTAGTTGTAGTAGTAGGAGTAGTAGCAGCGATAATAGTAGTAAGAGAAGTAGTAGTCGGTAGTTGCAATAGTAGTAGTAGTGATAGTAGTTGTATTAATTGCAGTAGTACCAATAATCGCACATGTAGTAGCAACAGTAGCTGTAATAGTATTAGTAGTGGTCGTAGTAGTAGTGGTAGTACAGAAGTGGTTGTTGTAGTTATAGTAGTTGTAGTGGTAGCAGGAGCAGTAGTAGTGGTAGTAGTAGTACTAGTCATAGTAGTAATAGTGGTAGTAATGGTAGTAGTAGCAACTATAGTAGTAGAAGTAGTAGTAGCAGAAGTTGCAATAGTAGTAGTAGTAGAAGTAGTAGCAGTTGCAGTAGTAGTTGTTGTAGAAGTAGCAATAGTAGAAGTTGCAGAAGTTGTCGCAATCATAGTTGTTTTAGGAGAAGAAGTAGTACTAGTTGCAGTAGTAATATTACAAGTAGTAGTAGTAGTAGCAGCAGTAGTAGTAGTAGCAGTAGCAGAAGTGGAAGAACTACTAGTAGTATGGGTAGACATAGTGGTAGTAGCAGTTGTGGTAGAAGGAGTACTAGTAATGATAGTATTTATCATAGTAATAGAAATATGAGTAGTATTAGTTCTAGTAGCGGTTGTGGTAGAAATAGCAGCACCAAGAATAGCAGTAGTAGTTGTAGTAGTAGTAGTAGTAGCATTAGAAGTAGTGGTAGTAGTAGGAGTAGTTGTCATAGCAACAGGAGTTGTAGTAGCAATTTTAGAAGTAGTGGTAGTAGCAGTAGCAGCAGTAGTTGTACTAGTAGGAGTTGTAGTAGTAGTAGTAGTAGTAGCATTAGCTACAGTAGTAGTTGTGGTACAAGCAGTTGTAGTAGTAGTAGTAATGCTAGTAGTAGTATTTGAAGCAGCGGTAGCAATAGGAGTAGTAGTCGTAGCTATAGGAGTTGTGTTAGTAGTTTGGAAGTAGTTGTTGTAGTAGTACTAGCTATAGTAGTAGCTGTAGGAGTAGTAGTCAAAGCAATAGGAGTTGTGGTAGTACTAGTTGCTACAGTGGTTGTTGTTGTAGTAGTAGTAATAGCTGTAGAGTAAAAATAGTAGTAGCAGCAGTAGTAGTAGTACTAGCCACCGTAGTAGTAATAGTACTTGTTGCTGTTGTTCTACTAGTAGTAGTAGTAGTAGTAGTAGTAGTAGTAGTAGTAGTAGTAGTTGTTGTTGTTGTTGTTGTTGTTGTTGTATTAGTAGTAGTTGTTATTGTTGTAGTGGTGGTAGTAGTAGTAGCAGTCGTAGTAGAAGTAGTAGTAGTTGGAGTAGTAGTAGTCGTAGTAGAAGTAGTAGTAGTTGGAGTAGCAACAGCTGTAGCAGTAATAGTAGCTACAGTTGTAGGAGTAGTAGCAGCATAGGAGCAGCAGTAGAAGTAGTAGTAATGATAGTAGTAGTTATTCTTGTTGAAGTAGTAGTTGTCGCAAGAGTAGTATTAGTAAGGGTAGTAGTAGTAATAGTAGTAGTACAAGTGACAAAAGTAGTAGCAGCAGTAGTTGAAACAGTAGCTATAGCAAAAGTAGAAGTTGTTGTAGAAGTAGTAGTAGTAGTAGTTGTTGTTATAGTAGTTGTAGTAGTACTACTAGCAGTAGTAGTTGTTGTTGTAGCGGTAGTAGCAGTAGTTGCTGGAGTAGTAGTAGAAGTAGCAGTAGTAGTAGTAGAAGTAGCTGGTGTAGTAGTAGTTGTGGTAGCAGTAGTTTTAGTTGTTGTAGTAGTACTAGTAGTAGTAACAGTAGTAGTAGTTGTTGTAGTAGGAGTTGCAGTAGTAGTAGTAGTAGGACTAGTATTAGTAGCAGTTGGAATTGTAGTAGTAGTAGTAGGAGTAATGGTAGTAGGAGATGTAGTAGCATTAGTAGTAGTGGTAGTATTTATAGTAGCAATAGGTGTTGTGGTAGTAGTAGTAGTAGTAGTAGTAGCAGTAGCAGCGGCAGTAGTAGTAGTAGTAGTAGTAGTAATAGTAGTAGAAATAGTAGCAATTGTAGTAATAGCAGTAGTTGTAGAAATAGTTGTAGCAGTAGTAGTTGCAGTAGAAGTGGTCACTATAGTTGTAGTCCTAGCAATAGTAGTAGTAGTGGTTGTGGAAGTAGTAGTAGTTGTAGTTATAGAAGTCATAGTAGTAGTAGTATTTATTGTTGATGTTGTGGTAGAAGTAGTAGTAATGGTATTAGTAGTAGTAGTGGTAGTAGTAGTAGTTTTTGTAGTTGTTGTAGTAGTAGTTGTTGTTGTTGTTGTACTAGTGGCAATAGTATCAGTAGTAGTAGTAGTTGTTGTTGTAGTAGGAGGGGTAGTAGTAGTAGTAGTAATAGGAGGAGGAGTAGTAGTACTAGTAGTAGCAGTAGTTGTTGTTGTTGTCGTCGTCGTCGTAGTAGTAGTAGTAGCAGTAGTAATAGTAGTACTAGTACTAGTACTCATAGCAATTGTAGTAATATTAGTTCTAGAAGTAGCAGCAGTGGCAGTTGTGGTTGTAGTAATAGTAGTAGTAGTAGTAATAGTTGTTGTTGTTGTTGTTGTAGCAGTAGTTGTAGTTGTTATAATAATAGTACTAGTAGTAGTAGTTATAGTAGTAATTGTAGTAGTTGTTGTTATTGTTGTTGTAGTAGTAGTCGCAGTAGTAGTAGCAATAGTAGTAGTAGTTGTTGTGGTATTAGTAGTAGTAGAAGTCACAACAATAATAGTTATAGTACAAGTAGTAGTGTAGTAGTAGTAGTAGTACTAGTAATAGAAGTAGTTGTAGTAGTAGTTGTTGTAGCAGTTGTACTTGTAGTAGTAGCAGAAGAAGTTGTTGTTATTGTCGCAGTAGTAGTAGCAATACTTGTAGTAGTTGTAGTGGTGGTCATTATTGTAGTAGTTGTAGTAGCAGTAACTGTAGTTGTAGTAGCATTAGTAGTATCAACAACAACAGCTGAAGCAATAGTGTTGAATTAGTAGTTTTAGTCATTGTAGTACTGATAGTAGTAGTAGTAATAGTAGCAGTAGCAGTAGTTTTTGTAGCCGTTGTTGTAATAGTAGTAATAGTAGCCATTACAGTGGTAGTTATAGTATTAGCTGTTGCAGTACTATTAGCAATACTAGTAGTAGAAGTCTCAGTAGCAACAGCAGTAGTTGTAGTTCCAGCACCATAATCAGTAGTAGCAGTTATAGTAGTAGTCGTATTAGTTGTTGTAGTAGTAATTAAAGTAGTAGTAGTTGTTGCAATAGTAGCAGTCGTAGTAGTGTTAGCAGAAGCAGTAGTAGTTGTAGTCATTGTAGCAGTAGCAGTAGCAGCAGTTGAAGTTGTTGTTGTTGTTGTTGTAGCAGCAGCAGTAGTAGTCGAATTAGTAGTAGCATTAGTTGTAGTAGTAGTAGCGGTAGTAGTAGTAGTAGTAGTTGTAGTAAGAGTAGCAATAGTAGCAGTAGCAGTAGTTGTTGTAGCAACACTAGTTGCTGCAACAATATGAGTAGAAGTAGTAGTAGTTAAAGTAGTTGTAGCAGTAGTTGTTAAAGTAGCAATAGCAGCAGTAGTAGTAGTGGTAGTAGTAGTAGTAGTAGTAGTGACAGTAGTATCAGAAGTACTTGTTGCAATAGCAATAGGTGTAGTGGTAGTGGCAGTAGCCATAATAGTATTATCAATAGTAGCAGTATTAGCAGTAGTAGTAGCAGTATTAGCAATAGTAGTAGCAGTAGTAGTAGTAGCAATAGTAGCAAGTGGTAGTAGTAATATCGATAGTAGTAACAGCATTAGTAGTAGTGGTAGTAGAAGTAGTAAAAGTAGTAGCAGTATTAGTGGCACAAGCAATTGTAGCAGTAGTGACAGCAGACGTAGTAGTAGAGGTAGTTGTAGAAGTTGTTGTTGTAGTAGCAATAGTTGTAGTTGTAGCAGTAGTAATAGTAGCAGCTGTTGTAGTAATAGAAGTAGTAGTTGTTATTGTGGAAAAAAATAGAAGTAGTAGTAGTTGTAGTTGTAGTAGTAATAGCAGCAGTAGTAATAGTGGTAATAGTAGTTGTAAAAGTAGTAGTAGTAGTAGTAATAGTAGTAGCGGTTATTGTAGTAGCAGCAGCAGTAGTATTAATACTAGTAGTAGTTAAAGAAGAAGTTGTTGTTGTTGTCACAGTAATAGTAGTAGTAATACTCATAATAGTTGTGGTAGTGGTTATTGTATTCATAGCAATAGTCGCAACAACTGTAGTTGCAGTAGCATTAGTAGTAGCAGGAACAACAGCAAAAGTAGTAGTGTTGTATTAGTGGTTGTAGTCGTTGTAGTAGTAGTAGTAGTAGCAATAGTAGTAGCAGTAGCAGTGGTTGTTCTAGTTGTAGTTGTCGTAGTAGTAGGAGTTGTCGTAGGAGTAGGAGTTCGAGTGGTGGTAGTAGTAGTAGTAGGTGTGGTAGTGAGAGTAGCAGTAGTTGTAGGAGTAGTAGGGGTCGAAGTGGAAGTAGTAGTAGTAATAGTTGTAGTGGGAGTAGGAGTAATAATAGGAGTAGCAGTAGTAGTAGTAGTAGTAGTAGTAAAACTAGTAGTAATAGTAGGAGTAGTTGTAATTGTAGTAGTAGCAATAGTAGTAGTAGAAGTAGTTGTAGGAGTGGCAGTAGAAGTAGTAGTTCGAGTAGGCATAGTTGTAGTAGTTGTAATAGAAGTAGTAGTTATTCTAGCAGTAGTAGTAGTAGCAGTGGTAGTAGAAGGAGGAGTAATGGTGGTAGTGGTTGTTGTTGTTGCAGTAGTAGTCATAGTAGTAGTTGTGGTATTAGTATTAATAGTAGAAGTAGGAGCAGTTGTAGTAGGAGTAGGAGTGTCGTAGGAGTAGGAGTAGCGGTAGCAGTCGGAGTATGAGTTCGAGTAGGAGTACTTGTAGTAGTATAGTAGCAGTAGTAGCACTGGTAGTAGGAGGAGTAGAAGTAGTGGTAGCAGTAGTTGTAGCTGCAGTAGTAGTAGTAATAGTAGTAGTTGTTGTATTAGTAGTAGCAGAAGTAGTAGCAATAGTAGTTGTAGTAGTATCAAAAGGAGTAGTATTGGTAGCAGTAGGAGTTGTAGTAGTAGTAGGAGGAGGAGGAGGAGGAGGAGGAGTAGTAGTAGTAGAAGAAGAAGTAGTATTAGTAGTAGTAGCAATCGTAGTAGCAGTAGTACGAGTAGTAGTAGTAGTAGTAGTTGTAGGAGTAGTTTTGATAGTTGAAGTACTAAAAATATTAGTAGTAGTAGTAGTAGTGGGAGCAGTAGTTGGAGTAGAAGTAGTATTAGCAGTACTTGTAGTAGTAGTAGTAGTAGTAATAAAAGTAGCAACTAGAATAGTAGTTGTAGTACTCATAGTAGTAGTTGTAGTGTAAGTATTAGGAGCAGCAGCAGATGTAGTAGGAGTAGTAGTAATAGTAGCAATAGTCCTAGTACTTGTAGAATTAGTTGTAGTAGTAGTTGTTGTTGTAGTAGTAGCAGTGGCAACAATTCTACTAGTAGTAGTTGTTGTTGTAGTAGTCGTAGTAGCTGTTGTTGTTGTTGTTGTTGTTGTTGTTGCAGTAGTTGAAGTAGTCATAGTGGTTGTAGTAGAGAGAGTTGTATTAGTATTAGTTGTACTACTACTACTAGTAGTAGTAGTAGTAGTAGTAGTTGGGTAATAGTTGTCGTAGTAGACATAGGAGCAGTAGCAGTGATAGCAGCTGTAGTAGTAGTAAGAATAGTAGTAGTAGGAGTAGGAGTAATAGTAGGGTAGCAGTAGAAGTTGAAGTAGCAGTAGTAGTAATAGTAGTTGTAGTAGAAGTGGTAGTTGGAGTCTTAGTAGTAGTAGTAGTAGTAGCATTCATGGCAGTAGCAAAAGTTGTAATTGAAGCAGTAGTAGTAGTAGCCGTAATAATAGTAGTGGTAGTGGTAGTTGTAGTAGTGGTTGTAATAATACTAGTAGTAGCAGTAGTAGTAATAAAAATAATATTAGTAATAATTTTAGTGGTAGTAGGAGTAGTGGTAGCAGTAGTTGTTGTAGTTGTAGTGCTAGTAGTAGTTGCAATAGTGGTAGTATTACAAGTGGTAGTACTATTAGTAGTAGTAGTGGTCATTGTTATAGTAGCAACAACAGTAGCAGTAGTAGTGTATTAGTAGTAGTAGTAGTTGTTGTTGTTGTTGTAGTAATGTAATTGTCATAGTAGAAGTAGTAGCAAGAGTAATCGTAGTATTAGTTGTGAAAGTAGTAGCAGCAGCAGTAGTAGTAGTAGTAGCAGCAGTTGTGGTAGTTATGGGAGTAGAGCAGAACCTGCAGTGGTAGTAGTTATTGTTGTAGTAGTAGTGGTAATAGCAGTAGTAGCAGTAGTAGTAGTACTACCGGTAGCAGCAGCAGCAGCAGCAGCAATATTTATAGTAGTAGTAGTAGTACCAGTAGCTGTAGTAGTGGTAGCAATAACAGTATTAGCAGCAGTAGTAGTTGTTGGAGTAGGAGTAGGGGTAGGAGTAGGAAGAGTCGTAGGAGCAGCAGTAGTAGTCGTAGTAGGAGTAGTAGTAGCAGTATTAGCAGCTACGACAACAACAGTAGTTGTTGTAG
This sequence comes from Trichopus zeylanicus subsp. travancoricus, assembly GCA_005019695.1. NCBI lineage: Eukaryota > Viridiplantae > Streptophyta > Magnoliopsida > Dioscoreales > Dioscoreaceae > Trichopus > Trichopus zeylanicus. The sequence continues at coordinate 56,603 of RXID01014748.1, forward strand.
TAGTTGTAGTGGTAGTAGTAGTAGTAGTACTTGTAGTAGCAGTAGTAATAGCAGTAGTATTAGTAGCAACAGTAGTAGTAGCAGTACTAGAAGCAGTAGTTGTAATAGTAGTAGTATTGGTAGTAGTGCTACGAGTATTATTAGCAGTATTAGTAGAAATAGTAGTAGTGCCAGCAGTAGCAGCAATAGTAGTAGTTGTAGTAGCAATAGTAGTAGTAGGAGTAGTAGTAGTAGTAGCAGCAGCAGTCACAGAAGCAGTAGTGGTAGTATTAGGAGTAGTAGTTATAGTAGTAGCAGTAGTAGTAGCCGTAGTAGCCGCAATAGTAGTAGTAGCAGTAGCAATAGTAGTAGTAGTCATAGTAGGAGGTGTAGTACTGGTACTAGTAGCAGTAGTTTATGTAGCAGAAGTGGTAGTAGTTGTTGTAGCAATAGTAGCAATAGGAGTACCAATCATAGTAGCAGTAATAGCAGTATTAGCTGTAGTTGTAGCAATAGCAGTAGTAGTCATAGTAGAAGTAGCATTAGTTGTTGTAGTAGTAGAACTCATAGTAATAGTAGGAGGAGGAGGAGGTGAGGAGGTGGAGTAGGAGCAGTCGTAGTAGTAGTTGTAGTAGTATTAGCTGTAGTAGTAGCTGTAGCAGCAATAGTAGTAGTAGTAGCCATTGTAGTAGCATTAGTAGTAGTATCAGCAGCTGTAGTAGTAGTGGTTGTGGTATTAGCTGAAGTAGTATTAATAGTTGTATCGGTAGTAGTAGTAGCAGTAGTTGTAGTGCTAGTAGTAGTAGTAGCAGTTGTAGCAGTAGCAATACAAAATTGTTGTAGCAAAAGTACTAGTAGCAGTTGTAGCTATAAGACTAGTAGGAGCAGCAGTAGCAGTAGTAGCAGTAGTTATAGTAGTAGTATTAGTAGTTGTGGTAGTGGTAGTAGTAGTAGTAGTAGTTGCAGTAGTACTAGTAGTAGGAGCAATAGTTGGCGTATTAGAAGTAGTAGTAGGAGTAGTGGCTGTTGTAGTAGTAGTTATAGTAGCAGCAACAGTAGTTGTAGTAGTAGTAATGGTAGTAGTAGTTGTAGTAGTATTAGTATTATTAGTAGTAGTAGTAGTAGTAGTCATCATAGTACTAGTAGTAGTCGTAGTAGTAGTTCTTGTTATGGCCATTGTTGTAGTAGAAGTAGTAGTAGTTGTAGTAGTAGTAGTAGTAGTAGTAGTAGTAGTAGCAGCAGCAGTAGTTGTAGTAGTAGTAGTTGTTGTTGTTGTTGTTGTTGTAGTAGTAGTAGTAGTAGTTATTGTTGTTATTGTATTAGTAGTAGTAATAGTTGCGGTAGTAGTAGTAGTAGTAGTAGTAGTAGTAGTAGTAGTACTAGTTGTAGTAGTAATAGGAGTAGTAACCATAGTACTAGAAGTGGAAGTGGTAGTTGTAAAACTAGTGGTAGAATAATAATAATTGTATTAATAGTAGTAGTAGCGATGGTGGTTGTAGTCTTAGGTGAAGAAGTAGTAGTAGAAGTAGGAGTAGGAGTAGCAGTAGTAGTAGGAGTGGAGTAGTAGTAGTAGCAGGAGCAGAAGTAGGAGTAGTAGAAGTAGTAGGAGTGGGAGTAGTAGTGCTCGGAGTAGTAGTAGTAGTAGTAGCAGCAACTATAGCGGATGTAATATTAGTAGTAGTAGTAGTAGTAATAATAATAGGAGTAGCAGTAGTATTGGTAGTAACAATAATTATTGTCGTAGTAGTAGCGGTATTTGTCATAGTAGTAGCAGCAGCAGTAGCAATAGTCATAGTAGGAGCAGTAATATTTGTAGTTGTAGTAGTAGTTGTAGTAGTTGGAGTAGTAGTAGGAGTTGGAGTTTTAATAGGAGTAGTAATAGGAGTTGTAGGAGTTGTAGTAGTAGTATTAGTACTAGTTGGTGTAGTAATAGTATGAGGAGCAGGATTAGGAGTAGTAGTAGTAGTAGGGGAAGGAGTAATAGTTGCAGTAGTGGTAGGAGTAGGAGTACGAATGGTAATAAGAGTGGTAGTAGTTGCAGAAGTAGTAGTAGTAGGCGTAGCAGCAATAGCAATTGTTTGACTAGTAGGACTAGTAGGTGTAGTAGCAGCAGCAACAGCAGTAGTAGTAGTAGAAGAAGTAGTAGAAGTGGAAGAAGCAATTGTGTTGGGAAAAGTTGTAGGAGTAGGAGTTGGAGTTGGAGTAGTAGTATCAAATGTGGTAGTAGTCATGGTAGTAGTACTAGACGTAGTTGTTGTTGTAACAACAGTAGCAGTAGTAGCAGTTGTTGTAGTAGTAGGAGTAGGAGTGGTAGTAGTTGGAGCATTTGTAGCTATTGCGAAAGTAGTATTAGTAGTTGTAACAGCAGTAGTTGTAATAGTAGTAGTAGGAGGAGTAGTAATTGGAGTAGTAGCTGTAGGAGTTGAAGCAATTGTAGTACTAGTAGTAGTAGGAGCGTTAGCAGTAGTTGTAGTAGTAACAATAGTATGAGTAGGAGGAGTAGCAGTAGTAGTAGCAGTACCAATAGTAGTAGTAGTATTAGTAGTAGTATATAGTAATAGTAGTAATCGTAGTAGTAGTAGTAGGAGTACTAGGATTAATAGTAGTAGTAGTGATAGTAGTGGTAGTTGTAGTGGTTGTAGTAGTACTAGTAGGAGAGGCAGTTGCAGCAGCAATAGTAGAAGTTGTAGTTGTAGTACTAGTTGCAGCAGCAGTAGTAGTAGTAGGAGTAATTGTAGTAGTAGCAGTGCTAGTAGTTGTACCTGTAGTACTAGTAGTAGTAGTAGGAGGAGTAGTAGTAGCAACAGTAGCATAACAGTAGTAGCTGGAGAAGTAGTAATAGTAGTAGAAGTAGCAAAAGTAGCAGTGGTGGTAGTAGTATTAGTAGTAGCACTAGCAGCAGCAGTAGTGCTAGAGGTACTAGTAATAGTAGTAGTAGTAGTAAAAGTAGTAGCCATAGTACAGGTAGTTGTAGTAGCAGTCATAGTGGTAGCAGTAGTAGTTGTGGTATGAGAATTGGTAGTACTAGCAGTAGCACTAGAAGTAACAGTAGCAATCATAGTAGTAGTAGTTGCAGTAATTGTTGTAATAGTAGTACTAGTAGTAGTACTAGTAGCAGTAGTAGTAGAAGTAGGAGCAGCAACAATAGTAGCAAAAGGAGCTGGAGTAGTAGTAGTAATAGTAGTAATAGTAGTAGGAGTAGTAGCTGTTGTTGTTGTTGTTGTTGTAGTAGTAGTAGTAGTAGTAGCAGTGGTAGCCATAGCAATGGTAGTAGTAGTAGTGTATAGCCGTCGTAGCTGTAGCTGTAGCAGTAGTTGTGGCAGTAGTAGTAGTTGTTGTTGTTGTTGTTGTAGTAATTGTAGTAGTGGTAGTAGTAGCAAAAGTAGAGGTAATAGTGCAAGTTGTAGTAGAAGTATAAGCAGTAGCAGTAGTAGTTGTAGTCGTAATAGTAGCAGCAGCAATAGTTGTAGTGGTAGCAGTAGCAGTTGTAGTTTTAGTAGTAGTAGTAACCGCAATAGTATTAGAAATAGCATAGGCAATAGTAGTACTAGTTGCTGTAGTAGCGGTAGTAGAAGCGGTAGTAATGTTAGCCGCACTAGTAGTAGTAGAAAGAGCAACAACAGTAGTAGTAGCATTATTAGTAGTAGTAGTAGCAGCAGTAGTAGTTTCAGCGTCAATAGTACAAGCGATAGTTGTAGTAGTAGTTGCCAAAGTAGTTGTAGTAGTAGAAGTAGTTGTTGCAGTAGTGATCGAAGTAGTAGGGATAGTAGTATTAGCAGTAGTATTAGTCGTGACAGTGGTAGTAGTAGTAGTAGTAGTAGTAGTAGTAGTAGTAGCAACATTGGTAGTAGTAGTAGCAGAAGTAGCAGTAGTAGCAACAGTAGCAGTAGTAGTAACAGTAGTAGTTGTAGTTGTTGTAAGTAGTAGTAGTAGCAGTAGCAGTAGCAAGAGTAGCAATTGTAGTAGCTGTAGTAGTAGTTGTTGTAAGAGTAGTAGTGGTAGTGGCAGCAACAGTAGTTGTAGTAGTAGACGCAACAATAGTAGTACTAATACTAGTATTAGTATTAGTTGTGGTAGTAGTAGTTGTAGTGGTTGTAGTGGTTGTAGTGGTTGTAGTAGCAGTACGAATTGAAGTAGTAGAAGTAGCAGCTGTAGTGGTAGTAGTAGTAGCAACAGTTGTAGTAGTAGTAGTAGTAGCAGCAGTAGTAGTAGTCGTAGTAAGAGTTGTAGCAGTAGGACTAGTAGTAGCCGCAGACGCAGCAATAGTAGTAGTAGTAGTAGTTGTACTTGTTGTAGTAGTGGAAGTAGTCGCGTTAATGGTTGTACTAGCATTAGTAGCAGTAGCAGTAGTAGCATTAGTAGTAGTAGTAGCAGCAGGAGCAGTAGTACTAGCAGCAAAAGCAACAATAGTAGTAGTAGTAGTAGTAGTTGTTGTTGTTGTTGTTGTAGCGGCGGTTGCAGTAGTAGTAGTAGTTGTAGTTGTAGTAGTCGTAGTAGTAACAACTGCAGTTGTTGTAGCAATAGTAGGAGTAGTAGTTGTACTAGTTGTAGCAGCAGGAGCAGCAGTAGTTGTTCCAGCAGCAGAAGGAGCAATAGTAGTAATGGTACGGAGCAATAGTAGTAATGGTACTAGTACCAGTTGTAGTAGTTGTAGTAGCATAAGTAATGGTTGTTATAGTAGTAGTAGTAGTAGTATCAATAGAAATAGCTGCAGTAGTGGCATAGTAGCAGGCGGAGTAGTAGTAGCAGTAGTAATAGCAGTAGTAGTTGCAGTAGTAGCAGTAGCGGTAGTAGTCGAAATAGTTGTTGTTGTTGTTGTAGCAATAGGAGTAGTAGTAGTAGCAATAGTAATAGCAGAAGTAGTAGTATTAGTAGTAGTCATAACTGAACCAGTCATAGCAGTATTAGTAGCAGTAGTAGTAGCAGTTGTCGTAGCAGTGGTAATAGAGTAGCAGTAGTACCTACAATTGCGGTAGCGGAAGTAGTAGTAGTAGCACTAGTTGTAGTAGTAGTACTTGTAGGAGTAGTAGTGGTAGTGGTAGTAGCAGTAGTAGTAGTGGTAGTACTAGTACGAGTAGTAGTCTAATAATAGTAGCAGTAATTGTAATGGTAGAAGTAATTCTAGTAGTAGGAGTACTAATAGAAGTAGTTGCAGTAGTAGCAGCAGTAAAAGTAGTAGTAGTAGTAGAAGTATTACTAGTAGTACCAAATTGTAGCAAGAGTAATAGGAGCATTAGCTGTAGTATTTGTAGAAGTAGTATTAGTAGTAGTAGTACTAGTAGTAGTAGTAGTAGTACCTGTAGTAGAAGTAGTAGCAGTTGTAGTAGTAGTAGTAGTAGTAGTTGTTGTTGTTCTTGTAGTTGTAGTAGTAGTAGAAGTTGTAGTTGTAGTTGTAGTAGTTGTAATAGTACTAGTTGTAGTTGTTGTTGTAGTAGTAGTAGCAGCAGTAGCAGTTGTAGTAGTAGTAGTAGTCGCAGTAGTAGTAGTAGTAGTAGCAGCAATAGTATTAGCAAAAGTAGCAGTAACAGCAATAGTAGTATGAGTAGTAGTAGCAGTGTTAGTAGTAGTACTACAACTATTATTAGCATTAGTAAAAGCAGTAGCAGTAGCAGTAGTAGTAGTAGTAGTAATAGTAGTAGCAGTAGTAGTAGTTGCAGTAGCAATAGTAGCAGTAGGAGTAGAAGTCATTGTAGCAGTAGTACTAGTATTTGCTCTAGTAGTAGCAGTTGTATTAGTAGAAGCAGCAGTAGTAGCAATAATAGTAGTAGTTATTGTAGGTGGAGTAGTACTTGTAGTAGTAGTAGTTGTTGTAATACTAGTAATAGTAGCAGTAACAATAGTGGCTGTAGTTGTAGTAGCAATAAAAGCAGTAGGGGTAGTAGTAGCAGTAGTAAAAGCAGTCATATTAGTAGTAATAGTATTATTAGTAATAGTAGTAGCAGTAGCAGTAGTAGTGTTAGCAATAGTGGTAGCAGTAGCAGTAGTAGTAGGGGCAGTAGTAGCTATTGTAGTAGTAGTAGGAGTAGTAGTAGGAGGAGGACGAGGATGAGGAGGAGTACTAGTACTAGTAGTAGGAGTTGTAATAGTATCAGTAACAGTAGTAGCAGTAGTGGTAGTAGTTGCAGTAGCAATAGTAGTAGTTGTAGTAGTAGTAGAGGCAGTAGCAGTCGTAGTAGCCGTAGAAGTAGTATTAATTCTAGTAGTAGCAGTTGCAGTAGTAGTAGCAATAGTGGTAGTAGGAGTAGTAGTAGCAATAGTAGTAGCAGTCGTAGTAGCATTGGTAGTAGTATTAGCAGTAGTCTTAGTAGTAGCGGTGGTATTAGTAGTGGCAATATTGGTAGCCCTACCGGTAGTAGTAGCAATAGTAATAGCAATAGTAGTAGTTGTAGCAGCAGTAGCTGTTGTTGTTGTAGCAGTAGCAGTAATTGTACATGTAGAAGTAATTGTAGCAGTGGTAGATGCAGTAATAGTAGCAGCAGTAGTAGTAGCAGTAGGAGCTTTTGTCCTAGTAATAGTAGTGGTCGGGGTAAAATTGGTCGTAGTAGCAATAATAGTAGTAGTAGTAGCAGGAGTAGTAGCAATGGTAGTTGTAGTAGTTATAGCAGTAGAAATAGTAGTTATCGTAGTAGTTGTTGTAGTAGTGTAGTAGTAGTTGTAGTAGTAGTTGTACTTGTAGCAGTAGTAGTAGTAGTAGTAGTACTAGCTGTTGAAGTAGTAGTAGAAGTAGTTGCAGCAGCAGTGTAATTATAGTAGTAGTGGCAGTATTTGTAGTAGCTATAGCAGTTTTAATAGCAGTAAAACTAGTAGCAGCAATAGTAGTAGTAGTAGTACGAGGAGGAGTAGTACTTGTACTAGTAGTAGTTGTTGTAATAGTTGCAGTAGAAGCAGTAGCCGTAGTAGCAGTAATTGTAGTAGCAATAATAGCAGTTGGAGTGGTAGTAGTAGTGGTAAAAGTAGTCGTAGTAGTAGTATTAGTAGTATTAGCTGTAGTTGTAGCAGTTGCAGTAGTAGCAGCAGCAGCAGTAGTGTCAGTATTAGTAGCAGTAGTTGTTGCAGTCGTAGTAGCGTTAGTAGTAGTAGCTATGGTATTAGTAGCAGCAGTATTGGTAGCTGTACAGGTAGTAGTAGCATAAGAAGAAGTAGTAGTAGTTGTTGTAGTCGTAGTAGTAGTAGCAGTAGTGGTAGCGGTTGTGGTTGTTGCAATAGTAGTAGTTATAGCAATAGTAGTAGTTGTACCAGTAGTAGTAGTTGTTCTTGTAGAAATTATAGCAGCAATTATAGTAGCAGTAGGAGCAGTAGTACTAATAGTAGTAGTAATTGGGGTAAGAGTAGTCATAGTAACAATAATAGTAGGAGGAGGAGGAGGAGTAGTAGTAGTAGCAGAAGTAATACGAGTGGTAGTTGTAGTAGTAGTAGTAGCAGTTGTAGTAACAGTAGTAGTAGTTGTTGTGCTGTAGTAGCAGTAGTGGTGGTGTTATTAGCAGTAGAAATAGTAGTATCAATAGCAAGAGTAGTGGTAGTTGCAGTAGTAAAAGCAACGCCAGAAGTAGTAGGAGCAATAATAGTAGTAGCAGCAGCAGTAGCAATTGCAATAGCAGTCACAGTAGTATCAGCAGTAGTAGTGGTGTTAGTAGTAGTGGCAGTATTTGTAGTTGGAATAGCAATTGTAATTGGACTAGTAGTAGTTGTAGCAGTTGTAATAGCAGCAGTAGTAGTAGTAGTGGTTGTAGTAATTGCAGTTGTAGCAGGATTAGCTGTAGTTGAGTAAGAATAGTAGTAGTCGTAGCAGTAGTAGCAGCAGCGATAAATTAGTACAAGTAGTCATTGTAGTAGTAGTAGTTGTAGGAGTAGTAATAGCGGCGGTAGTGGCTATAGTAGTTGCTATAGTATCAGTAGTAGTAGGAGCAATAGTTGTGGCAGTAGTGGTAGTTGTAGGAGTAGTAGAAGTAGTTGTAGCTATAGTCGTAGTCATAGTAGTAGTAGTAGTTATAGCAGTAGTCGTAGTGGTAGTAGTAGTAGTAGCAGTAGTGCTAGTAGCAATAGTCGTAATTGTAGCAGTAGTAGTAGCTATAGTAGTAGCAGTAGTATTAGTAGTAGTAGTAGTAGCAACAGTAGTACTTCCTGTAGTAGTAGCAATATTAGTAGCAGTACTAGTAGTATTTTTAGCCGTGGTAACAACAGTAGTTGTGGTAGTAGTTGTTATTGTAGTACTAGTAGTAGTAGCAGCTGTAGTAGTTGTAGTAGTAATGGTAGTAGTAGGAGTACTTACAGCAGTGGCAGTCATAGTAGCAGTAGTAGTAGTATTAGCTATTGTAGTAATAGTAGCAGTAATAGTAGAAGCAGTAGTAGCAGTTGTAGTAGCAATAGCAGCAGTAGTCATTGTACTAATAGCAGTTGTTGTAATCGTAGAAGTAGTTGCAGCAGTAGTAGGGGTGATAGTTGCAATAGCAATACAAGTAGTAGGAGTAGGAGTAGCAGTGGCAATAGCAGCATTAGTAGCATTAGTTGTAGTAGTAATACTACCTATAGTAATAGTAGCATAAGTAGCAACAGTAGTAGTAGTAGTAATAGTAGAAGCAGTGTACTAATACTAGTAATAGCTGTTGTAATAGTACCTATAGTAATAGTAGCGGTAGTGGTGGTAGTTGTAGTAGCCATACTAGCTGCAGGAGTAGTAGTAGCAATAGCAGTAGTAGTCGTCATAGCAATAGTAGTATTAGTTGTAGTAGAAGCAAAAGGCGTAGTAGTGGTAGCAGTAGTAGCCGCAGTAGTAGTAGTCAGTAGTAGTAGGAGGAGGAGGAGTAGTACAAGTACTAGTAGTAGTTGTTGTAATAGTAGCATTAGTAGTAGTAGCAGTATTGAAAGTAGTTGTAGTAGCAATAGTAGCTGTAAGAGTAGTAGTAGTAGAAGTAGTTATCGCAGTAGCAGTAGTTTTCGTATTAGCTGTAGTAATAGTAGTAGTAGTAGCAGTAGCAACTGTAGTAGTAGAAGTAGTAGTAGCAGTAGCAGCAGTTGTAGTAGCATTTGAAGTAACATTAGTTGTAGTAGTAGCAGCAGCAATGGCATTAGTAGTAGCAGTATTAGTTGTTGTTGCCGTAGTAGTAGCAGAAGCTGAAGTAGTAGCAGTTACATCTGTAGTGGTAGCAGTAGCAATAGTAGTTATTGTAGCAGCAGCAGCAGTAGTCAAAGAAGTAGTGGTAGTTATCCCAGGGGTAGTAGTAGTAGTAGTAGTAGTAGTTGCTGTAATATAGCAGCAGCAGTAGTAGCAGTTGGGGCGGTTGTACTAATAGTAGTAGCAGTCTTGGTAAGAGTAGTCGTAGCAGCAATAATAGCAGCAGTAGTAGTAGCAGTAGTAGTTGTAGTTGTAGTAGGAGTGGTAGTTGTATTAGTAGTTGTTGTTGTTGTAGTAGGAGTAGCAGTAGTTATCATGGTAGTAGTTGAAGTAGTGTAGTAGTGGTAGTAGTAGTTGCAATAGTAGTAGTAGTAGCAACTGTAGTGATAGTAGCAGTAGTAGTTATAGTTGTACCAATAGTAATAGCAACAACAATGGTAGTTGGAGCAGTAGCAGTCACAGTAGTAGCAGTCACACTTGCAGTAGTAGTAGTAGTATTGACAGTAGTAGAAGTAATTGAAGTTGCAATAGAAGCAGTAATTGTACTAGTAGTAGCTATAGCAGTTGTAACGATAGTAGGAGGAGGAGTAGCAGTAGCAGTAGCAGCAGCAGTAGAAGGAGGAATAGTAGCAATAGTAGTAGTTGTTGTAGCAGTAGCTATAGTAAATTTAGTAGTAGGAGCACTAGCAACAGTAGGAGTAGCAGTAGTAGTAGCAGTACCTATTGTAGTTGTTGTAGTAGTAGTACTACTACTACTTGTACTAGTAGTAGCAGTAGGTGGAGGAGGAGGGAGAGTTGTAGTAGTAGCAATAGTAGTAATATTAGTAGGAGTAGGAGTAATAGTAGTTGTTGTTGTTGTAGGAGTAGTAGTAATAGTAGCAGAAGGTGCCATTGCCGTAGTAGTAGTAGTAATTGTAGTAGTAGTTGTTGTTGTTATAGTAGTAGTTGTTGTTATAATAGCAGTAGTAGGTCGAGTAGTAGTAGTAGTCGTAGGATTGGTAGGAGTAGTAGTAGTTGTCGTAGTAGGAGTAGTAGAAGGGGAAGTAGTTGTAGTAGTAGTAATAGTTGTAGTAGTAGTAGTAGTAGTAGTAGCAGTAGTAGCAGGCGTAGTAGTAGTAGTAGTTGTTGTTGTAGTAGTACTAGTAGTAACAGTAGTAGCAGTAGCAGCAACAGTAATAATAGCAGCCGTAATAGTAGTTGTAGTAGTAGTTGTAGTAGTAGTTGTAGTGGTAGTTGTTGTTGTTCCTTCAGTAGCAGCAGTAATTGGAGTAGCAATGGTAGTTCGAGTTCTCAAAGTTGTAGTAGTAGTAGTACCGCATGTCATAGCAGCAGCAGTAGTTGTTGTAGTAGTAGTAGTCGTAATAGTAGTAGTTGTAGTAGTAGTAGTTATAGCAGTAGCAGTAGTTGTAGTAGTAGTTGTTGCATTTGCAGTTATAGCAATAGCAGAAGTAGTAGTAGTATTAGTAGCAATAGCAGCAATATCAGTAGCAGTAGTAGTTGCTGTAGTAGCCGTAGTTGTAGCAATAGTACTAGCAATAGTAGAACTAGTAGTAGTAGTGCTAGCATTAGGAGTAGTAGTGGGAGTACTTGCAATAGCTGCAGTGGTAGTAGTCGCAGTTGTAGTAATTGTCATAGTAATAATTGTAGTTGTAATAGCTATAATATTAATAGTAGTAGGCATAGTAGTAGTAGTTGTTGTAGTGGTAGTATTACTCGTAACAGTAGTAATAGTAGTAATAGTAGTTGTTGTAGTACAAGTAGTAGCTACAGTAGTAATTGTACTAGTTGTAGTGGATTACGAAGTAGCAGTAGTAGTAGTAGTAGGAGAATTAGTTGTAGTAGCAGTAACCATAGTAGTAGTAGTAGGAATAGTAGCAACAATAGCAGTAGTAGCAGTAGCAGTAGCAGTAGTAGAAGTCGTACTAGTAGTCACAGTAGTAGCAATAGTAGTAGGAGTAGTAATAGTAGTAGTAGTAGCAGTAATAGTCGTTGTATTTGTAGTAATAGTAGTAGAGGCAGCAGTAGTTGTTGTAGTAGTGGTAGTAGTATGAGAAGTAGTAGAAGTAGCAGTTGCCTTAGTCGTAGTCATAGTAGTAGTAGTTGTTGTAGTAGTAGTCGCGATTGTAGCGGCAACAGTAGGAGGAGTAGTAGTAATGAATGCAGTGGTAGTAGTCACAGTAATAGTCGTAGTTGTTGCGGTAGTGGCAATAGTAGCAGTAGTAGTTGTAGTCGTAGTAGTTGTTGTTGTAGTTGTAGGAGAAGTAGTAGGAATAGTAGCTATAGTAGTGGCAGTAGCAGTAGAAGTAGTAGTACCCGTTGAAGTGGTAGCAATAGTAGCAGTAGTAGTAAGAGCAGCAGCAGCAACAGTAGTAGTAGTAGTAGTAGTAGTAGCAGCAGTAGTAGTAGATGTGCAACAGTAATAGTAGTTGTTGTAGAAGCAGTAGAAGCAATAGGAATAGTAACTATAGCAGTTGTAGCAGTCACAATAGTAGCTGTAGCAGTAGAAGCAGTAGCTGCAATGGTAGTTGCAGTAGTCGTTGTGGTAGTAGTAGCAAGAGCAGTAGTTGTCACAGTAGTTGTGGTAGCAATTGTACGAGTAGCAGTAGGAGCAGTAGCAGTAGTAGCAATAGAAGCAGCAGTAGTTGCGGTAGCGATAGTTGAAGTAGTAGTAGTTGTAGCAGATGCAATAGTAGCAATAGGAGTATTAGTAGAAGTAGTAGTAGTAGTAGCCATAAAAGAAGTAGCAACAGTAGTAGTGGCCATAATAGTAATAGGAACAGTAGTAGTGGCTGCTATAGTAGTAGTAGTAGTATAAGTTGCAGGAGTAGCACTAGCAGTAGTAGCAGTAGTAGCACTACTAGTTGTAGTAATCACAGTAGAAGTTGAAGTAGCGGTAGCAGTAGTAGGTGCAACAGTAGTAGGATTAGCAGTAACAGTAATAGCAGGAGTAGTAGTTGTAGTGATTGTTGTTGTAGTAGTAGTGGAAGTAATAGCAGTAGTAGTTGTAGTTGTAGTACCAGTACAGTAATAGTAGTAGCAATAATTGTAGTAGTAGTAGTACTAGTTATAGTAGTTCTAGTAGTAGTTGTAATAGTAGTAATAATAGAAGTAGCATAAGTAGTAGCCAAAGAAATAGCAAAATTAGTAATATTAGTAGTTATAGTAGTAGTTGCAAAAGTGGTAGTAGTAGTAGCAGAAGTAGCTTTGGTTGCAGCAGTACTAGCAATAGTAGAAGTAGTGGTTGTAGAAGCAGCAGCAGTAGTAGTAGTGGTAGTAGTAGCAACGGGAGCAGTAGCAGTAGCAGCAGCAACAGCAGTAATAATAGTAGCAGCAGCAGTAGCAGTAGTTGTTGGAGCAATAGTCATAGTCGTCGTAGTAGTAGTGGTAGTAGCCGTAGTAACAGCAGCAGCAGCAGTAGTTGTAGTAATAGCGGAAGCAGTAGCAGTAGCAGTAGTAGCAAGAGTAGTAGCAGTAGCAGCAGGAGCAGTACCAATAGTACTAGTAGTAGTAGTTGCAGTAGTAGAAGTAGTAGTAGTATAGTAGTATTTTTAGCAGTAGAAGCAACAGTAGTAGCAGTACTAGCAATTATAGTAGTAGTTGTTGTTGTTATTGTAGTAGTAGTTGTACTAGTTGTAGTTGTAGCAGTTGTTGTGGACACGACAGTAGTACCTGCAGAAGTTGTTGTTGTTGTAGTAGTAGCAATAGCAGCAGTAGTGGTAGTAACAAAAGCAATAGTAATTGTAGTTGTATTAGTAGTTGTAGTAGTAGTAGCAGCAGTTGTGATAGCAGTAGTAGAAGTGCCAGTAGCAGTAGAAGAAGCGGTTGTAGCAGTAGAAGTAGTAGTTGTAGAAAGCAGTAGTAGAAGTAGTAGGAGTAGCAGAAGTAGCAGTAGCAGCAGTAGTAGTAGCAGCAGCAGTAGCAGCAGTAGTAGTGGTAGTCATAGTAGTAGTAGTAGTTGTTGTTGTAGTAGTAGCTGCAGTAGCAGTAGCCGCAATAGTAGCAGTCATAGTAGTAGCAGCTGAAGCAATAATAGTTGTAGTAGAAGCAGTAGTAGTAGTCATAGTAGAAATAGAAGCAGTTATAGCAGTAGTGGTAGTTGAAGTAGCAGTAGTGGAAGCAACAGTAAGAGTATTATTAGTAGTAGATATTATTGTAGCGGTAGTCATAGTAGTAGCGTATTTGCGAAAGTAGCCATAGTCGCTGTAGTAGCAATAGTAGCAGCAGCAGCAACAATAGTAGTAGTACAAGTAGAAGTAGCAGTGGTAGTTTTAGTAGGAGTAGCAGTAGTCGTAGTGGTAATAGTAGTAGCAGTTGTAGTACAAGTAGATGTAGAAGCCGCAATAGTAGTGGTAGTCATATTGGAAGTATTAGCAGTATAAGCAGTAATAGCAATAGTAGCAGTAGCAGTACCGGTAGTAGTTGGTGTAATAGTAGTAGGAGTAGCAGTAGTAGTAGTGGTAGAAGTAGTAGCCGTAGTAGCAGTAGTTACAGGAGTGGTAGTTGTTGTTGTAGCCGTAGCAGTGGAAGTATCAGTAGTTGTTGTAGTAGTAGTAGTAATAGTAGTACTAATAGTTGGAGCAATAGTCGTAGTAGTCGTAGCCGTTGCAGTTGTAGTAGTAGTAGTAGTAGTAGTAGTTGCAGTACCAATAGTAGTAGGAGAGATAGTAGTAGAAGCAGTAGCAGTTGTTGCAATAGCAATTGTAGCAATAGTAATAATAGTAGTAGTTGTTGTAGCAGTAGTCGTAATAGAAGTTGTAGTAGTAGTTGTTGTAGCGGTAGCATTAGTAGCAGTAGGAGTAGTGGCAGAAGAAGTAGTAGTTGTTGTTGAAGTTGTAGTAGTTTTAGCAGGAGCAGTAGGAGTTGTATCAATAGCAATAGCCGTAGTTGCGGTAGCAACTCTAGTGGTAGTACGTAGCAATAGTTGTAGTAGTTGTAGCAATAGTTGTAGTCATAGATATAGTAGTAGCAGTAATAGTAGTTGTAGCAGTAGTAGTGGTTGCAAAAGTATTCATAGTAGGAGTAGTAGTAGGAGGAGGGGGAGGAAAAGTAGTAGTAGTCATTATAGTAGTAGTAGTAATAGCCGTAGAGTAAAAATAGTAGTAGCAGTAGTAGTAGTAGTACTAGCTACCATAGCAGTAATAGTAGTTGTTGCTGTTGTTCTACTAGTAGTAGTAGTCGTAGTAGTAGTAGTAGTAGTAGTTGTTGTTGTTGTTGTTGTTGTTGTTGTAGTAGTAGTAGTAGTAGGAGTAAGAGTAGTAGTAATAGTAGTAGTAGGAGTAGCAGCAGCTGTAGCAGTAGTAGTAGCTACAGTTGTAGTAGTAGCAGCATAGGAGCTGTAGTAGAAGTTGCAGTACTGATAGTAGTAGTTATTCTTGTTGAAGTAGTAGTTGTCACAAGATTAGTATTAATAAGGGTAGTAGTAGTAGTAGTAGTAGTAGTACAAGTGACAAAAGTAGTAGTAGCAGAAGTAGTAGTAGTAGTTGAAGCAGTAGCCATAGCGAAAGTAGTAGTAGTTGTAGAAGTAGTAGTAGTAGTAGTAGTTGTTGTTGTAGTAATAGTAGTACTACTACTAGCAGTAGTAGTAGTTATTGTAACGGTAGTAGCAGTAGTAGTAGCAGCAGTAGTAGTAGAAGGAGCTGGTGTAGTAGTAGTTGTGGTAGCATTAGTTTTTGTTGTTGTAGTAGTACTAGTAGTAGTAACAGTAGTAGTAGTTGTCGTAGTAGGAGTTGTAGTAGTAGTAGTAGTAGGACTAGTATTAGTAGCAGTTGGAGTCGTAGCAGTAGTAGTAGGAGTAATAGTAGTAGGAGATGTAGTTACATCAGTAGTAGTGGCAGTAGAAATAGTAGTAGTTGTAGTAGTCACCATGGTAGTAGTAGTGGTAGTAGTTATAGTAGCAAAGGTGTTGTGGTAGTAGTAGTAGTAGTAGCAGCATCGGCGGCAATAGTAGTAGTAGTGGTAGTAGTAGAAATAGTAGCAATTGTAGTAATAGCAGTAGTTGTAGAAATAGTTGTAGCAGTAGTAGTTGTAGTAGAAGTGGTCATTGTAGTTGTAGTCATAGTAGTAGTAGTAGTGGTTGTGGAAGTAGTAGTAGTAGTAGTTATAGAAGTCATAGTAGTAGTAGTAGTATTTGTTGTTGATGTTGTGGTAGTAGAAGTAGTAGTAATGGTATTAGTAGTAGTAGTGGTAGTAGTAGTAGTTTTAGTAGTAGTAGTAGTAGTAGTTGTTGTTGTTGTTGTTGTACTAGTGGCAATAGTATCAGTAGTAGTAGTAGTTGTTGTAGTAGGAGTAGTGATAGTAGTAATAATAGGAGGAGGAGGAGGAGTAGTAGTAGCAGCAGTAGTAGTAGTAGTAGTAGTTGTTATTGTAGTAGTAGTAGTAGTAGTAATAGTAGTACTGGTACTAGTACTCATAGCAATTGTAGTAATATTAGTTCTAGAAGTAGTAGTAGTGGCAGTTGTAGTTGTAGTAATAGTAGTAGTAATAGTAGTAGTTGTTGTTATTGTTGTAGTAGTAGTCGCAGTTGTTGTAATAATAGTACTAGTTGTAGTAGTTGTAGTAGTTATTGTTATTATTGTTGTAACAGTAGTCGCAGTGGTAGTAGCAATAGTAGTAGTAGTAGTTGTGATATTAGTAGTAGTAGAAGTAACAGCAGTAATAGTAGTAGTACAAGTAGTATAGTAGTAGTAGTAGTACTAGTAGTAGAGGTAGTTGTAGTAGTAGCATCAACAGTAGCAGTTGTGTCGGTAGTAATAGCATAAGAAGTTGTTGTTATTGTCACAGTAGTAGTAGTGGTAATACTTGCAGTAGTAGTAGTAGTGGTGGTAATTATTGTAGTAGTTGTAGTAGCATTAGTAGTAGCGGCACAACAGCTGAAGCAATAGTGTTGTATTAGTAGTTTTAGTCATTGTAGTACTGATAGTAGTAGCAATAGCAGTAATTTTTGTAGCTGTTGTTGTAGTAGCAGTAATAGTAGCCATTGCAGTGGTAGTTGTAGTATTAGCAGTTGCAGTGCTATTAGCAATACTAGTAGTAGAAGCCGCAGTAGCAACAGGAGTAGTTATAGTTCCAGCAGCATAAGCAATAGTAACAGTTGTAGTAGTAGTCGTATTGGTTGTTGTAGTAGTAATTAAAGTAATAGTAGTTGTTGCAATAGCAGCAGTCAAAGTAGTGGTAGCAGAAGCAGTAGTAGTCGTAGTTATTGTAGTAGTAGCAGTAGCAGCAACAGTAGTTGTTGTTGTTGTTGTTGTAGCAGCAGCAGTAGTAGTAGAATTAGTAGTAGTAGTAGTGGTTGGATTAGTAGTGGTAGCAATAGTAGTAGCAGTAGTTGTAGTAGTAGTAGCGATAGTAATAGTAGCAATAGTAGTAGTAGCAGTAGTTGTTGTAGCAACAATAGTAGCTGCAGCAATATGAGTAGAAGTAGTAGTTGTTAAAGTAGCAATAGCAGCAGCAGTAATAGTGGCAATAGTATCAGAAGTACTTGTTGCAATAGCAATAGGTGTAGTGGCAGAGGCAGTAGCCATAATAGTATTGTCAATAATAGTAGTATTAGCAGTAGTAGTAGCAGTATTAGCAATAGTAGTAGCAGTAGTAGTAGTAGCAGTAGTAGCAAGTGGTAGTAGTAGTATCGATAGTAGTAGCAGCATTAGTAGTAGTGGTAGTAGCAGTAGTAAGAGTGCTAGCAGTATTAGTAGTACAAGCAATTATAGCAGTAGTGATAGCAGACGCAGTAGTAGAGGTAGTTGTAGAAGTTGTAGTAGTAGTAGCAATAGTAGTAGTTGTAGCAGTAGTAGTAGTAGCAGCTATTGTAGTAATAGAAGTAGTAGTTATTATTGTGGGAAAAAATAGTAGTAGTAGTTGTTGTTGTAGTAGTAATAGCAGTAGTAGTAATAGTGGTAATAATAGTTGTAAAAGTAGTAGCAGTAGTAGCAGTAGTAGTGGTAGTAGTAGATGTAGTAGTTGTAGTAGTACTATAAGTAGCAATGTAGTAGTAGCAGTAGTATTAATAGTAGTAGTAATAGTAGTAGCAGTTGTTGTAGTAGCAGCAGCAGTAGTAGCAATACTAGTAGTAGTTATAGAAGAAGTTGTTGTTGTTGCAGTAATAGTAGTAGTAATACTCATAATAGTAGTGGTAGTGGTCATTGTATTAGTAGCAGTAGTCGCAACAACTATTGTTATAGTAGCAGTAGTAGTGGCAGGAACAACAGCAGAAGTAGTAGTGTTGTACTAGTGGTTGTAGTCGTTGTTGTAGTAGTAGTAGTGGCAATCGTAGTAGCAGTAGAAGTGGTTGTTCTAGTTGTAGTTGTCGTAGTAGTAGAAGTAGTAGTAGTTGTAGTAGGAGTAGGAGTTTGGAGTGGTAGTAGTAGTAGTAGTAGTAGGTGTGGTAGTAAGAGTAGCAGTAGTTGTAGGAGTAGTAGGGGTCGAAGTGGAAGTAGTAGTAGTAATAGTAGTAGTCGTAGTAGGAGTAATAATAGGAGTAGCAGTAGTAGTAGTAGAAGTAATAGTAGTAGTAGTAGTAGTAGTAGCAATACTAGTAGTAATAGTAGCAGTAGTTGTAATTGTAGTAGTAGCAATAGTAGTAGCAGAAGTAGTTGTAAGAGTGGCAGTAGGAGTAGTAGTTTAAGTAGGCGTAGTTGTAGTAGTTGTAATAGAAGTAGTAGTTGTTCTAGTAGTAGTAGTAGTAGTAGCAGTGGTAGTAGGAGGAGGAGTAATGGTGGTAGTAGTAGTTGTTGTTGCAGTAGTAGTCATGGTAGTAGTTGTGGTATTAGTATTAGTAGTAGAAGTAGGAGTAGTTGTAGTAGGAGTAGGCGTTCGAGTAGTAGTAGTAGTAGGGGTTTGAGTAGGAGTAGCAGTGTAGAAGTAGTAGGAGTAGCAGTAGTAGTAGGAGTACGAGTTCAAGTAGGAATACTTGTAGAGGTAGTAGTAGCAGTAGTAGCACTGGTAGTAGGAGGAGTAGAAGTAGTGGTAGTAGTTGTTGTAGCTGCAGTAGTAGTAGTTGTATTAGTAGTAGTAGAAGAATTAGTAGCAATAGTAGTTGTAGTAGTATCAGAAGGAGTAGTATTGGAAGCAGTAGGAGTTGTAGTAGTAGTAGTTGTTGTAGTAGAAGAAGTAGTATTAGTAGTAGCAGCAATAGTAGTAGCAGTAGTACGAGTAGTAGTAGTATTAATAGTAGGAGTAGTTTTCGTAGTTGAAGTACTAAAAATATTAGTAGTAGTAGTAGTAGTGGGAGCAATAGTTGGAGTAGAAGTAGTATTAGCAATACTTGTAGTAGTAGTAGTAGTAATAGAAGTAGTAGCTAGAATAGTAGTAGTAGTTGTAGTGTAAATATTAGGAGCTGCAGCCAATGTAGTAGGAGGAGTAGTAACAGTAGCAGTAGTCCTAGTACTTGTAGAATTAGTTGTAGTAGTTGTTGTTGTTGTTGTAGTAGTAGCAGCAACAATTCTACAAGTAGTAGTTGTTGTTGCAGTAGTCATAGTAGCTGTTGTTGTAGTTGTTGTTGTTGCAGTAGTTGCAGCAGTCATAGTGGTTGTAGTAGCGAGAGCAGCAGCAGTAGTAGTAGTAGTAGTAGGGTAATAGTTTTTGTAGTAGACATAGGAGCAATAGCAGTGATAGCAACTATAGTGGTAGTAAGAATAGTAGTAGTAGGAGTAGGAGTAATAGTAGGGTAGTAGTAGAAGTTGAAGTAGTAGTAGTAGTAATAGTAGTTGTAGTAGAAGTAGCAGTTGGTGTCGTAGTAGTAGTAGTAGTAGCATTAGTGGCACTAGCAGAAGTTGTAATTGAAGCAGCAACAGTAGTAGCCGTAATAGTAGTAGTGGTAGTGGGAGTTGTAGTAGTGATTGTACTAATACTAGTAGTAGCAGTAGTAGTAATAAAAATAATATTAGTAATATTTTTAGTGGTAGTAGGAGTAGTGGTAGCAGTAGTTGTTGTAGTTGTAGTAGGAATACTAGGAGTTGTAGTGCTAGTAGTAGTTGCAATGGTAGTAGTAGTCATTGTTATAGTAGTGATAGTAGTACAAGTGGTAGTACTATTAGTAGTAGTAGTGGTCGTTGTTATAGTAGCAACAACAGTAGCAGTAGTAGTGTATTAGTAGTAGTAGTTGTTGTTGTTGTTGTTGTTGTAATGTAGTAGTCATAGTAGAAGTAGTAGCAGGATTAATCATAGTATTAGTTGTAAAAGCAGTAGCAAAAGTAGCTGTAGCAGTAGTAGTAGTAGCAGTTGTGGTAGTTATGGGAGTAGGAGTAGAACCTGTAGTGGTATTAGTTATTGTTGTAGTAGTAGTGGTAGTAGCAGTAGTGGTAGTAGCAGTAGTGGCAGTAGTAGTAGTACTAGCAATAGCAATAGCGACAGCAGCAATATTTATAGCAGTAGTAGTAGTACCAGTAGTTGTAGTAGTGGTAGCAGTAACAGTAATACCAGCAGTAGTAGTTGTTGGAGTATGAGTAGGGGTAGGAGTAGGAAGAGTAGTAGGAGTAGCAGTAGTAGTCATAGTAGGAGTAATAGTTGCAGTATTAGCAGCAGCGACAACAGTAGTAGTTGTAGTAGTTGTAGTGGTGGTAGTAGTAGTAGTACTTGTAGTAGCAGTAGTAATAGCAGTAGTATTAGTAGTAGTATTAGTAGCAACAGTAGTAGTAGCAGTATTAGTAGCAGTAGTTGTAATAGTAGTAGTTGTAGTAGTATTAGCTGTAGTAGTAGCTGTAGCAGCAATAATAGTAGTAGTAGCCATCGTAGTAACATTAGTAGTAGTATCAGCAGCTGTAGTAGCAGTGGTTGTGGTATTAGCTGTAGTAGTATTAATAGTTGTATCGATAGTAGTAGTAGCTGTACTAACAGTAGTTGTAGTGCTAGCAGTAGTAATAGCAGTTGTAGTAGTAGCAATAGTAGTTGTTGTAGCAGTAGTACTAGTAGTAGTTGTAGCAGTAGGACTAGTAGGAGCAGCAGTAGCAGTAGTAGCAGTAGTTATAGTAGTAGTATTAGTAGTAGTCGTAGTGGTAGTAGCAGTAGTAATTGTAGTAGTAGTAGTTGCAGTAGTACTAGTATTAGGAGTAGTGGCAGTTGTAGTAGTTGTTGTTGTAGTAGTAGTGGTAGTAGTAGTTGTTGTAGTATTAGTAGTAGTAGTAGTAGTAGTAGTAGTCGTAGTACTAGAAGTAGTCATAGTAGTAGTTGTTGTTATTGTTGTTGTAGTAGTAGAAGTAGTAGTAGTAGTAGTAGGAGTAGTAGTTGTAGTAGTAGTAGTTGTTGTAATAGTAGTAGTGATAGTTGCGGTAGTAGTAGTAGTAGTAGTAGTAGCAGTACTAGGTGTAGTAATAATAGTAGTAGTAGTAGTAGTACTAGAAGTGGTAGTGGTAGTTGTAAAACAAGTGGTAGAATAATAATAATTGAATTAAGAGTAGTAGTAGTGATGGTGGTTGTAGTTGTAGGTGAAGAAGTAGTAGTAGAAGTAGGAGTAGGAGTAGCAGCAGTAGTAGGAGTGTAGTAGTAGTAGCAGGAGAAGGAGTAGGAGTAGTAGTAGTAGGAGTGGGAGTATTAGTGCTCCGAGTAGTAGTAGTAGTAGTAGCAGCAACTATAGCAGACAAAATATTAGTAGTAGTAGTAGTAGTAATAATAGAAGTAGCAGTAGTATTGGTAGTAACAATAATTATTGTCATAGTAGTAGCGGTATTTGTAGTGGTAGTCGTAGTAGGAGCAGTAGTATTTGTAGTAGTAGTAGTAGTTGTAGTAGTTGGAGTACTAGTAGGAGTTGGAGTTTTAATTGGAGTAGTAATAGGAGTTGTAGGAGTTGTAGTAGTAGTATTAGTACTAGTTGGTGTAGTAATAGTATGAGGAGCAGGATTAGGAGTAGTAGTAGTAGTAGGGGAAGGAGTAATAGTTGCAGTAGTGTTAGGAGTAGGAGTACGAGTGGTAATAAGAGTGGTAGTAGTTGCAGAAGTACTAGTAGTAGGCGTAGCAGCAATAGCAATTGTTGGACTAGTAGGACTGGCAGGTGTAGTAGCAGCAACAACAGCAGCAGCAGTAGTAGAAGTAGTAGTAGAAGTGGAAGAAGCAATTATTTTGGGAATAGTTGTAGGAGTAGGAGTTGGAGTTGGAGTAGTAGTATCAAAAGTGGTAGTAGTCATGGTAGTAGCACTAGACGTAGTTGTAGTAGTAACAACAGTAGCAATAGTAGCAGTTGTTGTAGTAGTAGGAGTAGGAGTGGTAGTAGTAGGAGCAGTTGTAGCTATTGCGAAAGTAGTAATAGTAGTTGTAACATAAGTGGTTGTAATAGTAGTAGTAGGAGTAGTAATTGGGGTAGTAGTTGTAGCAGGAGTAGCAATTGTAGTACTAGTAGTAGTAGGAGTGTTAGCAGTAGTCGTAGTAGTAACAATAGTATGAGTAGCAGGAGTAGCAGCAGCAGTAGTAGTACCAATAGTAGTAGGAGTCGTCGGAGTAGTAGTAGAAGTACCAAATACTACCACTACTACTACCACTACTGCTATTATTGCTACTACTACTGTAACTACTATTGCTCCTACTACATTTGCTACGGCTATTACTACTGGTACAACCACTACTACTGCTACTACTACTACTATTGCTATTGCTACTACTACTGCAACTATTACTGCGAGTGAGAATAGCAATACTAACAACTACTACTACACTACTACTACTACTATGATAACTACTGCTGTTATTGCTATAATTGCTACTACAACTACTACAACTACCACTCCTACTACAACTGCTACTACTACTAATACTACTACTTCTACTATTATTGCTACTACGACTACTCTTACCACCATGACTACTACTATTAGTACTACTCCTCCTACTACTACTACTATTGCTGCTACTTTTACTTCAACTACTAGTACCACTGGTATAACTACAGCGACCACTACAACTACTACTATTGCTATTGTTACAACTACTAATATTGCTACTACTTCAATTGCTACTACAACTACTACTGCTACTGCCACTACTACTAGTGCTACCACTACAGCTACTGTTGCAACTGCTTCAGCTCCTACTACCGCAATAGCTACTAATACTGCTACTCCTAATACCACTCCAACCACTACTACTACTACAACAAATACTACTACAAATGCTACTTTAACTGTGACTACTTCTATTGCTACTACCACTACTACTACTGCTACTACTATAGCTAATACTACTACTACTGTTGCTAGTATTGCTACAACTACTATTGCAACTACCACTACTACTACTATTACTACTGCTACTACTACTGCGGCTACTATTACAACTACTACTAGTACTAGTACTACTCCTCCTACTACTCCTACAGCTACTACTACTACAACAGCTACTACTGCTACTACTACTACTCCTACTACTACTACTACAACAACAGCTACTACTGCTACTACTACTACAACAGTTACTACTGCTACTACTACTACTCCTACTGCTACAATAACTGCTAATACTATTACTACTACTACGACGACTATTACTGCTACTACTACTACCACTCCTATTGCTACTATTGCTACTGCAACTACTGCCACTACTACTACGGCTACTATTACAACAACTACTACTATTACTCGCACTACTACTACTACTACTACTATTATAGCTACTATTGCTACTATTACTACTACAACTGATACTAGTACTACAGCTCCTACGACTACTACAGCTACTGCTAGTACAACTCCTACTACTACTATTGCTACTACAACTACCGCCACTACTGCTACTGCTGGTACTACTACTATTACAACTACTACTAGTACTACGACTATTACTACTATTACTATTACTACTACTTCCACTATTACTGTTACTACTACTACTACGGCTAATACTATTGTTTCTTATACTACGACCGCTACCGCTACCGCTACAAGTACTCCTACGTTTACTATTGCTACAACTACTATAGCTAGTAGTACAACAACTACTACTACTAATAATAATGGTAGTACTCTACTAATACTGCTACTACTACTACTACACCTACTACTATTGGAACTACTACTAATACTACTTCCACTACTACTGCTACCACTGCTGCTACAACTACGGCTATTACTACTAGTAGTACTACTACTACTACTACTACCACTGTTACTACTGCTATAACTAATACTCCTACGACTATGACTACGGCTACAGCTGCTTCTACAACTACTCCTACTACTACCCTTACTACTAGAACTACTGCTACTTCTGATACTACTATTGATACTACAACGAATACAATTGCTACTGCTACTACTATTACAGCTCCTACTACCAATGCTACTATTGTGACTACTAGTACTAATTCTACCACTGCTACTACTACTGCAACTACAGCTATTACTACTAGGACTACTACTATTGATACTTTACTACAACTAATTCCTCTACTACTACCACTACTGCTACTTATACTACTACTGCCATGTCTCATAACACTTCTACTACTACAACTACAACTGTAGCTAGTTCTGCTACTGCAACTGCGACTACTACTACTACTACTACTATTACTACCACTACTACCACTACTAATGCTGCTACCTTTACTATTACTACTACTGTTACTACCACTACTAATGCTGCTACCTTTACTACTACTACTACAAAAAGTATTAGTAGTACTACTACTACAACAACTACTACTACTACTACTATTACTACTGCTAATGCTATTACTCCTACTACTACTCCTACTGCTACTACTACCCCTACTTCTACTACATTTACTATAGCTATTATGCCTACTTCTGCTACTTCTAGCACTACTACTCCTACTACTAGTTCTGCTACTACTAGTGCTACTACTACGGCTACTGCTGCTATTGCTACTACTAGTGCAAATGCTACTACTACTGCTATTGATACTGCTACTATTGTTGCTAATACTGCTACTACTTCTATTATTGCTTCTACTGCTATAGCTACAACTATGGCCACAACAACAACAACAACAACAACTACTACTACAACTTCTACATCTACAATTACTACTACTACAACTGATACTACTGTTGTTGCTACTATTGCTACTACCACTAAGGCTACTACTACTACTACAACTACTACCGCTACGACTATTACTACTGCGACTGCAACAACTACTACTACTACTACTACTACTACTACTACTACTTCTGCTACTTCTATTGGTACTACTATTTCTCCTACTCATACTACTACTACTATTATTGTTGCAACAACTGCTCGTCCTCCTCCTCCTACAACTAATACTATTTCTACTCCAACTGCTACTAGTACTTCTACTACAACAACAACTACTGCTACTATTGAAACAACTATAACTATTGCTAATATTCCTCCTTCTACTACTGCTGCCACTACTGCCACCACTGCTACTACTCCTACTGCTATTACAACGGCTACAGCTACTACTAGTCCAATTACTGTACTACAAATACTACCACTCTACTACCACTAATACTACTAAAGCTACTACTTGTACTACAACTGCAATTGCTACTACTACTACTCCTACTACTTTTGTTACTGCTATTACTATACTACAACTACTACTGTTGCTACTACTACTGCCACTGCTATTGCTAATACCACTGCTGCTACTGCTATAACAACTCCTACTATGACTACCACTCCTACTATTATTGCTACTATGACTACTCTTACCACAAATACCACTACGTTAGTACTAATTGCCCTACTACTATAACTACTGCTACTACTATTACTGCAACTACTACTACTACTACTATTACTGGTAGAACTACTGCTACTACAACAACAACTACTACAACTACTTCTACAACTACTACTATTGCTACTACTATAACTGCTACTGCTACTGCTACTACTATTGCAACTATTACAGCTTTTACTTCTACTACTACTATCGATACAACTATCAATACTGCCACTACTAATACCACTGCTACTACTATTATTGCTGCTAATACTACTACTAATGCTAATACGACTTCTCCTACTACTACTACTTTTGTTGCTACTACTACTACTGCTAATACTACTACTAATGCTAATATGACTACTACTACTGCTGCTTCTACTACTACTGTAACTGCAACTACTATAGCTAATACTACTTCTACTACAACTATGTCTGCTACTTCCATGACTACTACTACTCCAACTGCTACTATTGCAACTGCAACTACTGTCACTATTGCTGCTACTACTACTACAACTATTACAACTGCTACTACTAGTGCTAGTACTCCTCCTCCTCCTCCTCC
This sequence comes from Trichopus zeylanicus subsp. travancoricus, assembly GCA_005019695.1. Lineage (NCBI taxonomy): Eukaryota > Viridiplantae > Streptophyta > Magnoliopsida > Dioscoreales > Dioscoreaceae > Trichopus > Trichopus zeylanicus. The sequence continues at coordinate 81,905 of RXID01014748.1, forward strand.
TCCTACTACTACTACTACTACAACTACCACTACTACTACTATTACAGTTGCTACTACTACTGCTATTGCTAATGCTACTAATGCTGCTACTATGACTGCTATTGCTATAGCTACTACTACTCCGACTACAACTATTGCTACTCCAACTACGGGCACTACTGCTGCTGTTACTACCACTACTATTACAACTGCTGCTGCTTGTACAAGTCCTACTCCTCCTTCTTCGACTACTACTATATCTACTCCAACTACGGGCACTACTGCTGCTGTTACTACCACTACTATTACAACTGCTGCTGCTTGTACAAGTCCTACTCCTCCTTCTTCGACTACTACTATTGCTGCTACTGCTACTACTGCTACTGCAACTGCTACTACTACTGCTGCTGCTACCACTGCTACTACTCCTACTATAGCTAATACTACAGCTACTGCTACAACGACTGCTACTACTACTGCTACATGTACTCCTTCTGCTACTATTGCTACAACAACTACTGCTACTGCTACTACGATTAGTACTACTACTATCACCACTGCTACTGCAACTGTTATTACTAATGCTAATAGTGGTAGTACTCTAACTAACATTGCTACTACTGCTCCTACTGCCACTACTACTAGTATTACTGCTATTGCTACTACTACCACCACTACTATCACCACTACTACCACTACTACTACTGCTACTACTACTACTACTACAACTGCTACTCCTACTACTACTACTACTACTACTACTACTACAATAAGTACTACTATTACTACTAATACTACTACTAGTAAACTTTGACCACTACCACCACTACTATGGGCACTACTACTACTACAAAAACTACTTTTTGCTACTAGGGTACTACTACTACTACTCCTACGACTACTACTACTACTATGGCTACTACTACTACTATGGCTACTATTACTACTGCTACTACCGCTGCTACTACTAACACTACTACTATTACTCTTACTTCGACTACTCCTGCTGCTACTGCTACTTCTACTAATACTAATAATATAGGTATTGATACTACTATTGCTACTCCTATTGATACTACTGCTACTACTACCACTTCTACAACCACTACTGCTGCTACTACTGCTACATCAACTAGTACTACTACCAATACTACTATTGATGCTTCTGCTATTGGTACTACTTCTGCTGTTGCTGCTACTACTACTATTATTCCTATTGCTACTACTACTGCTATTGCTGCTACTACAACTCGTACCACTGCTACCACTGTTGCTGCTACTAATATTGCTACTGTTACAACTAGTACTACTACAACCACTGCCACAACTGCTACTAAAACAACTCTTGCTCCTACAACTATAACTATTACTACTATTACTACTACTACTACTATTACTTCTTATGCTGCCACTACTTCTACTACTACTACAACTCCTACTAATGCTACTACAACCACTACTACCGCTACTTCAAATACTACAAGTAGTACAATTGTAATACAACTATTGTTGCTTCTGCTACTGCTACTACTATTGTTGCTACTGCTACTATAACTACTACTGCTCTTACTGCTACTACTACTACTGCTGCTACTACGACTACTACTCCTACTGTTAATATTACTACAACAGCTGCTGCAACTGCTACTACTACTATAACTGCTACTTCTACCACTGCTATTACAACCACTACAACTACTATTACAACAACTACTACTAGTACTACTAGTAATACTATTATTATTGCATCTACTACTACAACTACTACTGCTGCTTCCAACGCTACTGCTAGTACTGCTCCTAACACTACTACTATTAGTACTTACAACAACTACAACAACTACTGCTACCATTGCTACTATTGCTACTACTGCGAGTTCTACTACTACTAACAATCTTGCTACTACTACTACCACTACTATCACTACCACTGCAACAACAACTACTACTACTAGTACTACACTGATACCACTGCTGCTGTAACTAATAATACTACTAATATTGCTACTACACATACTACTGTTACTGCTACTGCTGCTGCTCGTACTACAGTTACTACAACTACTGCTATAGCTACTACGACTGCTACTACAACTACTGCTACAACTAACACTACTAGTACCACAACTACTACTGCAAGTACTACTACTGCTACTCCTACTGCTACTACTGCTACTACTGCTGCTACTGCTACTACTACTACTACTAGTACTACTCCTACTACTACCACTACTAAAACTGCTACTTTTGCTGCTACTACTACTAGTACTACTACTTCTACCACTATTACTGCTAATACTACTACTACGACTACTTTGACTACTATGACTACTATTACTTCTACTACCACTTCTACTACTACTGCTGCTACTACTACCATTCCTACTACTACTACTATTACTACTAGTGCCACTGCTACAAATACAATTGCTCCTCTTATTTCTACTACTACTACTACTACATCTTTCTCCTACTAATAATACTATAACTCCTACTGCTACTACTATTACTCCTGCTGCTACTGCTGCTACTCCGACTACTATTACTACTGCTACGACAATAACTTCCGCTACTACTACTTGTATAATAACAATAATGACGACAATAACTACTACTCTTAATGACCCCTCCAATTACTAGTTCGATTACAACTGCTACTACTACAACAATAACTACTACTATGATTACTACTACTCCTACTCCAACTTCTACTAGTACTACTATTCCAACTACTATTTCTGTTAACTCTACCACTACAACAACAACTACTACTACAACTACTACTACAACTACTATACCGACTACTATTGCTTCTGCTACTACTGCTGCAGCTACCACTACTATTGCTACTATAACCACAACAACTACTACAGCTACAAGAACAACAACTACTACTAGCACTACTACTACCACTAGTACTGTTGCTGCTACTTCGCTACTACTACAACTACTATTACTACTGTTGATGCTACTACCACTACTAGGGCTACTACTACTCCTACTACGGCTGCTGTTCCTATTGTTGTTGCTGCTCCTACTACTGCTACTACTACTACAACTGCTGCTGCTATTACTACTGCTGCTGCTGCTCCTACTAATACTCATATTACTTCTCCAACTAATGCTATTTCTGCTACTACTATTTCTGCTACTACTACTACTACTATTACTCCTATTACTTCTCCAACTAATGCTACTTATGCTACTACTACTACTATAGGTTCTACTAGTACTAATGCTACTACAACAACTTGTACTACTGCTATTACTTCTGCTAATACTACTACTGCCACTACTGTTG
>RXID01014749.1:0-126673 GCA_005019695.1 Trichopus zeylanicus subsp. travancoricus
ATGGACTCCATTGGCAAATTTATCTGTCATGTAGACTTTTAGAATCCGGAATCACAAAGCTCTGCTATTTTTCCTATTCACAAAAATGTGTTGTGGTTTCGTCCCTTGTTATTTCTATACACCCTATTTTTTGCACCAGAAATCCCATTTACATTCCTGCTTCTTTCATATTTGCTTGCGTTGTTGTCTTTTCTCTAAGTTTCTTTAAGCCATCAATTTGCCTAGTTTCCATCTATCATGTAGAAGACTGTTAGACTTATAGAATTAGGAATCATAAAGCTATGATATTTGTGATAACAATTTATAGCAGTATTTGGAAATATAATATTTCAATTACATATTAGTGGCATTTATAGATCTCATTTCTCTGCATAGTAGGAATTATATGAACTGTGTGAGGAAGGCCACAAATTTTGGAGATAGCTGAGATTACTAATTTTGACACTGACAAAATGCTTTTCGTGACCTTGTTAGAAAAGCACCTTTTCATAAGGGGATGCACTTTCTTAAGGCACTGAGAGGTCATCTAGCCCAATGGAACTACTACATTGATCTTATTTATCTAGTTTAGTCAATTCTGGTTCTCCCTTATCACTTGCAAGAATATATATTTCATTACTTGATCTTACTTGATTACCCAAAATTTTTTGAAATCTTAAAAAAAAATTGCAATCTTATTGGTATGATTTAATTATTCTATCTGGTCCAGTCGTCTCCAGTCTTCTTATGGAAATGGAGGACCAAAGCAAAATATCTTGCTTGTAAACCAGACTGCATCATAGCATGAGTAAATATTACCCCTTCTTGATATTAGCCCCTGCAAGAAGGCATCCCCCACAGCTGCAATGGATATTTAACTTTGAAGAGATAATTGTAAAGCATCTATACCTCCATTAAATATCTAGACTAAATGCTTGGACATGATATAAAAAACATCTGGATTCAAGAATTCCTTCTCACTATTGGGTGACAGGTAGAGAGGTGAGCAAAAGAATTGGAAGAACTGAGAACCCAACTGCACTAGTTAAGAATTGGTTCTCAACACAATTTATTATGGTTCCAGTTCCTAAATTTGGAAGAGTCAGAAAGTCAGTTTGGGTTCTGTTTTCTCTCTAAAACCAGTATAATAGAATCATGCCAATTTTATATAAATATATTATACATTATTTATATTACCAAAATTCCTTATTTTTACTTTAGACCCGCAACCACCTGCTCCATCTCTCTAGACTTGTTTGGCCATTTGTCTTTCTCCACCACACCTCCTACCCCACTTCAGATCTACTTCCATAGCCTATGATTTGTTCTTTCTTCATCATGATCTCTGATTGTGTCTTCGCCTTTCATCCCTTTTTCCTTTTCTTAAATAAAGCCCTAATCTTTTTTTCTCTCTCCTTCTCTTCCTTTCTCTTTCTTTCTTAGGAAACCAATATAGTTCATGCTGCTTTTAGTGGGAAACATATACGATAAATATTTCCATGCATCCCATCAAGGAGGCTAATTGACTGTAATTAGATATTTATTTTTGTTATTTCTTGAAAAAACTATTAAATCAGTGTACTTTTGTGAACTGCATTGTATTCTTTATGCTGAAATTTTAGAGCTCGTCTTTTTTATATTTAACAGGATACTGATGAGCTTGCCAGTCTTCATTGTTATTGTAATCTCCGTGAGCAACTAATGGCATTTTAGATTCAATAAATAAGTGAAGTTGTTAGTTTTATAAAGATTTTACATGCATTCATTCTATTGTCTGATAGATGTACCACCTCTCTAAGTGTTAGTTACTATCAATAAAAATTTAGATTGCATAGTTATATTGAATCTCTACTTGAATTAGAGTTTTCTTGTGTTGTTTATGAACCTAAGGTTCTAGTAAAGAAGATCACTTATCCCTTCTCAACACATGGTTAATTATATTATATCTCACACACTTTCTGTAATTCCTCAATTTGATAAATGTTATTGTTGGAAAAGTGTTAGTCATTGGGATTTGGAGAACTCATTTAATTTTTTTTACACATCATCAAATTTCTAGTCCCTTTTTAATAGAATTCTTATTCACTGGTAATTTTGGACAAAACCCTAGTTTGAGATACTCAGGCAACACCAAGATGCAATTTGGCATTTATGATTCTTTGATTCTTAGTGACCATAAGCTCCATCATCTTCTAGAATGTTCTTACACGCATGTGTTGTATATGCTTTCTTAATTTTTCTCTTATTGTTGTGCCATTTAATGTTTCTTTTATGTTAATGCTATTCTATATCAGCCCAACAATGTTTCTTGTCTCTATTCTGCATGTATTCATGCTTTGAATCTTTGAATTAGATTTTGCGTGAATTTGCAGTTCATATGATATGGATTTTGTCGCTTAACTTGTTAATATTCATTCTTGTAGCATTCTTTCAGCAAAAAATTTGTGTGGGGCTATATACAAATGCCAATGCAGTGCAATCTACTATTCTGTCCAAGTTAAAAGTATGGAATTCTAAGTTGATCAATGGCATAGAAGATGAAGTATGCCCATTCTCAGTTGAGCAACTGCATTGCTTTGCTTAGAAATTATCACTGATGTATTGTTAGCTCCCTCATTTAACATATCTGCCAGAATTCTATGTCATACATCTATGGGAATAGATTGAGAGGGCATGGAGGAGTCCATGTATAATGTTTCACATCACATCCTTTCAATTTACGCTGACACCTTCATACATTTATTACTTTTCTCAATCTGAACTGCTTATACAAATTGTACTAGCCCTTTTCCTCTTGGTTGTGTCATTTCAGAACAAATTTTGTTCATTTTACTATTTTAATTGTCATTTTGATTCATTTCATAGCACTAGTAACTATTTGGCCTTGTCTAAACATCAGTGATTTATTTTGTGATGTAGGACAACTACATCTTTTTTTCACAGTAAAATTAGAGACCTAGTCCAAGTTGAATTCCAACTTCAATTAGAATCCGTTAAGATTCATACAGCTACAGTTCAAAGGCTATATCTCTTAAGATATTGATCCAAATCTAGCAAATAACTATCCTTTGGAAAGTTAAGATCGATTCCTACAAGTCTCTTATTTACTATTTTGGATAATTCGGACTTTGTATTGATCAAAATTAGGATTTATTTATCAGTCCGAGTCAATAACAGTCCTAACCCAATAAGGAATAGGATTTATATATTTTTATTTAAGATATGTTAAGTAGAATTTTTAGTAGAGTCTAAGTCCTATTTTTAGTCTGCACCAAGTAGGACTCTAAGTTTATTAGACGGTTATATATACAGCCTAAGGTCGTAACAAAAGAAAGACTTTTCTATCAATAATATCCTCTTGTTTTTGGTTTGTTTCCTTTTTATCTTCCTTGTGGATTCAAGGATCTATTATTGTGAGAAGACGGTGATCTTCTCCTTATTTCTCGTGCTTTTCTCCCGCTGCATCAAGTGAAAACGGTGATCTTCTCCCTATCTCTCATGCTCTCTCCTGCTAAATCAAAAAGAAGATGGTGATCTTCTTCCGACCCCTCATGCCCCCTCTCCTTACTGCATCAAGTGGTATCAGAGCGATATTGTTCTTGAGCTCAACTCCATTGATTGTAGCTGGTGGCGACTACTCCATGGACAGTAGTGATTTAGGAGATTATCAAATTTCGAGATAAATCATTCAAAGATCTATCGTGGTGAGAAGACGGTGATTTTCTTCCTATCTCTCGTACCCTCTCCCGCTAAATGAAGAAGAAGACAGTGATCTTCTTCCGACCCCTCGTGCCCCCTCTCCTCGCTGCATCATTTTGGGATTGTGTTGTATGTGCTTATTAGCTTTTCTTTGTCATTTAAACTATGTTGCTAGGGATATTTCCCAATCTTTGTGGCACTTTTGCACCGAACTAGTTAGTGATTACTGGCCATTTATCTGCAGCTTATAGTGGATGATGATGAAAGCTCAAATTTACACAATCGTCTTCTCCCACTGATTGTTGGTCTGCTAAGAACAGTCAGTCCTCTTCTATTAGATATCTTAATTTTTTATTTTACTGCATCATGCTATCTATTTGCTGAATATATAGGAAACAATAGAATTACTTTGCAGAGGGTTATGTATTTTCAAGTTTGTTGTCGTTCATTATTCATATAGGCTTCTGTTTCTTCCATCTAGCTGCACTTGCCTTCCAAATCAGTTTCTTTGTTCATAGCTGTGGTCATAAAATTTGTTTTTGCATTTCATGATCATTTCTTGTTGAATACGTGGAACCAATGGAATTACTTGCGCCATACTAAACTAATTCTTTATTATTTCATGTTGATTCACTTCCAGTTTTATGATAATTTCCCATTCTACACTATATTTTGGTCAATATAGGCAATTCAATTTGAGGGTTTGGAGCACTTAACTGGAAAATAAACCATTTCCCAATGTTATATTTGATTTGCTTAACTAGTTGGACTGTCATAGATTTGCCCTATAATGATGACCCATGAAATCAAAATTGTCACCTGCATTTTGGTATGCTGATTAGGGCATGCAGTTGATACATCAGAGTCTAGATCCTAAAAAACTGAATAAATATTTTTTGGAAACATGATCTGAATCCATGCTGACTATATTCTGAATCATATCCATATTTCTAAAATCCAAATAAAGATGTCAATCTGATCCAACCTGCTTTCAGCCTAATAACTCTATTTAGTACCATGATACAAGCACAAAGGTGGGCTGACCAACACATATATAAGAGGAATACATACGATTTATGTTTTTGGTTGGATTTCACCTGCCAATTTATCTGTATGGTACACAAGGTGATTTGGATCCATTCTGTTACTAAAAACCTTATCCACTTTAGAATGTTGATTCTCATAAGATCCACAAGGTAATTTGTTGTTTCTTACTGTCCTTTTTTTCTGTTCTATACCTTTTCAGCTGTTGTTCTTTTATATATTGTACTCCGAATGCAATGCCTACTGTCATTGAGCTATAATTTGGAGGGACTCGCTTATTCTTTTTTGATATTGAATATTCACTATTCTGGCTCAAAATTTCTGTCAAAAACTGGATGGATATTTGATTTTTTTTTCTTTTCATATGCTATTGCTTGTGATGGTATACTATCAAAGGATGGAAATCTTGTACATGTATGGTTGCAGTTTTGTTTCTACTTTTTAGTTATTTAGATCAAATCTTGTAATTTTTCTTTCAAGCAAAGCTTCCTACTGTCTTGAAGGTTTATCAAAACTACAGTTTCTGAGTTAATGCCAATTTTGGTGGCCTGATCTACAGACCCTGACTTGGTAGCAACTGAAAAGGGCAGTGGATCCTGATGGTACTAATAAATTATTCATTTGCCAGATTTACTTCAGTTTATAGAATGCCATTAATTAGCATTGGATATTCTTATGATTAGTATGTTGATGCTGCACTCTTTATAGGTGGAGGCCCATCATAGGCCAACAAGTTAAGGCTTCAGAAAGCTTTCTTCAACTTTTGGTTGCTATTTTCAAGATTGTACAGGTCAGGGAATATTTTGCATAAGATGTATTCTCCATTTAACTATTTGTGTGAACCTAATTTTTCTACCTTAAACATTTTACTAGAAACAATTCATTAAATCTATTAGCTTAGTAACCACATGTGACACTTGCTTTTTGTTATTGTGTTACCCATTGTGCAGTGGCTAATATTAACCTTGAAGTTCTGTCACAGCCATTGGTTTGCTAGTATGTTGTTTTTGTCTGTATCCCATGCCATAGTTCTTGATTACTGTATTAAGATTGGGCTGTCCTTCTCAAAAGGAATTAAAATTTGGGTGTTCTCTAGGCTTAGTCATTTTAAATTATTTTTATGCTCATGCTCAAATACCACCAACATTGATTGTCCTACATTTTGTTTGAGCTTCAGCTTCTAGATGTGATGCAGCAGGCATCAAAAGTTGGGCAGGTTATGTGATGTAGGACAAATACATTTTTTTTACAATAAAATTAGAGATCCAATCCAAGTTGAATTCCAATTCCAATTAGGATCCATCAAGATTTGTACAGCTACAGTATGAAAGTCATATCTCTTATGATATTCATTCAAATCCAGCAAATAACTATTCATTGAAAAGCTTAGATCGATTCCTACAGGTTTTTTATTTACTATTTTGTGGTAATTCTGATTTTGTATTGTTCAAAATTAGGATTTATTTATCTGTTTGAGTCGATAACAGTCCTAGTAGGATTTAGATATTTTTATTTAAGATATATTAAGTAGAACTCTTAATGAAGTTTAAGTCCTATTGTTAGTCTACATCAAGCAGGATTTTAAGTTATTAATGGGCTATATATACAGCCTAAGGTTGTAATAAAAGAGAAAAGCTTTTCTTTCAATAATATTCTCTTATTTTGGGTTCCTCTGCGTCAAGTGGATCTATCGTGATTAGAAGATGGTGATCTTCTTTCTATCCCTCATGCCCTCTCTCACTACATCAAGAGGATCTATTATTGTGAGAAGATGACGATCTTCTTCCTATCCCTTATGTCCTCTCCCGCTGCATCATTATATTGTGTATACACCTGTACATTCTTTTGCCCTTGCTTGCACAATTTGATTTGGTTTCTTGATTTGTTCACTACATCTCATTTTCTTCCTTTAGCTTTAAGGTCTCAAAAAGCGGTAGGCAGACCTAGGCAATTATGAGAATGCCCAGCGCATAGGCGGATTCGAATAAGATAATATTTTAAAATACATATAATATATAAACATATCAAATATACTTGAAAAATTGAAATAATGCTATAATGACATATACATATACATTCTAATAACAGTTCTCCTAATAATTTTTTGATTTTTGAGAATTCAGAAATCAGATTTTGGATTTCTGAATTCTGAAAAAGAAAATCAGAATTCTGTGAATTCAGAAATCCTCAATTTTTGAATTCTGAAAACAGAATTCTAATTCTTTCTGAGAATTCTGAAACGAGAATTCCATTCCCAAGGGAATAAAACAAATTCATGGAAAATACTCATTCCTCAGAAAAATGCTTCGCATACTCAACCTGCAAGATAGGAAAACAAAGATTAATCACATTAGAGCCTTGGCCTTTGACTGCAACCAGTGCGGGAAAGAGGGATTCGGGGAAGGGAAGCCGGACCATCTTGCCATTAGAGTGGTGTTTGACTGCCGGAGCAAGGAGCAGGGAAGAGAGGCACAGGAGAGAAATAAATGCACTCAGGAGATTGAAATGCGCAAGGGATAAAGAAATAGCTGGAGAGACTCTAAACCCGATCCCCTCTTTCCTCGCTTATAGCTATCAGTTTTTGATTTTTTTGTTATTGAGTTTGCGTTTTTAAAATGTTATATTGGGTTGCCTAGTCGGTTGGGCCACCTAGGAGGCCGCCTAACAGATTAGGGGGCCCTCTAACTGGCCTTGCCTTGCTATAGGCAGGGGCTGGTTGGGTGGCTGCCTCTACCTAGGCAGCTGCCATTTGAAACATTGCTTAGCTTTGAATCTCTGATGCTGTTCATCTTTTCCCAATAACTCTGTCTGTCCCTTGTGCTGCCTTCACTTGTTCTTACTGCCTCCTTTTTCTATTTAATTTTTCTGCTTTGCATGCTTTGCATTTTAAACAGAATCAATTTCCTAATAATTGCATATTATGATCTGATTTTCCAATGATTATCTGTTCTCTATCTAATTCTTTGCACATATTCCCTTATTGAACAAGCTCTTTTGAATTCTTGGATATCTTTGAATGATGACCTGTTGGTTTATGAGCGTAAATTGCACCTCATTATGTTATTTATTTCTCCTACAGAAGCCACAATGGAACAATCAAAGAAAAACTATTTGATTCGGCCATGGGATATGTTATATGAGGCTTGGTTACCCTCAGAAGTCTTAATACGTGTTGACTGGATATTGCAGATATGTTCTTGGATAATTTCCAATAATTTGGTACATGGTCAAAACCAAAAAAGAGTGGGTCTTTGGTCAATGTTCATTGTTAAAAAATGAAAGCATGATCCATTATAGGTTGTTTTAGTGGTTTTAGCAATAGACCATGTGCATTATGCATTATTTGCTAAAAAACATCTCCCTTTTCAGTAGCTAATAGAAGCATAGAAAGCATCTAGACTATACCTTTTTTATGAATAACTGTCCGCCTCTGTTTCACATAATGGGAGAGTATTCTGAGACTAATTTTAGGTGACAGTTTTATCTTGAGACCTAAATATTGTTGGAATTTTATTTAAGGAGGACCATGTTAGCTTGCAAAAATGTTCATAAAAAATTCAATCGGTACACCAATGGAGTGAAATTCCAAGCATGTTTTGGTTGCCAACAGGTCTCTACAATGTCTGGTGGTAAACATTCTCAGAATATTACCTCTTCATTAGAGAAACAGTGGTAAGTGATCATCATTTGCAGAAGTTGAAGTTTGGGAGCTTTTCACAAATATTGAAACGCGATCATATGATACAGGTGGTTTCTTGCAATAATTCTTTTATTTGTATGGCTTTATGAACAATCCTTTGTTTACATATGGTGTAATATGTTTTTGTCATCTCTTGTCAATATAGGCACATTTACTACAAGTTGCTGAAGTTAAAAAAGAATTATTGAATGGATCATGGATAATCTTGATGGTTACTTTGGTTCTAATTCTGATTCTGAATCAATTGCTACAGCTGTTGAACTTGTCCAAGATAGTGAAAGTCAAATTGTTATGCCTATCTATTCCCTTTCAAAAAATTCTTCCAAGTTTCCAGCAAAGATGAATGATGCTTCCAGCCCACATTACTCCATTAATTTTCATGAGTTATTATAGCTGTAACTGATGGAGCATGAACAGTTTCAGCTTAATTATGATGAAAAGAGAATAACATTAGAGATGTATATAACATAGGTGAGATGTATATCTGGCTGAGGCGAGCAGCAAGCAAGGAGAATCAAATAAAGTACAACAATGTTGGGGTAGGACGCTAGTATAGCACTTAAGCTAGGGTTGCTTCAACATGCTAATCTTGTGTTTTTTAAGGAGGCTATTAGTTGTAGTGTGCTAGTGCTAACCAACCAAGAAGTGATGATTTTGTGGGTCTTCGATTGGTGGCCAACTCGTTGGAGTTAGTCCCTATCGAAGTGAGGGCAAAAAAGAGTCCTGTAGAAGTGAGGTATGAGGTTCAACTGGGAGGTATGTTAATGGTGTAGTTTCACTCTCAAAAGGGCAAATAAGGGGTCGTTAATGCGCACTTTGATTAAGCCAACTATCATATTGGGCTATTTGATTGATATCTCCAATATTTTTTAGAAAGAAGTTCTTGGTGCAGGAAATGCCATTTTTCAAAAGCGGTCAGTTGGTTTGTGGAGGAAAAAGAATCATTTGATAAGGCAAACCTGAAGTGAGAGAGAGCTTCTCAATTGAGGTAGTAAAGCTAAGAGATAGAAAGTAGCAAACTGTAAAAGAACCAAGACCTCTGGCTCAGTAGGGTCAGCACAAATCACAAACTAGAAAGAAATTTCTTGCTAATATAATATAAGGAAATGGGGATCAATTCAGTGCAGTGGCTAAGCAAGCCTCATGGGCTGTCAAGTAGCAGCAGTTGAATGAGACCCCCCTTTCTTTAAGGGAAGAAATAGTGGTCAGGTAAGCAACTGTTAGCAAAACCGGCATTCAAGCAGTTACAGTGGAGACCAGTTGCAAGATAGGCATTGTACACTGTAACCTTAATTGAAGTGAGATGTATGTGATATAGGTGTTTATTGTTTTTTATAGTGGGCAAGGAGAAAAGGACACATTGCCTTATTGCAGCTTATAAGTGAAAAATCTGATTAATTCAATGAAGTGGCTTAGACATTTTATGTGAAAGAATGTTGCTGTGTTCTTTTATCTTTTTCTGTGGCTGCAGGCCTCAACTAGCTATTATGGCTAGTCATTTGATTTGCTGAATTGACTGCAAAGTGTGCCTACAAATGACCCTATCCATGGTCACCCATACATTCCCCAGAAGGCTGGGTTTCATGCAGATAGGCTATCAAATTGTGGCAATTGTGATAGAGACCATATTATGTTTCGACATATTTATTCTAGTTGAAATTCATTTTGACAGTTATGCCACAAGATTGAATTACGGGGAATGAATTTAAGGGCAGGTATCAACTGTGATGTCAATATGGTTGATCTTCTCATCACACAGAAGCTATCAAAATGATGATAGTGATCTCTGGTGAGTGATAAGATGTCAGTATATGAAATGTTGCCCATGGAACCTATTATTGTCACCAATGCACCATTTTTCATTGCACCCTTCGTTTCTAGATTATTTCCTTTCATCAGACTCTGTCTGACTATCATGCCACTTCTTGTAATTGTAACCTGGAGTGCACACATTTTTGAGTCAACTTTAGAAGTTATTCTGAAACGGTTTTTGGAGTTGTCTAATAAGTTTTTTTTTGCTTGTCAGTTCTGATAAAGGGGTTCGCCATCTTCTTCACCCTAAATTAAAAGCTTCAAGAAATGAAAGCTGAACTCACCTTCTGCCAGGAATGAGCATATCAACCAGAATGAACCTGCTAAATCTACTTGAACTCTTGTACATGCAGGCATTGGTTATCACATGGTAAAATGGCTAGTTTTCCCTTTATGATGAGAAACTCCTGTGTGGCTATTGCACCTTCTATACTTTTGCTGAGCATTCTGGATCATGATTCTTATGGCGAACTCTTATCTTTGACATTAGCAGTCCATTTTACCAAAATATTGAGTTCATAAATTCATTCTTTTGAACCTGGATGTTGTCTTTATCTTTTGTACCTTAATATTGATTATTGATGTTGCCATTTAATACTTCAATTTTTTTTGTTCTTTTTCTTGAGGTGCACTTCAACCTGAAACATTTGTGTGAAAAGTGGGTTAATCTTGCTGAAGATGTCCGACTATTTGGACATTAATAAATGTTTGCCAATCATAGCTCCTGAAGTAGGCCAGCGTGTTACTGAGATATTGAAACTTTTCAACACCAGAACTTGTCAGCTTGTTCTTGGTGCTGGCGCAATGCAGATAATAAACTGTTTAATGATTTTTAGTTCTTCATAGAAAATGTTGTTGGTATTTCTGTAATGAAAATCAATATAAGTATTCATATGATTTGGTGACAAACATTATGATTGATAGTACTAGATAGAATTTTACCTATCTGATGACAGATGGAAGGTTAAGAGTTTAAAAAATTTGTCTTGAACTTGGCTTTACAGGTATTGGGTTTAAAGTCTATAACTTCAAAATACTTGGCCTTGGCAAGCCAGTTCATTAGTTTTACCTCTGCTATTATATTAGGTAAGCTTTTTACAAACCAGTTATGGTTGTAATTGGAGCCAGGCACTTGATTTTCTTAGCCTATTAATTGGTCATGGAGCACCAACTGTCGTAATTTTTTATTTCTTATCAATGTTAATTAGCTAGTTTGTTGTCTAAATCATTTTATTCTGGAATAAAATTTTCTAAACTATGAAACTAATTTGGAGTTATAGAGAATTTCATGGTTGGAAACGTGTGGTGTGGCTAGCATGGTGTGACCTACCTGAAACTCGGGAAAAACCAGAATCTGCTCAGGCTTTAGTGCCACAGGCTAATGTGGACCCAGAAACCAGTTTGGGTTGTATTTCAAGCTAGTAATAAATCGAGACAGCTGAAGAAATTACTGAAGATAGGCCAGGCTCTTGCTAATAAATCTGCTTGATTTAATCTAGGAATAAGATCTGGAGGATCTGGGGATGTGGTTCAGATCTTCCGGATGACCAATTTTCATTCCTATTTATCGGTAAATTGATATTCGGCAAATATGCGAGGCACTCTTGTTGGCTTTTAATATTGTGGTGTTAATTTTGTAAAATGTGGAGGACAACTGAAGTTGCCTATGGTGTGATCTATATTTACTTCTGGAACATATGTAAAGACTACTTTGTAGTGGTAGTAAATTTTGTTCTTTGTCAGACAAGAGCTATTTTCTTTAATTTATTATAGCAATTGTTTTTTCAACTATTTGCATGCATTTGAGTTATGTTCCTGCTGCTTGTTTTAGTTTAGGAAAAGATACTATTTCTGGTTGAATCTTATCATTCTTTTCTTCCAATTCAAATTACTTTCATATTGATTATTGTTAAATTATATATGCCAGAGATATTACTTCATTTGTCATTTAGCTTAAATTCTCTTCTATATTAGGATTGTGCAGGTTGAATTCACTTTTTCTTTCTGCAGAAATACAGATATCTGATGTTTGCTTTTTCACAAAAAGATTTTGCTGGCTGAATTTGATAAAGTAGCTTAGGTTTGTTTATTTTTTGGTCAATTGGTAGTTATATGGTTTTCTTCTTTCAATGCAAGAATTCAGATACTACTCATTTTCTGGTAGAAAATCATTGGTTTGGATTATTTGGATTATTATCATGAATGTATTGCACATGCTGGTGGCAACAATGATGGTATTAATAGTGGGGGTGATGGAGGCTGAGTGGAAGTGTTGTCAATTGTAGCAGCTGTGGTGCCAATGTCAGTGATTGGGGTGGCAGAAATGACTTTGGGTGGCCGTGTCAGTATTGCTGGTGGCAATAATTTGATAGCAATTAATGTTGCCAGCAGTTTGGAGTTGATTTGGTCTCAAAAATCTTGTAGTTTAATCTAGGGCAAATTTAGATATTGAGTCAAGAGACATAAATATTTGGCTCTAGATGTTAGCTACTTGCACGTAATTAAGTTCACTGCTTACAACATACCAGGTTAGTGATTTGCCAAAGTACATTTTAAGTTCTCACAATATTTATGCTGCAAGTTATCATACTTGCAACATACCCAACAGCCCATAACTCAACTGTTCTACAAGATCCTTTATTTAGGCTACTTGCCACTTTCACAGTATGTACAAGATGCTGGAGTACCATTTTACAAGTGTTCACCTTATTCACCTGATCAGGAGTGTTAGATCATTCCCCCAATGAAGATTATTGGTTCTTTAGGCTGTATCAAAATAATCTGTTTAGTGTGGCATTCTAAGGTTCTATTTTTGGTGTCATTTCTATGGAGTTCCGTCATATACATGTGTTGAGATTTTTATTTTAATTTCCAACATTGCAAAAAAAAAAAATGACCTATAACAGTAATGACGAATATTTCTCCCAAACATGGGCACTTTTCACTGTTTCTTGTGTGGTCAGTCTGAATTTATACAGTTATTGTTTAGTAGATTTGTTGATATCTGTTAAAAAACCACAGGATTACAAAATTCTCTGGGATGAAATTCATACAAAACTAGTTCAAATAATGAGAGAGCATTTATCGGCAAATTTGCAAAAGCTGAGGAAATTGATCCTGAGGATTGGAATGTTCCCGAGGAAATTGATCCACAAGGCAGTAAGTTTGCTAGAGATGTTACCAAGGTTCACCCTTATTTCTACTTTTTCTCTATTTATATTTGGCAGCAAGTAACTGAAGTCATTAAATGGACCAATTTTATTACATATATTTATGACCATCCTTTTGTTCCTAATATCTCTTATTTGGTGGTCAATAGAAATAGAAAATTGTTTTTGTTCATTCAAATTTAACTGGAAACAGAACCTGTGCTTTATCCTATGCACTTTACACTGTCACGAATCTCACTAGAACAAACTAGATATCTCAAGTGATATGGGCAAATTTAGTAAATGAAAACATATATGTATATATCCGAGACATAAATGGAACATGCATAATTGGGTTATCTTATTTTTTAGGTCTTCAAATGTCTAACAAAATCAGAGACTTTATAGTTATAGACTTTATGGTAATGTTATGGTTTCGATGGTCATCTCTTCTGAACATCTATTTACATCTATCCAGGAAGTCTCTTATCTTCATCATATTCTATCTCAAACTCTACTGGAGAATGATGTTCAAACAATTTTTAGGTGAGAAACTTGGTTAATTGAGGGATTATTATGTTGTTTCTTGGGCCAGTAAGTTATGAACATTTCTCTATATCATTTCCCTGTGTGACAATTGATATCTTATCATATAGGCAAATTGTATGCTTTTCTTGTGCAAATTTGTGACACAATAGTGCGATGGTCCTAAGAAATTTTTTTCTAAAATGGAACCTGCAATTTTAGCATTGTAATACAGGGCCTATCCATGATTCTTCTCTTGTTCCTTTGACTTTTAGCAGAATTACGACCTGCAATTATTTTCTATGGATTACTCTGCCTTAATCATACTTTTGTGGTAGTTCTTTTGTAATATTTTACTATTGCAAATAGTTTAAGAATTTTTCCTGTCTCTTGAGAACTGATAGTTATGCTTGTAACTTTGAGGAATAAATTAGATTCAGGAAGTGTATTCTAGAGCTTTCTTTTTATTAGGTGAAACTGTTAGTCTAGATGTTTTTCTTTATGTTGCATTTGAACAAGTGCTAATGGCTGTAGCATGTGCTCGATGCAAAAAAGTAGTTCAGATTTTCCATTCCCATGTTTCAGATGCATTTTCAAAGTTAGAAGTTAACACCCTCTCAAGTGAAGAACAGATGCACTTACATCTTTAGAAGATTCTACAGTCAATTTAACCTAGTGCTGGTGGTTCTTTTTACAGAAAACCAGGCTGAGACAAGATGTACAAGTTATCATTGGATGTATCCACAAGTTGCCTCCTGGGGATTGGAAGGAAGAAGGTGTTCCCAATTATAGTCTGCTTGATGACCTTTTGTTGGAGTTTGGTGCAGAAGCTGAGCAATGAATAATTGTGGAATAGAGGCTAACCGGTTCTCAAAGGGACTAACAGGGAAATCAAACATCATGGTGGAACAATTGTGATTATGTCTCTTTATTTTTTCCTATTCTACCAATGCATTGAGGTAGTTCTGAAATATCTTCTTTCATTCTCCATCTAGTTAGATAGGACCTCTTTGATTTTTATGGCTAATTTGCCTGGACAAAGCTACGTCTTTGTTATGCATCATGATGATGCAAAACCACAACAATTGCTTACATACTCCTGGAAGTTTTCTATATATATATATATATACTTTGGGGGAATTATGACAATTGCATATGAACTCTCAAAAAATTGATTTTTACGTATTTGTACATGTACTCTCATTGATCTCCTATTAACCATTTATTTATTTCTTGCATATTGAATGTCAATTTTATTCCTACATGCTTGTATGAATACTCCCACAAAATGTACACTAATTCCATATTTATTTCAAAGTAGTATGTTGTGAGGGGGTAATGATCTTTCTAAATGTTGTGTGGTGGTTCGTTCCAAGAACCTAATACTGACTTCTGTTGTTGATTTATACTGGTTTTACTGTGATCATTTTATGATCTGGAGAGGACTGTATCTGGTATCCCATACACTTGAGAATGGTATCTGATTTCCCTAGAAATACATTAGCATTCAATAGTTCAATTTTATGTTCCTCATTCCATTCATCGAACTATACTAACTTGATTTGCAGAATGTTGAAGATAGCTTTATTTGAGAGTAAAAGTGAGTTTTGGAGACCAAAAGAGTTGTTAAACTATAGTTGTATTGTTTTAACTCATCTGGTAGTTTGTATTGTGTAAATGTTGTAATTTTCCATAGGAGCTGATTGTAAACGGGTGGAAGTTGCCAAAGAAAAGTCAATGGAGACTAAGAAGTCCATGTATTACAATATGAATAAGTTGTATTTAGGTTCCAAGAATTGCGAAGTATTTTAAAAGGCAATCTGACTTGTGCATGTTAGGATTACGTTGATGTTTTCTTTTTTGTGGTAGAAAGCATTATGTTGATGTTTGGAGAACAAAACTTCAGTTATTGCGAGTTGATTGATGATACACCTAGCTCTTCTATTGAGATGGTCAACTGAAGCCAATCATACAAACTAATCATCAACTGAGGCTGATCGCAGATTGGGTTCAAATTCATTCCTTGAACCTATCGAGGCTTAGTGGGCATAAAATGAATTGTAGCAAGGTATATCTCCAAAACTTCAGTATATAGGTATTAAGTTTCACTAACCTAAAAGATGTTAGATATTTTTAATCCGTGAGTCAATTTTGGGGATTTCTAATGACATGAAATTTGATGTGTATGTCAACCAAGATCAAGGAATAAAATTCATCAGTCTCATCAAATTCACTATAATATGAGGACATACAATGAAGGTGAGACTAATATCCAATTTTTTATTATTTTTTTTTTTTGTCTATGATTAACGACTTAGGTGTCTGAGCAGCCAAAGCTAAAGAGCTCCCGATGATTTTCTTGTCTCACAAATCACGGTATGAATTGACCTAGTAGTTAACTGTCTCAAGGAGCCTCTCTGATCAAACTGGTGGTGACTAGACCAGACCTCTGAAAGTTGTGAAAGCTTGATGATTTTTGCTCCAGCATTTCGCCATTGATCTTGATGATTTTTGGTAATCCTCCGACCAGACCTCTGAAAGTTGTGAAAGCTTCTTCCTCTAAAAATCAGCTTAAGGACAGATAACACTAGCACCTGCTGAATCTCATAACTCCCCAAGAGGACCTGGTGAGCAAAATCATCAAGCTATTTCAATAGCTCAAAAATCACTGCTACCTCAACCTCAAGGTGTTTCTATTGCCTTCCATTCTTGAGACACCAATGACCGATCCTTGCTACAAAGTGAGTTGGTAGGAGTTCTAAACATTGGCAACTACAATTCAACAAATGATCCAATTATTGAAAGCTCAAGGGCAATCCATACAAAGCCTCCAAGCTTAGAAACTACAAAATCAAACTCAAATAATGTAAATCTTCAAGCTCAATATGCACAACAATTGACACAAGCTCAACAAACTCCTCCATTGAACCAACAATATGTACCACATTAGTACGAAATAAACCACGTCCATTTTGATGGACAATATCATCTGTGTCATTAGACCTAAGTCTCTGGGGACTACCAAGGTCAATCCACCAACTTTCCGCTTTGACAATCTGGTGGATATGTTTGTTGAGCAATTCATTTCATTGGTGTCTCAGTAAAAGGATCCATCTATACTCCTGACAATAAAATAAAAGAAAGGAGAATCCCTCAAAAAGTACCTTGCCCTTAACAAAGCTACGTTGGAGGTAACCAAATTAGACAGTTCCATCATTCTCATAGAAGTCTTAAATGGAATTCAGTAAACTAAGATGGCCTATGAGATGACACGCTGACCTCCTAAAAGTTTAGCTTAGTTCATTCAACCTGTCAAAGAATATATTGATGTCGAGTAGGTGATGTCTGCCAAGAGGGAGTCATAAGGGAGCAATAAATTAAAGAAAGAGCACAAGAAAACAAAGCATCCTGAGCTCAAAAAAAGTGCATTAAGCATCGAGAGAGAGGACTTTTATGCATATATGCCTCTAAATAACTTCAATGTCGAAATGCTAATGCAAATTAAGCATAAGGACTATCTGAGATGCTCACCACCTTAGTTGAGACAGTCTCAGTCAGAGAACTCTCTTTCGGATAAGACCATCCAAAACACAATTTACAATCAGGTGTTCAAACCTGACAGATATGGCAGGATGCAGACATTTTATATGGGGCCAACGCCCAAGTCTATCCAAATGCTTTTGCAGATCTTTGCAAGATGAGCAACCTCTGTTTACATAGAGTCAGCTGCAAGCGATGGTCCATACAGAGGTTGTTGCAGTAATGATGAGGTTTCGAGAGGAGTTATTCAATGAACTTCCTCATATCATATCTTGGACTACCCTACAATCTGATATATGAATCAAATTTTGCTAATTTGTACTATTCAAGAAATAATTTTTTTATAATGCATTAATACATGCTTCTTGTGAGAAATTGTTAATGATGTTTTAGGTGTAGTATCGTAGCAGTAAGGTGATGCTGGTGATATGCAAATTAGTTTGAGGGTGACTCCTTCCACTTCCTAGCCTGTTAAAGTACAAATGCATTTGGAAATTTATTACATATGTCGAACATTTTTTGTTTATGGACACAGGTAGAGGGAAGAGAGTGAGGACTTAGGTGAGAGCATGGTGACTTAGGCACAAGGATATGTGATTTGGGCATTATACTTGAACATGGGCATGGGTGGTGGGGGGCAGTGTGAGACTTGTTAACAAACATATATTATTACTTATACAAATTTTTAATTTATGTTTGTATTCTTATAGACTTATTCAAGGAGACCATTCATGAGCCAACAACCAGAGCACAATAGATGGACAGAGAAGAGGAGGAGGAGGAGGGAGGGGGGTGTGGGGTGTGGGGTGTGGGGAAGGGGCGGAAGATATTGTTTCTTCTTTTTAGATGGATTGTGTTGTACTTATACTTTCGAGAATGCATTTTTATTGTTTAAGTTATATTAATTATGTTGTCTAGAAATAAAATGGTATTTAGAATGTTTACAGGATTTTGATATTGGTGAGTGGTGTATGAAGGATTTGGATATGAAAAACTCTTTGGCAGAGCTATATCTAGTGCCACCAATGGCAGTGGGTTATTTTTAGCACTAATTTCTATAATAGGCAATACTAAGTTAGTGCCGTCATTGAGTGTTTTTTTATCGCTGCAAATATTCATGACACTACTTAACTCAGTATTTAGTTAGTGTTGCTAATGACTTTTTGACGTTAATTTGAGTTATAGTGGTGCTAAAGTAGCACCGGAAAAACCTTGAAATGTTGCTGTGCTACGCTTTCTCTTGAGAAATCAGGCACCTCTGAAAGGCCTGGTGAGAATCAGGAGCAGCCAAGTCCTATTTCTGGTCTTGAAGCATCATTTGAGGATGATCCTAAAAATATTGCATCTAAATCTTCGGAGTCTCCATGTTAAGGCACCTGCCTAAGTTCTTGTGTTATCTCTGCTTTTGCATCCTTCATTCCATGCAAAACTAATCAGTAACTTTACATTACTTCCTTGCAGAAGCATTGTCTAGATCTCTACCCATAGAATCACTTGCTCATTGCTTGTCATGGGAAGACACATGGATGGAAACATTGCTGCCAAATCACTTGAAACATACAAGATCTGCATTCAGGACAGATGAAGAGGATCAAGCAAGATTTTATTTTGTCCAGAAGTTACTTTCGTTTGCCACCTTGGAGAACAGGAATTCCAAAAATATTTTCTCAAGATGGCACTCATTGGATAGCCCCTTGGATCAAATGCTGTTAGTTAGTTTACTTGACCATAAAGAAGAAGATACAAAATGCAAGGATAAGGGGTCAAGCCAGAGGCTTCTCTTTGTTTGTGTCAAAGCAGCTTTGCAAAAGATTGGGCGAGCTGCCATTTTTAAAGCACACACAAAAGCTAGTGCTTGTGCTGTAACACAAACAATCGACCCTGCTTGTTCTTCTCTAGCAGATAAAGTATGGAGTGTCTAAGAGAATGGTTTTCTGATGAGGGAACTTGGTGGTCAGCCGAGATTGGCAACAGCAGTGCAATAGTAGATCAAGTAGTGAGGAAGGAGGTTGTTGACAGAATGGACTGTGTTGTTGTGGGGAGAGTTAGATGAGATCAGTAAAGAGATTGAGTTGAAGGTTTTGGAAGAGTTGGTTGAAGAGGCTTTGGGTGATTTCTCTATGGGTGCTTGTGATAGGTATTTCTTATTTGTCCCTCCTATGCTCCCTCTTTTCAGAAGAATGGCCGCTGGTAATTCCTTGTTTCTATTGTTTGTATTATTTCTGTGGTGATATGATGGTAGTGTAACAACATTGATATCTATAAATTCTCCAAAAGACGATGTATGAGCATTGTTTGACACTTACGATCATTGTTCATAGTTGTTATATATAAGTTAATTTTTAAACATATCAAAATGTCTCAACATTCTGCTATCTTTCAAGGTTTGGAACATTTTATCCCATGTCTAGTCCCTATCTATGTGCAGTTTGTGAGTAGGCTGTGAAAGGGTCTTGTCTAGGAGATAAAGAAGAAAAAAAGAAAGAAAAGATGCATGTCCATTCTTTTTCATCAGAGACCTACAGCAGTCCAATGCATCTTATTTTAACTCTTGACAGGTCTATGTGCAGTATTCTTGACAGGTAGATTAAATAAACTAAAACCAGAACTAAAAGAAGAAGAAGAAAAAGAATAAACATTCAAATAGAAAGATTAATAGGAGAAGAAGAAGAAGGAAAAGAAACAAAAGAAGATAAGAACCAAAATAAAAATTAAGATGATGAAGAAGAAGAATCAGAACATAAAAGAGAAAAGATTAAAAAACCAAAACAAAGAATAAGAACAAGAACAAGAAACGAAAACTAATGGGAGAACAAGAAAAAATAGAACTAGAAATTTTTAAAAAAACCAAAAATGACAATTAAAAGAGGAATAAGAAGAAGAAGAAAAAGAAAAAAAGAAAGATAAATTAAAAGCTGAAATAATTAAAAAAAATTAAAAAAAAGAAAATGGAAAGAACAAAAACAAGAAGATTGAAAGAACTAAAAAAACATTAATATTAAGTGAAAAAACTGAAAAAATTAAAAGCGAAGAAAAGAACTAAAATCAAAACAAAGATGATTAAAAGAGCTAGAATAAATATTAAGAAAAAGAACATTAGAACAACTAAAAAAATATTAAAAAAAGACCACGAATTAAGAATCAAAAGAAGAAGAATATTAAACAAACTAAGACATAGAACAAGATTCGAAAAAGAAGAATAAGATGTAAATTAAAAGAACTAGAGGAACATCTAGAAGAATAAACTTTTAAACTAAAAATAAATAGAACACGAATAAGAAGGAAAAGGAATAAAAGAAGATAAAAACTAAAACAAAAATTAAGATGAAAAAGAACAACAACCAAAACATAAAAAGAACAAAAAGATTTTTAAAAAACCAAAACAAGGATTAAGATAAGCAAGAAAAGAAATGAAAACTAAAGGATGAACAAGGAAAAAAGAATAGAAAATTAAAAGCATAAGAAGTAGACAATAAAAATAAAAAAATGTACAAGAGCAAGAAGAAAAAGAAAACAAAGAACAGAAAACTAAAAGATAAAAGGGACTAAAAATTTAAAAATAAAGAATAAAATAAAACTAAAATAAAAATGATAAGAATAAAAGAATTAAAACAAATATTATTATCAAGAAGAGGAACAAGAATTGAAAAATTAA
This sequence comes from Trichopus zeylanicus subsp. travancoricus, assembly GCA_005019695.1. Classification (NCBI taxonomy): domain Eukaryota; kingdom Viridiplantae; phylum Streptophyta; class Magnoliopsida; order Dioscoreales; family Dioscoreaceae; genus Trichopus; species Trichopus zeylanicus. The sequence continues at coordinate 21,104 of RXID01014749.1, forward strand.
GAACGAAAAAAATACTGAGATTAAAAAAAGATGATTAAAAGAACTAAATCAAATATTTAAAAAAAAGAAAACTAAAAGAAACAAAATAAAAATTAAGAACAAGAAGATAAAAATTAAAAGAACATAAAAAAAGATGGAAAAGAAGAAGATAAATAACTAAAAATCAAAAGAAGAAAAACAGAAGATTAAAAGAACTAAAAGAAAGATTCCTAAAAGAAAAAAAGAGAAAACTAAATAATAGATGAAAATTATAAAAATAAAAACATAATAAGAACAAAATTTCAAAAGAAATTAAGAATAAGAAAATACAAACAAAACAACAAGAATACAAACTAAAACATAAAAAACTTCATCTAAACCATAAAATTTAACTATTAAAGAAATATGAACTAAAGCATAAAATAGAGAATTGAAGACGAAGAAAAAGAAGATTAGAAAAAACTAAAACAAGGAACTAGAAGATAAAGAAAAGAAAAAAAAATAAATTAACACATTAATTGAAAAATAAATGAAGAATATTAAGGAACTGAAACAATACAACTAAATTAAGTCAAAATGAAAATCAACTGATGAGGAGGATTAAACGAACTAAAAAAAGAATAAAATTTGAAAAAAAGAACAAGATATAGATTACAAGACCTAAAAGAAGAAGAAGAACATGACTAAACTTTCAAACTGAAAACAAATACAAAAAGAAAAATAAGAAAAATAAATAAAAAAGATACGAACTAAAACAAAAATTAAGACGAAGAAAAATATAAACCAAAACATAAAAGAAAAAAATTTAAAAAAACTCAAATAAAGATTAAAAACAAGAAAAAAAAAGAAATGAAAACTAAAGAATAAGAATAAGAAGAAAAAATTAAAAACTAAAAAAAGTAGTAAAAGGAATGAAAATCAAAAGAAGAACAAGCACAAGAGGAAAAAGAAAAAGAAAAAAGAAAAATTAACAAATGAAAAAACTGAAAGTTAAAAAAGAAGACGAGAAGAAAAAATAAAAGAAGAAAAACAAAAATATTAAAAAAATTAAAACAAATATTAATATTAAAAAGAAGAAAAAAACTGAAAACTTAAAAGTGGAAAAAGAACTGAAATTAAAAGACGGAAAACAAATATTAAGAGGAAGAATAAGAAGGTAAAAATGACTAAAATAAAAATTACAAAGCAGAAGATGATGAACTAAACATTAAAACAAGACAAACAAGAAGGATAAAAGAACCAAAACAAAGAATAAAAATTAAAACATAAAAACCTTGAAGTAAACCATAAGATTAAAAAAAAATTAAGAAACAAATACTAACTAAAAGAACAAGAATAAAAATTTGAACATAAAAACCTTGAAGTAAACCATAAAAATTCAATTATTAAAAAAATATGAACTAAAACATAAAATAGAGAATTAAAGAAGAAGATAAAGATGATGATTATGAAGAAGAAGAAGATTAGAAGAACTAAACCAAGGAACTAGAACAAGAAGAAAATATAAAAAAAGAATAAACTAAAACATTAAACCCAAAAAGTAAATGAAGGCACTAAGAAATTGAAACAATACAACTAGAAGAAGCCAAACTTAAAATTAAATTAAGAAGAAGAACAAGATTAAATGAATTAAAAAAAACAAGATTCCAAAAAGAACAAGATGTAGATTAAAAAAACTAAAATAAAGAACTAAAAGAAAAACAAGAAGACTAAATATTCAAATTGAGAATTAATAGAAGAATAAGAATAAAAAGAAGTAAAAGAACGTTAGAACTAAAACACCAATTAAGATGCAAAAGAACAACAACTAAAACAAAAAAGAACAAAAAGATCAAAGAAAAACAAAGATTAAGAAGAAGAAGAGCTGAAAATAAAAATAAAAAAAATTAAGAAGAAGCAAACATAGACTAAAACATCAAGAATAAAAACTCAAACATAAAAAACTTGAACTAACCATAAAATTAAATTATTAAAAAAATATAAAATAAAATATAAAACAATGAATTAAAGAAGAAGAAGAAAAAGAAGAAGAAGATTAGAAGGCAATAAAAAAATAAACTAAAACATTAAATTGAAAAATAAATGAAGAACATTAATAAATTGAAACAATATAAATATAATCAACTAACTGAAAATCAAATTAAGTAGAAGAAGAAAATTAAATGAACTAAAACACAAAATAAGATTCGAAAAGGAAGAACAAGATTTAGATGAAAAAAGTAAAACAAAAAATTAGAAAATGAACAAGGCTAAACATTCAAACAAAAATCAATAGAAGAATAATAACAAGAAAAAACGAAAGAACATAAAAGCTAAAATACAAATTATGATGCAGAAGAACAACAACCAAAATATAAAAGAATAAAAAGATGAAAAAAAATAAAATAAAGATTAAGAAGAGAAAGAAGAAGAACTAAAAACTAAAGGAAGAACAAGGATAAAAAAAATTGAAAGTTATAAGAAGAAGAAGTAGAAGAAATGAAAATTAAAAGATTAAAAAACTAAAAATTAGAAAAAAAAACAAAAATATTAATATTAAGAAAAATAAAATGAATTAAAATTAAAATACTAAAAACTAAAACAAATTTTAAGAAAAAGAAGATTGAACGAATCAAAACAAACATTAAGAAGAAAAATATTAAACGAACTAAAACACAAAATAAGACTAAAAAATAAGAAGTAGATTGAATGAAAAAATAGAACCAAAAATAAGGATAAAAAAACATTCAAACTAAAAGATTAATAAACAAACAGAAATAGATAAGCACTAAAATGAAAATTAAGATGAAGAAAAATAAAGAACTAAAACATAACAAAAAAGATTAAAAAGGATAAAAAATGAAATTAAAAAATAATAATCAACAAAATTGAAGCAAAAATTAAGCATAAGAAGAATAAAAGAACCAAAATAAAAAATTAATGAAAAGAAGAAGAAGATTAAAAAGAGTAAAACAAAGATTAAATAGAAGAATATGATGAACTAAAAATCAAATGAATAAGAACAAAAAAGCTAAAAAAAACTAAAACAAAGATTCCTAGAAAAAGAAGAAGAGAAAGTTAAAACAAGAGACGAAATTTATAAAAAAAATGATAAATAAGAACATAATTAGAATAAAATAAAAAAAAGAAGAAGTGAATGCAAACCAAAAAATCAAGAACGCATGTTGAACCATCAAAGCTTGACATACACCATAAAATTTAACTATTAAAGAAATACAAACAAAAACATAAAACAAAGAATTAAAGAAGAACAAGGAGAAGAAAAAAGAAAATTAGAAGAACTAAACCAAGAAACAAGAATAAGAAGAAAATCAAAAGATGGAATAAACTAAAACATCAAACTGAAGAATAAATAAAGAACATTAAGAAATTCAAACAATACAACTAAAAGAAGCCAAATCGAAAATCAAATAAAGAAGAATGAACTAATATACAAAACAAGATTCCAAAAAGAAAAATAAGATGTAGATTAAAAAAGCTAAAACAAAGGAATAAAAGAAGAACAAGAAGACTAAAAATTAGAACTGAAAATTAATAGAATAAAAATAAGAAGAAAAAGAAATAAAAGAAGGTAAGTACTAAAATAGAAATTAAGATGTAAAAGAACAACAACCAAAATATAAAAGAATAAAAAGAATAAAAAAAATAAAACAAAGATTAAAAAGAAGAAGAACAAAAAACTAAAGGAAGAACAAGAAGAAAAACAACCAAATATCAAAAGAAAAAGTAGAAGCAATGAAAATTAAAAGAAGAACAACACTAAGAAGAGAAAAAATAGAAGCAAGAAAAATTAAAAGATCAACAAATTTAAAATTTAAAATGAAGAAGAAAAGAAAACTAAAACTAGAAAAACAAGATATTAAAAAAACTAATACAAATATTAATATTACAAAGAATAAAATGAATTGAAAGATTAGAAGTTGAAAGAAAACTAAAATTTAAAAAGAGATGATTAAAAGAACTAAAACAAATCTTAAGAAAAAGAAAATTAAAGGAACCAAAAACAAAATTAAGGAGAAAAAGTTTAAATAAACTAAAACACAAAACAAGATTCAAAAAAGAAAACAATTAGATTAAATAAACTTAAAAAAAGAACTAAAAGAAGAAAAAAATAAACATTCAAACTAAAAGATTAACATAAGAAGAATAAGAAGAAAAAGAAACAAAATAAGGTAAGAACTAAAACAAAAACCAAAAAATAAAAGAAAAATATTTAAAAACAAAAACAAAGAATAGAGAAAATAGTAAGAACAAGAAAAAGAACTAAAAATTTTTTAAAAATCATAAATGAATATTAAAAGAAGATTAAGAGAAAAAAACAAAAAGAAAAAAGGAAAGGAAAATTAAAAGTTTGGATAACCATAAAATTAAAAAAGAGAAGAAAAGAAAACTAAAAGAATAAAAATAGGACGATTGAAAGAACTAAAACAAACATTAATATTAAGAAGGAGAACTAAAAAGTTAAAAGCAAAAAAAACTAAAATTAAAATGTTTTTAAAAAAACTAAAATAAATGTTAAGAAATAGAAAATTAGAAGAACAAAAAAAAATTAAAAAGAAGAAGATAAAGAATTGAAAATCAAAAAAAAGAAGAAGAAAAGGGTTAAAAGAACTAAAATAAATATTTTTAGAAGAAAAAAAAGAAAAGAAAGATAAAACAAGAGATGAAATTCTAAGAAGATAAACAGAATAAATAAGAACATAATAAGCACAAAATTTAAAAAAAACTAAAGAATAAAATTAATACAAAAAATAAAAATACAGGCTAAAACATAAAAAGCTTGAACTAAACTATGAAATTTAACTATTAAAGGAACTTGAACTAAAACATAAAACAAAAAATTAAAGAAGAAAAAAAGAAGACTACAAGAACTAAAACAAGGTGCTAGAAGAAGAATACAACATAAAAAAATACACTAAAACATTAAAATAAAAAATAAATGCAGAACATTAACAAACTGAAATAATAGCACTACAAGAAGTGAAAAACTAAAAGAATAATAATAATAATGAACTTTCAAACTGAAAACAAATAGAAGAAGAAAAAGAAGAAAGAAATAAAAGTAGATAAGAATTAAAATAAAACTTAAGATGAAAAAGAACAAGAACCAAAACATAAAAGAATAAAAATATATAAAAAAATTCAAAAAAGATTACAAAGACGAAGAAGAAATGAAAACTAAAGGAAGAACAGGGACAAAAAGAATAGAAAATCAAGCGAAGAACAAGAACAAAAAAAAAGAAGCAAAAATGTAAAAATTAAAAAATTAAAAAATTAAAAAAGAAGAAAAACAAGAAGACTAAAAGAACTAAAATAATAACAACAACAACAACAACAACAATAATAATAATAATAACAACAACAACAACAACAACAAGTAAAAAAGATCTGAGATTTAAAAAGATGATTAAAAGAACTAAACCAAATATTAAGAAAAAAGACTAAAAAAACAAAATGAAAACTAAGAAGAAGAAGATTAAAAGAATCGAAACAAAAATTTAAAAAAAGAAGATGAAGAACTGAAATTCTGAAAAAGAATAAGAAGATTAAAAGAACTAAAACAAATATTGTTAGAAAAAAAAAGAATAAGAAGATAAAGTTAAAATAAGTGATGAAAATTACAAAAATAAAAGCATCATAAGGACAAAATTTTTAAAAAATTAAGAAAAAATGTAGACCAAAAGAACAAGAATAGACTCAACCATAAAAAGCTTGAATTAAATCATAAAATATAAGTATTAAAGAAATATGAATTAAAACATAAAATAAAGAAGATTAGAAGAGCTAAAACAAGAAACTAGAATGAGAAGAAAATAAAGAAAAAGAATAAACTGAAATATTAAACTGAAAAATAAATGAAGAACATTAAGAAATTGAAACAATACAAATAGAAAAAAGGGAAACTAACAACTAAAACAAAGATTGTTAGAAGAAAAAGAATAAGAAGAGAAAGTTAAAACAAGTGACGAAAATTATAAAAATAAAAACATCATAAGAACAAAATTTTAAAAAATTAAGAAGCAGAAAATGTAAACCAAAAGAACAAGAATAGACAAAAACATAAAAAGCTCGAACTAAATCATAAAATATAATTATTAAAGAAATATGAATTAAAATATAAAACAGAGGATTAAAGAAGAAAAAGAAAAAGAAGATTAAAAAGAACTAGACTTAGCAACTAGAACAAGGAGAAAGAATTAAAATTAAAAAAAAGATGATTAAAAGAGCTTAAATAAAAATTAAGACGAAGAAGAACAAAAATCAAAACATAAAAGTGAAGAAAGATTTAAAAACCAAAATGAAGATTAAGAAGAAGAAGAAGAAATAAAAAACTAAAGGAAGAACAAGAAGAAAAAGAACTAAAAATTAAAATAAATAGTAGAAGGAAAAAAAATCAAAAGAAGAACAAGAAGAAGAAAAAGAAAAAAAATTAAAAGATGAAAAACTAAAAATTAAAAAAGAAGAAAAATGAGAAAAATAAAAAACTAAGACAAATATTAATATTAAGAAAAGGAAAAAAGAACTGAAAAATTAAAAGATATTAAACTAAAAAATTAATGAAGAACACTAAACAATTGAAACAATACAATTAAAAGAAGTCAAACTGAAAATCAAATAAAGAAGAAGATTAAATAAACTAAAACACAGAACAAGATTTGAAAAAGAAGTACAAGATATGGATTAAAAGAACTAAAAAAAGAATAATAATAATAATAATAATAAACTTTCAAACAAAAAATAAATAAGAAAAATAAGAAAAAAACAAAAACAAAAATTGAAAAAAAAAACTAAAACAAAGATTAAAAAAAAGAAGAGATAAAAACTAAAAAAGAACAAGATGAAAAGGAACAGAAAATTAAAAAATAGCAAAAATAAAAATCAAAAGAGCAATAAGAACAAGAAAAAAAGGAAAATTAAAAGATGAAAAAATTATAAAAAAGAAAGAGAGATTAAAAAAACTAAAACAAATATTAATATTAAGAAGAAGAAAAAGAAATGAAAAGTTAAAAGAGGAAAAAGAACTAAAATTTAAAAAATAATTAAATAACTAAAACAAATATTAAGTAAAAGAAGATTAAAAGAGCCAAAACAAAAACTAGAAAGAAGAAGAAGAAGATCAAAAGAACTAAAAGAAAGATTCAAAAGAAAAAGATAATCAACTAAAAATCAAACGAATAAGAACAAAAAGTTAAAATAACTAAAACAAAAAATCTTATCAGAAAAAGAACAAGAGAGAATTAAATCAAGAGATAAAATTTATAAGAAGACAATCATAATCAATAAAAACAAAATAATAATAAAATAAAAAAAATTAAGAAGAAGAAAATGCAAACTAAGATAACAAGAAGAATATGGACTAGAAAATAAAAAACTTAAACTAAACCATAAAATTGAACGATAAACAAATATGAAATAAAACATAAAACGGATAAATAAAGAAGAAAGAAGACACTACAAATTAGAGCATAAAAAACTTGAACTATAACATTAAAATTGAACTAAAATAGCTAAATCGTAAAACATAAAACAGAACAAACCTAAATTTAAAAATAAAAATTGAAGTAAAGAAGATCAGAAATAAAAAAACAGAAAAGAGAACTTAAATTAATATCTCATCATATTAAAGGAATGTAAACTAAAAAGAAAAAAAAAGAATATTAAAGAAGTAGAAGAAGGACTACTTAAAACTCAGCGTTAAATGCACAGAAAATTAAAGAAATATGAATTAGAGCAAAAACAAGAAATTGATGAAGAAGAAGAAGAAAACTGTCAAATTTTGACAATGTTAACCACCACCATGAGGGATTATTTATGCCTCTTTGCTGTTAAGAATGTTCCTAGAAGATATTTGGATTATGTACTGTCAAGAATGTACCCTGCAATCTACTATTGATTTATGAGAAAAAGAAGAATAAGAAAGTTCTCCACTATAATCAATGTCAACCATCACCAGGGCCTACTTATGGCTTTTGTGTGCTGCCAAGTTGTTCCCAGAAATTTACTATTGATTGTTGTACCGATCTCTTTCTAATCATAAGAGAAGTCATTGTCAACCACCACCATACAAGATTATTTACGGTTGTCTGCTGCCAAGAATGTTCCCAGAAATTCACTATCACTTGATGCACCAGTCTCCCCTAGCTAATCATGAGAATATCAAACCTAACCCCGTTTGATCAATTGAAAATTTATTACTTGATGTAAAATTAATAGATAAAAATAGGTTTACCTAACAAAGTAAGTTAGCTTAACCGAAAAAGGTTTACCTGATAAAGCAAGCTCCCATTGCTGGCAACCAAAAAATTTGAGTAAACTGTAAAAATTCCAGATCAAAGCTGCAAGTGGAAATAGAACTAAAGTAAACCCTCCAAATTAATAGTATAGGTGCCAAATATAATGGATAAATTGCAGGTAACATCGTACAACACTACCCACACAAGGAAACTAGCAGTAAGCACGCCTTAACTGGTTATCAATGCAGAGCACATTCCCCCCAAAATGAATGCCTGTTTCTGCCTTTTCTACCAGATAATCAATACATATCACTTTTACATTCTGCAGAAAATACAAGAACAATTTAGGACATAATAATTGGATAATCATCAGACTTATGCAGAACAATATATACACACACACACATAAATGATAGCCAATTTATATCAAATGAACGATATCTAAGCAAACATATATGCAGTGCTCATGCAGGCCCAATATTGTGAAAATGAGACTGCTCCAACTGGTATAGTGCAATTTGCATCATTGGTGGTGAAGGGTCAACTTTTCTTTTTGACAAAACTATCCTATTTGTAGTACATACATTTTTTGATTTGAAGTTATGTTTATTAGCAAGAAAGAGTGCTTTTTTGGTATAATAATGTTCTCCCTCTGAAGGAACTGCGCTTATTCCTTACAGAACCAAAATTGTCAATAAGCTGTTAAATGGTTTAAATTTGCATTTTTATTACTTATTATTTCTGCAGTTAGAAATCTCTTTATGTCCTCATGATGGGTCCAATTGAGCATAAAGTCTATTCTATCAAGACATTATGGCCCTTTATTAATATCTTCTTTTCACTTTTGCTAATCTAGAAGTTATTGATTATGTCAAGGAATAACTACCAAAAATGACCACTGTGTGTTTTGATGTTATTGAATTTTCTCTCTTTTTTTGAGAAGTATGTTATGGGATCAAAAACTGTCTAAAAGGCAATCTGAATTTTTTATAGAAACTTTTGGAATAATTTTTCACGATTAGTTTAGAGTCTAAAAAACTATCTAGGGCACTCCCAGCTTAACTGGTGGTTCAATGGAGTAATAGGTTTCCCGATTACCTCTTGTAAATGCATCAATTTTTCAAATTATTGATACTCTTCAAAATAAACACCTCATATGATGAAGAATACCCATTTGGCCATAAACAAAGTAATATAATAGCTCTAAATGTTAGCTCACCATTGTAATGAAGCATTAGTTTTCATCGCATGACCAAAAATGGATCTGGAATGCCAGGCAAGCCCTTCAAAACTAATTAAAAATCACTCTCATTTGTTTGCTTGAAATTCTTAGGAATTAGAAGTCAAGTGACCATTGTTCTTGGAACCAGGTTATCTAAAAGATTCCTTTTAGCACAAAACTTTCTGAGGTTTTCTTATTGCATAATAACATGGGTACTATGAGGTTGAAAGATCATTGCAAATTTTATCTCAATGAAACCATTCAAGAAATCAATCTTAGGATAGTTGAACAGCCAAAAGGCAGAAACTAAACTGTTATTTATTCATATTACCAGCTAGACCAAGCAACTTATCTTTTTGTAGTTCCTTCAACTGTTAAGCAGCAGTTAGAAATATCCATTTACAGCTTCTTGCTCTGGGTTCGCTGCTTATTGTTGCTAATGGTGAGTTCTACTTTCAGTTGTTATGCAGCTGACTTATCAACTGCTAATTGCTACAAGTCTGAGCATTTAGAGAGACCAGAAAACTGATACCATTCTTCTTTGCATGCAGAATTCAGGGATATTCTGAATGGAAGCAGGCATCCCACATTTTCATAGGAATAGAAATTGGATGATTACCTCAAATTCTTAGAGATATTTGGGAGTTGATAAAATTTGCCAAACCTGGAAATGAAAAAAAAAGAATTTGGTGGTCATGCTTGACCTTGCATAATACTAAGATATAGTCAAAATCATTCTCTTTCTCACTTTTGATGCTCAAACGTTTGGTTAAATTGATTGGTTTGTGCATCCTCATACTTATTTTTTATGAATTGGGGAACAATTCACAGCTAAATTACGAATTGTGGACTGCTGCTAAAGATTGTCCAGAACTGACCTGTAAATAGGTGGATCTACTGATGGAAGAACTTGGGAGTCAGGAATAGCGGGTACCTACTGTATCAAACATTGTCCCACCGGAACCACCGGAACAATTAACCACTGTAAAAAACATAGTAGAAGACAAATCAATCCAGAGTCTCTACCAACAAAATAATAACAAAGAACAAAATCCATGTCTTGAGAGCAATCAGAACAATGACCAACTGAAAGAATCTCCTCCATGAACTTCACAATCAATCCTGGATAGAAGACAATTTGAATCACAAAAATCAATTTTAAATGCACATAAAGATCGAAACCTGTTTACCAGCAGAGCCGCAAATCATCCAATCCCTTCAATCCCTGGCAAAAAAAAAATAAAAAAACAGCAGGAGACTATCAAGCAAACACAGTGACAACATAAATCTATCCAAAATCTAAAACCAACCGTCTCGGGTTTCCCATTGCAACAGAAATCAAAGTTCAACAACAAATGTCACCGTATCAAATTTTAGCAGACACGATCCTATCATTCCCACCCAGGGAGCTGACATTTCGGATGCCACCCTATAACGAAACCAATTCCCTGCTCTTGTATGGAAGGAGCACGAGGAATGAAAGCAATATGTATACCTAAACAATGAGGTTAAGAAAAAAGACAAAAGAATAGAGATCAGGTAAAAGAAAACACTACACAAACTCCAAAACCCTGACCAATACGACTTGCAAACAGAAACAATCTAATTAAATTTTAAACAAAACCACAAAAAATTCAGAAAATGGTTACCTCCAGAGCTCCAAGTTCATTCAATAGCTGGGAGCCCTAACAAAAAACCTAAACAAGAACAACAATGACACACAGAAGGCAAAATCAGAGCGAAATCCGAAAATCAATGAGAAATAGAAAAAAGAAAAAAGAAAAAAACAGAGATAGAGATGGAGAATGAGAATGTTGCCTCAATGGACCTTCGTTCTCGGATCCTACAGAGCTCCAAATTTCTTTAATGGCTCCAAGCCCAAGCAGAAAACCTGAACAAGAACACCGATCGCACAAAGGCATAAGACAAAAATAAATAAAAAATATCAACAAGAAACGGAGCTAAAAGCGATTGACACAAACCCTAACAAAACCATGATATCTGCCAAATCACAAAAATCAATTTTAAATGCACATAAAGATCGAAACCTATTTACCAGCAGAGCCGCAAATCATCCAATCGCTTCAATCCCTGGAAAAAAAAAAACAGAAGGAGACTATCAACCACATTAAAAAACACCGGAACCACCAGAACAATTAACCACTGTAAAAAACACAGTAGAAGACAAATCAATCCAGAGTCTCTACCAACAAAATAATAACAAAGAACAAAATCCATGTCTTGAGAGCAATCAGAACAATGACCAACTGAAAGAATCTCCTCCACGAGCTTCACAATCAATCCTGGATGGAAGACAATTTGAATCACAAAAATCAATTTTAAATGCACATAAAGATCGAAACCTGTTTACCAGCAGAGCCGCAAATCATCCAATCGCTTCAATCCCTGGAAAAAAAAAAAACAGAAGGAGACTATCCACCACTGTAAAAAACACCGGAACCACCGGAACAATTAACCACTGTAAAAAACACAGTGGAACACAAATCAATCCAGAGTCTCTACCAACAAAATAATAAAAAAGAACAAAATCCATGTCTTGAGAGCAAACAGAACAATGACCAACTGAAAGAATCTCCTCCATGAACTTCACAATAAATCCTGGATAGAAGACAATTTGAATCACAAAAATCAATTTTAAATGCACATAAAGCTCGAAACCTGTTTACCATCAGAGCCGCAAATCATCCAATCGCTTCAATCCCTGGCAAAAAAAAAAAAAAAAAACAGAAGGAGACTATCAACCACTGTAAAAAACACCGGAACTACCGGAACAATTAACCACGGTAAAAAACACAGTAGAAGACAAATCAATCCAGAGTCTCTACCAACAAAATAATAACAAAGAGCAAAGTCCATGTCTTGAGAGAAATCAGAACAATGACTAACTGAAAGAATCTCCTCCATGAACTTCACAATCAATCCTGGATAGAAGACAATTTGAATCACAAAAATCAATCTTAAATGCACATAAAGATCGAAACCTGTTTACCAGTAGAGCCGCAAATCATAGAATCGCTTCAATCCCTGGCAAAAAAAAATAAAAAAACAGAAGGAGACTATCAGCCACTGTAAAAAATACCGGAACCTCCGGAACAATTAACCACTGTAAGAAACACAGTAGAAGACAAATCAATCCAGAGTCTCTACCGACAAAATAATAACAAAGAACAAAATCCATATCTTGAGAGAAATCAGAACAATGACCAACTGAAAAAATCTCCTCCATGAACTTCACAATCAATCTTGGATAGAAGACAATTTGAATCACAAAAATCAATTTGAAATGCACATAAAGATCGAAACATGTTTACCAGCAGAGCCGCAAATCATCCAATCGCATCAATCCCTAGCAAAAAAAAAAGAAAAAAAAATAGAAGGAGAGTATCAACCACTGTAAAAAACATCGGAACCACCGGAACAATTAACCACTGTAAAAAACACAGTAGAAGACAAATCAATCCAGAGTCTCTACCAACAAAATAATAACAAAGAACAAAATCCATCTCTTGAGAGAAATCAGAACAATGACCAACTGAAAGAATCTCCCCCATGAACTTCACAATCAATCCAGGATAGAAGACAATTTGAATCACAAAAATCAATTTTAAATGCACATAAAGATCGAAACCTGTTTACCAGCAGAGCCGCAAATCATCCAATCGCTTCAATCCCTGGCCAAAAAAAAAAAAAAAATAGAAGGAGAGTATCAACCACTGTAAAAAACACCGGGACTACCGGAATAATTAACCACTGTAAAAAACACAGTAGAAGACAAATCAATCCAGAGTCTCTACCAACAAAATAATAATAAAGAACAAAATACATATCTTGAGAGAAATCAGAACACTGACCAACTGAAAGAATATCCTCCATGAACTTCACAATTAACCCTGGATACAAGACAATCTGAATCACAAAAATCAATCTTCAATGCACATAAAGATCGAAACCTGTTTACCAGCAGAGCCGAAGATCATCCAATCGCTTCAATCCCTGGCAAAAAAAAAAAAAAAACAAAAGGAGACTATCAACCACTGTAAAAAACACCGGAACGACCGGAACAATTAACCACTGTAAGAAACATAGTAGAAGACAAATCAATCCAGAGTCTATACCAACAAAATATTAACAAAGAACAAAATCCATATCTTGAGAGAAATCAGAATAATGACCAACTGAAAAAATCTCCTCCATGAACTTCACAATCAATCCTGGATAGAAGACAATTTGAATCACAAAAATCAATCTTAAATGCACATAAAGATCGAAACCTGTTTACCATCAGAGCCGCGAATCATCCAATCGCTTCAATCCCTGGCAAAAAAAAAAATTAAAAAACAGAAGGAGACTATCAACCACTGTAAAAAACACCGGAACCACCGGAACAATTATCCACTGTAAAAAACACAGTAGAAGACAAATCAATTCAGAGTCTCTACCAACAAAATAATAACAAAGAACAAAATCCATGTCTTGAGGGAAATTAGAACAATGACCAACTAAAAGAATCTCCTCCATGAACTTCACAATCAATCCTGGATACAAGACAATTTGAATCACAAAAAACAATCTTCAATGCACATAAAGATCGAAACCTGTTTACCAGCAGAGCCGCAAATCATCCAATCACTTCAATCCCTGGCAAAAAAAAAAAATAAATAAATAAATAGAAGGAGACTATCAACCACGGTAAAAAACTCCGGAACCACCGGAACAATTAACCACTGTAAAAAACACAGTAGAAGACAAATCAATCCCGAGTCTCTACCAACAAAATAATAACAAAGAACAAAATCCATGTCTTGAGAGAAATCAGGACAATTACCAACTGTAAGAATCTCCTCCATGAACTTCACAATCAATCCTGGATAGAAGACAATTTGAATCACAAAAATCAATTTTAAATGCACATAAAGCTCGAAACCTGTTTACCATCAGAGCCGCAAATCATCCAATCGCTTCAATCCCTGGCAAAAAAAAAAAAAAAAACAGAAGGAGACTATCAACCACTGTAAAAAACACCGGAACTACCGGAACAATTAACCACGGTAAAAAACACAGTAGAAGACAAATCAATCCAGAGTCTCTACTAACAAAATAATAACAAAGAGCAAAGTCCATGTCTTGAGAGAAATCAGAACAATGACTAACTGAAAGAATCTCCTCCATGAACTTCACAATCAATCCTGGATAGAAGACAATTTGAATCACAAAAATCAATCTTAAATGCACATAAAGATCGAAACCTGTTTACCAGTAGAGCCGCAAATCATAGAATCGCTTCAATCCCTGGCAAAAAAAAATAAAAAAACAGAAGGAGACTATCAGCCACTGTAAAAAATACCGGAACCTCCGGAACAATTAACCACTGTAAGAAACACAGTAGAAGACAAATCAATCCAGAGTCTCTACCGACAAAATAATAACAAAGAACAAAATCCATATCTTGAGAGAAATCAGAACAATGACCAACTGAAAAAATCTCCTCCATGAACTTCACAATCAATCTTGGATAGAAGACAATTTGAATCACAAAAATCAATTTGAAATGCACATAAAGATCGAAACATGTTTACCAGCAGAGCCGCAAATCATCCAATCGCATCAATCCCTAGCAAAAAAAAAAGAAAAAAAAATAGAAGGAGAGTATCAACCACTGTAAAAAACATCGGAACCACCGGAACAATTAACCACTGTAAAAAACACAGTAGAAGACAAATCAATCCAGAGTCTCTACCAACAAAATAATAACAAAGAACAAAATCCATCTCTTGAGAGAAATCAGAACAATGACCAACTGAAAGAATCTCCCCCATGAACTTCACAATCAATCCAGGATAGAAGACAATTTGAATCACAAAAATCAATTTTAAATGCACATAAAGATCGAAACCTGTTTACCAGCAGAGCCGCAAATCATCCAATCGCTTCAATCCCTGGCCAAAAAAAAAAAAAAAACAGAAGGAGAGTATCAACCACTGTAAAAAACACCGGGACTACCGGAATAATTAACCACTGTAAAAAACACAGTAGAAGACAAATCAATCCAGAGTCTCTACCAACAAAATAATAATAAAGAACAAAATTCATATCTTGAGAGAAATCAGAACACTGACCAACTGAAAGAATATCCTCCATGAACTTCACAATTAACCCTGGATACAAGACAATCTGAATCACAAAAATCAATCTTCAATGCACATAAAGATCGAAACCTGTTTACCAGCAGAGCCGAAGATCATCCAATCGCTTCAATCCCTGGCAAAAAAAAAAAAAAAAACAAAAGGAGACTATCAACCACTGTAAAAAACACCGGAACGACCGGAACAATTAACCACTGTAAGAAACATAGTAGAAGACAAATCAATCCAGAGTCTATACCAACAAAATATTAACAAAGAACAAAATCCATATCTTGAGAGAAATCAGAATAATGACCAACTGAAAAAATCTCCTCCATGAACTTCACAATCAATCCTGGATAGAAGACAATTTGAATCACAAAAATCAATTTGAAATGCACATAAAGATCGAAAGATATTTACCAGCAGAGCCGCAAATCATCCAATCGCTTCAATCCCTGGCAAAAAAAAAAAAAAAAAAAACAGAAGGAGACTATCAACCACGGTAAAAAACTCCGGAACCACCGGAACAATTAACCACTGTAAAAAACACAGTAGAAGACAAATCAATCCAGAGTCTCTACCAACAAAATAATAACAAAGAACAAAATCCATATCTTCAGAGAAATCAGAACAATGACCAACTGAAAGAATCTCCTCCATGAACTTCACAATCAATCCTGGATAGAAGACAATTTGAATCACAAAAATCAATCTTAAATGCACATAAAGATCGAAACCTGTTTACCATCAGAGCCGCAAATCATCCAATCGCCTCAATCCCTGGCAAAAAAAAAAAAACAGAAGGAGACTATCAACCACTGTAAAAAACACCGTAACCACCGGAACAATTAACCACTCTAAAAAACACAGTAGAAGATAAATCAATCCGGAGTCTCTACCAACAAAATAATAACAAAGAACAAAATCCATGTCTTGAGAGCAATCAGAACAATGACCAACTGAAAGAATCTCCTCCATGAGCTTCACAATCAATCCTGGATACAAGACAATTTGAATCACAAAAATCAATTTTAGATGCACATAAAGATCGAAACCTGTTTACCAGCAGAGCCGCAAATCATCCAATCGCTTCAATCCCGCAAAAAAAAAATAAAAATAGAAGGAGACTATCAACCACTGTAAAAAACACCGGAACCACCGGAACAATTAACCACTGTAAAAAACACAGTAGAAGACAAATCTATCTAGAATCTCTACCAACAAAATAATAACAAAGAACAAAATCCATGTCTTGAGAGCAATCAGAACAATGACCAACTGAAAGAATCTCCTTCATGAGCTTCACAATCAATCCTGGATAGAAGACAATTTGAATCACAAAAATCAATTTTAAATGCACATAAAGATGGAAACCTGTTTACCAGCAGAGCCGCAAATCATCCAATCGCTTCAATCCCTGGCAAAAAAAAAAATAAAAAAACAGCAGGAGACTATCAAGCAAACACAGTGACAACATAAATCTATCCGAAATCTAAAACCAACCGTCTCGGGTTTCCGATTGGAACAGAAATCAAAGTTCAACAACAAATGTCACCGTATCAAATTTTAGCAGACACGATCCTATCATTCCCACCCAGGGAGCTGACCTTTCGGATGCCACCCTATAACGAAACCAATTCCCTGCTCTTGTATGGAAGGATCACAAGGAATGAAAGCAATATGTATACCTAAACAACGAGGTTAAGAAAAAAGACAAAAGAATAGAGATCAGGTAAAAGAAAACACTACACAAACTCCAAAACCCTGACCATTACGACTTGCAAACAGAAACAATCTAATTAAATTTTAAACAAAACCACAAAAAATTCAGAAAATGGTTACCTCCTGAGCTCCAAGTTCATTCAATAGCTGGGAGCCCTAACACAAAACCTAAACAAGAACAACAATGACACACAGAAGGCAAAATCAGAGCTAAATCCGAAAATCAATGAGAAATAGAAAAAAGAAAAAAGAAAAAAACAGAGATAGAGATGGAGAATGAGAATGTTGCCTCAATGGACCTTCGTTCTCGGATCCTTCAGAGCTCCAAATTTCTTTAATGGCTCCAAGCCCAAGCAGAAAACCTGAACAAGAACACCGATCACACAAAGGCATAAGACAAAAATAAATAAAAAATATCAATAAGAAACGGAGCTAACAGCGATTGACACAAACCCAAACAAAACCATGATATCTGCCAAATGACGCTAAAGCTGCTGTGTTTCCCTCCTGGGCCTTATTATTTTGTAGTTGCAGAAAAAATTTTAATGCCACGACAGAGCTTGGTCATCCTTGTTGCACAAAACGCTATACGTCAAGAGGCAACCACGCAGAAACTCATAATTACAGCCATTTCAAAACAACAAAGAGAAATCCATACTTATGCCCAGGTCGCTCATGAAAAGAGAAAAAAAGAGAAAAGGAAATGAAAAGAAACAGAAGAAATGCATTCCATTCCATTCGTAATCTCAAACCGATTAACATTCAAAATCCAGAATAGAGATCACAGTCAAATGCAATCAATGGGAACTTTCAAGAAGTATCTCAATGAGAAAAGAAAGAAGAGAAATCAGAGAATTCGCAAGAAAATGAAAGAAACACACACCTAATACCCCGATTGGGAGCAATTGCTTGGTGAACTACCTCACTCCTCGATACGAGCTCTGACTTTCTATCCCGTGATAATCTGAGAAAAGGCATCGAGAATGAATTCGTTCAAATAAACCAGAAAGAAGGCAATCCAAACCCTTTCTTGGTACCTGGTTAGAACTGCTTCACTTCCAGATTCGTGCGTGGTGTGTGATTTCTGAACCTGTGATCCAAGGAAAGGCACCACGAACTCGTTCAAAAAACCGAAAAGAAATTTTGAGAAAGAATAAAGCGATCTGAAACCTTACTTCTTACCGTGTAAGATGATTAAGAGGGGGATCCGAGAGGAGACAATGGGTATGAAGAAGAAGAAGACGACGGTAACGTAAGCTAGCTTAACCAAAAAAGGTTTACCTGATAAAGGAAGCTCCCATTGCTGGCAGCCAACAAACTTGAGCAAACTGTAAATTCCAGATCAAAGCTGCGAGTGGAAAATTGCAGGTAACATTATACCACGCTATCCATACAAGGAAACTAGCAGTGAGCACTCTTTAACTGGTTATCAGCGCAAAATGAATGCCTGTTTCTGCCTTTTCTACCAGATAATCAATGCACATCACTTTTACATTCTGCAGAAAATACAAGAACAATTTAGGACAGAATAATTGGATAATCATCAGACTTGTGCAGAACAAACAAAATAATTCGATTTTAGACAGAGTAGGTACTAGTTGAAGTGGCCCAGTACAATCACCTTGTCAATATGATGATCATCATGCCACTAACCTGCTCTCTATACGAGCTTGGCAGAATATATCCCCCATTTGATTCAGCGTGCTGGTCATGTTGATCATTAGTTGGATTCGAAATGCCGTGTAAATTAGGGACCATCTCATGATCTAAGGAAGATATGCATGCTGCAGAAGCAACATCAGCAGCTGACTGTGAGCAGGACGCCAAGCAACTTATCTTTCTGTAGTTCCTTCAACTGTTAAGCAGCAGTTAGAAATATCCATTTATAGCTTCTTGCTCTCGGCTCGCTGCTTATTGCTGCTAATGGTGAGTTCTGCTTTCAGTTGTTATGCAGCTGACTTATCAACTGCTAATTGCTACAAGTCTGAGCACTTAGAGAGACCAGAAAACTGACAGCATTCTTCTTTGCGTGCAGAATTCAGGGATATTCTGAATGGAAGCAGGCATCCCACGTTTTCATAGGAATAGAAATTGGATGATTACCTCAGATTCTTCTTAGAGATATTTGGGAGTTGATAAAATTTGCCGAACCTGGAAATGAAAAAAAACGAATTTGGTGGTCATGCTTGACCTTGCATAATACTAAGATATAGTCAAAATCATTCTCTTTCTCACTTTTGATGCTCAAACGTTTGGTTAAATTGATTGGTTTGTGCATCCTCATACTTATTTTTTATGAATTGGGGAACAATTCACAGCCAAATTACGAATTGTGAACTGCTGCTAAAGATTGTCCTGAACTGACCTGTAAATAGGTGGATCTACTGATGGAAGAACTTGGGAGTCAGAGTAGAGGGCATCTACTGTATCAAACTTTGTCCCACCGGAACCACCGGAACAATTAACCACTGCAAAAAACACAGTAGAAGACAAATCAATCCAGAGTCTCTACCAAGAAAATAATAACAAAGAACAAAATCCATGTCTTGAGAGAAATCAGAACAATGACCAACTGAAAGAATCTCCTCCCTGAACTTCACAATCAATCCTGGATAGAAGACAATTTGAATCACAAAAATCAATTTTAAATGCACATAAAGATCGAAACCTGTTTACCAGCAGAGTCGCAAATCATCCAATCGCTTCAATCCCTGGCAAAAAAAAAATAAAAAAACAGCAGGAGACTATCAGCCACTGTAAAAAACACCGGCACCACCGGAACAATTAACCACTGTAAAAAACACAGTAGAAGACAAATCAATCCGGAGTCTCTACCGACAAAATAATAACAAAGAACAAAATCCATATCTTGAGAGAAATCAGAACAATGACCAACTGAAAGAATCTCCTCCATGAACTTCACAATCAATCCTGGATAGAAGACAATTTGAATCACAAAAATCAATTTTAAATGCACATAAAGATCCAAACCTGTTTACCAGCAGAGCCGCAAATCATCCAATCGCTTCAATCCCTGGCAAAAAAAAAAAAAAAATAGAATGAGACTATCAACCACTGTAAAAAACACCGAAACCAACGGAACAATTAACCACTGTAAAATACACAGTAGAAGACAAATCAATCCGGAGTCTCTACCAACAAAATAATAACAAAGAACAAAATCCATATCTTCAGAGAAATCTGAACAATGACCAACTGAAAGAATCTCCTCCATGAACTTCACAATCAATCCTGGATAGAAGACAATTTGAATCACAAAAATCAATCTTAAATGCACATAAAGATCGAAACCTGTTTACCATCAGAGCCGCGAATCATCCAATCGCTTCAATCCCTGGCAAAAAAAAAAATAAAAAAACAGAAGGAGACTATCAACCACTGTAAAAAACACCGGAACCACCGGAACAATTATCCACTGTAAAAAACACAGTAGAAGACAAATCAATTCAGAGTCTCTGCCAACAAAATAATAACAAAGAACAAAATCCATGTCTTGAGAGCAATCAGAACAATGACCAACTGAAAGAATCTCCTCCATGAGCTTCACAATCAATCATGGATAGAAGACAATTTGAATCACAAAAATCAATTTTAAATGCACATAAAGATCGAAACCTGTTTACCAGCAGAGCCGCAAATCATCCAATCGCTTCAATCCCTGGCAAAAAAAAAATAAAAAAACAGCAGGAGACTATCAAGCAAACACAGTGACAACATAAATCTATCCGAAATCTAAAGCCAACCGTCTCGGGTTTCCGATTGCAACAGAAATCAAAGTTCAACAACAAATGTCACCATATCAAATTTTAGCAGACACGATCCTATCATTCCCACCCAGGGAGCTGACCTTTCGGATGCCACCCTATAACGAAACCAATTCCCTGCTCTTGTATGGAAGGATCACAAGGAATGAAAGCAATATGTATACCTAAACAACGAGGTTAAGAAAAAAGACAAAAGAATAGAGATCAGGTAAAAGAAAACACTACACAAACTCCAAAACCCTGACCATTACGACTTGCAAACAGAAACAATCTAATTAAATTTTAAACAAAACCACAAAAAATTCAGAAAATGGTTACCTCCTGAGCTCCAAGTTCATTCAATAGCTGGGAGCCCTAACACAAAACCTAAACAAGAACAACAATGACACACAGAAGGCAAAATCAGAGCTAAATCCGAAAATCAATGAGAAATAGAAAAAAGAAAAAAGAAAAAAACAGAGATAGAGATGGAGAATGAGAATGTTGCCTCAATGGACCTTCGTTCTCGGATCCTTCAGAGCTCCAAATTGCTTTAATGGCTCCAAGCCCAAGCAGAAAACCTGAACAAGAACACCGATCACACAAAGGCATAAGACAAAAATAAATAAAAAATATCAATAAGAAACGGAGCTAACAGCGATTGACACAAACCCAAACAAAACCATGATATCTGCCAAATGACGCTAAAGCTGCTGTGTTTCCCTCCTGGGCCTTATTATTTTGTAGTTGCAGAAAAAATTTTAATGCCACGACAGAGCTTGGTCATCCTTGTTGCACAAAACGCTATACGTCAAGCGGCAACCACGCAGAGACTCATAATTATAGCCATTTCAAAACAACAAAGAGAAATCCGTACTTATGCCCAGGTCGCTGATGAAAAGAGAAAAAAAGAGAAAAGGAAACGAAAAGAAATAGCAGAAATCCATTCCATTCCATTCGTAATCTCAAACCGACTAACATTCAAAATCCAGAATAGAGATCACAGTCAAATGCAATCAATGGGAACTTTCAAGAAGTATCTCAATGAGAAAAGAAAGAAGAGAAATCAGAGAATTCGCAAGAAAATGAAAGAAACACACACCTAATACCCCGATTGGGAGCAATTGCTCGGTGAACTACCTCACTCCTCGATACGAGCTCTGACTTTCTATCCCGTGATAATCTGAGAAAAGGCATCGAGAATGAATTCGTTCAAATAAACCAGAAAGAAGGCAATCCAAACCCTTTCTTGGTACCTGGTTAGAACTGCTTCACTTCCAGATTCGTGCGTGGTGTGTGATTTCTGAACCTGTGATCCAAGGAAAGGCACCCACGGAACTCGTTCAAAAACCGAAAAGAAATTTTGAGAAAGAATAAAGCGATCTGAAACCTTACTTCTTACCGTGTAAGATGATTAAGAGGGGGATCCGAGAGGAGACAATGGGTAATGAAGAAGAAGAAGACGACGGTAACGTAAGCTAGCTTAACCAAAAAAGGTTTACCTGATAAAGGAAGCTCCCATTGCTGGCAGCCAACAAACTTGAGCAAACTGTAAATTCCAGATCAAAGCTGCGAGTGGAAAATTGCAGGTAACATTATACCACGCTATCCATACAAGGAAACTAGCAGTGAGCACTCCTTAACTGGTTATCAGCGCAAAATGAATGCCTGTTTCTGCCTTTTCTACCAGATATTCAATGCACATCCCAACTTTTAACATTTCTGCGAATAATACAAAGACAATTTAGGACAAATGAGGTTGGAGATCATCAACTTGTGCAGAACAAACAAAATAATTTCGATTTTTTAGAGCAAGTAAAGGTACTAGTTGAAGTGGCCCAGGGTACAATACCTTGTCAATATGATGATCAGCATGCCCCTAACCTGCTCTCTAAGAACGAGCTTGGCAGAATAGATCACCCCATTTGATTCACGTGCTGGTCATGTTTGAGCATTAGTTGATTTCGATGCCGTGTAAAAAATTAGGGACCATCGCAGGATCTAAGGAGATAGCATGCTGCAGAGCAAACATCAAGCAAGCTGACTGGGAGCAGGACCCAAGCACGTTATCTTTCTGTAGTTCCCCTTCATCAACTGTTAAGCAGCAGGTTAGAAAATCCATTTATACTTCTTGCTCCTACGGCTCGCTGCTTTGCTGCGTAATGGTGATTTCTGCTTTCAGTTGGTAATGCACTGACTTATCAACTGCTAATTGCTACAAGTCGGAGCACGTAGAGAGACCAGAAAACTGACAGCATTCTTCTTTGCGTGCAGAATTCAGGGATAATTCCTGAATGGAACAGGCATCCCACGGTTTTCGATAGGAATAGAATTGGATGAATTACTCGAGATTTCTTCTTAGAGATATTTGGAGTTTGATAAAATTTGCCTAACCTGGAAAATGAAAAAAAACGATTTGGTGTCATGCTTGACGCTTCACACATATACTAGATATAGTCAAAATCATTCTGCTTTCATCTCACTTTTGATGCGCAAACTGGTTAAAATTTGCTTGGTTTGTGCATCCTCCATACTTTATTTATTATGATGGGGGGAAAATTTCACAAAGAGCACAATTACGAATTGTGAACTGCTGCTAAGATTGTCCTGAACTGGACCCTGTAAATAGTGATCGACTGATGAAAAACTTGGGAGATCCATTAGAGGGCATCTACTGTATCAACTTTGTTCCAACCGAACCACCGGAACAATTAACCACTGCGAAAAACACAATAGAAACAAATCAATCCAGAGTCTCTACCAACAAAATAATAACAGAGAACAAAATCCATGTCTTGAGAGAAATCAGAACATTGACCGACTGAAAGAATCTCCTCCATGAACTTCACAGTCAATCCTGGATAGAAGACAATTTCAATCAGAAAAATCAATTTTAAATGCAAATAAAGATCGAAACCTGTTTACCAGCAGAGCCGCAAATCATCCAATCGCTTCAATCCCTGGCAAAAAAAAATAAAAAAACAGAAGGAGACTATCAACCACTGTAAAAAACACCGGAACCACCGGAACAATTAACCACTGTAAAAAACACAGTAGAAGACAAATCAATCCAGAGTCTCTACCAACAAAATAACAACAAAGAACAAAATCCATATCTTGAGAGAAATCAGAACAATGACCGACTGAAAGAATCTCCTCCATGAACTTCACAATCAATCCTGGATAGAAGACAATTTGAATCACAAAAATCAATTTTAAATGCACATAAAGATCCAAACCTGTTTACCAGCAGAGCCGCAAATCATCCAATCGCTTCAATCCCTGGCAAAAAAAAAATAAAAAAATAGAATGAGACTATCAACCACTGTAAAAAACACCGAAACCAACGGAACAATTAACCACTGTAAAATACACAGTAGAAGACAAATCAATCCGGAGTCTCTACCAACAAAATAATAACAAAGAACAAAATCCATATCTTCAGAGAAATCTGAACAATGACCAACTGAAAGAACCTCCTCCATGAACTTCACAATCAATCCTGGATAGAAGACAATTTGAATCACAAAAATCAATCTTAAATGCACATAAAGATCGAAACCTGTTTACCATCAGAGCCGCGAATCATCCAATCGCTTCAATCCCTGGCAAAAAAAAAAACAAAAAAACAGAAGGAGACTATCAACCACTGTAAAAAACACCGGAACCACCGGAACAATTATCCACTGTAAAAAACACAGTAGAAGACAAATCAATTCAGAGTCTCTGCCAACAAAATAATAACAAAGAACAAAATCCATGTCTTGAGAGCAATCAGAACAATGACCAACTGAAAGAATCTCCTCCATGAGCTTCACAAGCAATCATGGATAGAAGACAATTTGAATCACAAAAATCAATTTTAAATGCACATAAAGATCGAAACCTGTTTACCAGCAGAGCCGCAAATCATCCAATCGCTTCAATCCCTGGCAAAAAAAAAAAAAAAAAACAGCAGGAGACTATCAAGCAAACACAGTGACAACATAAATCTATCCGAAATCTAAAACCAACCGTCTCGGGTTTCCGATTGCAACAGAAATCAAAGTTCAACAACAAATGTCACCATATCAAATTTTAGCAGACACGATCCTATCATTCCCACCCAGGGAGCTGACCTTTCGGATGCCACCCTATAACGAAACCAATTCCCTGCTCTTGTATGGAAGGATCACAAGGAATGAAAGCAATATGTATACCTAAACAACGAGGTTAAGAAAAAAGACAAAAGAATAGAGATCAGGTAAAAGAAAACACTACACAAACTCCAAAACCCTGACCCTTACGACTTGCAAACAGAAACAATCTAATTAAATTTTAAACAAAACCACAAAAAATTCAGAAAATGGTTACCTCCTGAGCTCCAAGTTCATTCAATAGCTGGGAGCCCTAACACAAAACCTAAACAAGAACAACAATGACACACAGAAGGCAAAATCAGAGCTAAATCCGAAAATCAATGAGAAATAGAAAAAAGAAAAAAGAAAAAAACAGAGATAGAGATGGAGAATGAGAATGTTGCCTCAATGGACCTTCGTTCTCGGATCCTTCAGAGCTCCAAATTTCTTTAATGGCTCCAAGCCCAAGCAGAAAACCTGAACAAGAACACCGATCACACAAACGCATAAGACAAAAATAAATAAAAAATATCAATAAGAAACGGAGCTAACAGCGATTGACACAAACCCAAACAAAACCATGATATCTGCCAAATGACGCTAAAGCTGCTGTGTTTCCCTCCTGGGCCTTATTATTTTGTAGTTGCAGAAAAAATTTTAATGCCACGACAGAGCTTGGTCATCCTTGTTGCACAAAACGCTATACGTCAAGCGGCAACCACGCAGAGACTCATAATTATAGCCATTTCAAAACAACAAAGAGAAATCCGTACTTATGCCCAGGTCGCTGATGAAAAGAGAAAAAAAGAGAAAAGGAAACGAAAAGAAATAGCAGAAATCCATTCCATTCCATTCGTAATCTCAAACCGACTAACATTCAAAATCCAGAATAGAGATCACAGTCAAATGCAATCAATGGGAACTTTCAAGAAGTATCTCAATGAGAAAAGAAAGAAGAGAAATCAGAGAATTCGCAAGAAAATGAAAGAAACACACCCCTAATACCCCGATTGGGAGCAATTGCTCGGTGAACTACCTCACTCCTCGATACGAGCTCTGACTTTCTATCCCGTGATAATCTGAGAAAAGGCATCGAGAATGAATTCGTTAAAATAAACCAGAAAGATAGCAATCCAAACCCTTTCTTGGTACCAGGTTAGAAGAACTGCTTCACTTCCAGATTCGTGCGTGGTGTGTGATTTCTGAACCTGTGATCCAAGGAAAGGCACCACGAACTCGTTCAAAAAACCGAAAAGAAATTTTGAGAAAGAATAAAGCGATCTGAAACCTTACTTCGTACCGTGTAAGATGATTAAGAGGGGGATCCGAGAGGAGACAATGGGTATGAAGAAGAAGAAGACGACGGTAACGTAAGCTAGCTTAACCAAAAAAGGTTTACCTGATAAAGGAAGCTCCCATTGCTGGCAGCCAACAAACTTTAGTAAACTGTAAATTCCAGATCAAAGCTGCGAGTGGAAAAATTGCAGGTAACGTTATACCACACTATCCATACAAGGAAACTAGCAGTGAGCACGCCTTAACTGGTTATCAGTGCAAAATGAATGCCTGTTTCTGCCTTTTCTACCAGATAATAAATACATATCCGTTTTGCATTCTGCAGAAAATACAAGAACAATTTAGGACATAATAATTGGATAATCATCAGACTTATGCAGAACAAACAAAATAATTCGATTTTAGACAGAGTAGGTACTAGTTGAAGTGGCCCAGTACAATCACCTTGTCAATATGATGATCATCATGCCACTAACCTGCTCTCTATACGAGCTTGGCAGAATATATCCCCCGTTTGATTCAGCGTGCTGGTCATGTTGATCATTAGTTGGATTCGACCTGCCGTGTAAATAGGGACCAATTCATGATCTAAGGAAGATATGCATGCCATGCAGAAGCAAACCATCAGCAGCTGCTTGCGCGGACGCCAAGTAACTTACTCTTTTGTAGTTCCTTCAAATGTACGCAGCAGTTAGATATTCCATTATAGTTCTTGCCTCGGCTCGCTGCTTATGCTGCTAATGGTGAGTTCTGCTTTCAGTTGTTAGGCAGCTGACTTATCAACTGCTAATTGCTACAAGTCTGAGCACTTAGAGAGACCAGAAAACTGACAGCATTCTTCTTTGCGTGCAGAATTCAGGGATATTCTGAATGGAAGCAGGCATCCCACGTTTTCATAGGAATAGAAATTGGATGATTACCTCAGATTCTTCTTAGAGATATTTGGGAGTTGATAAAATTTGCCGAACCTGGAAATGAAAAAAAACGAATTTGGTGGTCATGCTTGACCTTGCATAATACTAAGATATAGTCAAAATCATTCTCTTTCTCACTTTTGATGCTCAAACGTTTGGTTAAATTGATTGGTTTGTGCATCCTCATACTTATTTTTTATGAATTGGGGAACAATTCACAGCCAAATTACGAATTGTGAACTGCTGCTAAAGATTGTCCTGAACTGACCTGTAAATAGGTGGATCTACTGATGGAAGAACTTGGGAGTCAGAGTAGAGGGCATCTACTGTATCAAACTTTGTCCCACCGGAACCACCGGAACAATTAACCACTGCAAAAAACACAGTAGAAGACAAATCAATCCAGAGTCTCTACGAAGAAAATAATAACAAAGAACAAAATCCATGTCTTGAGAGAAATCAGAACAATGACCAACTGAAAGAATCTCCTCCCTGAACTTCACAATCAATCCTGGATAGAAGACAATTTGAATCACAAAAATCAATTTTAAATGCACATAAAGATCGAAACCTGTTTACCAGCAGAGTCGCAAATCATCCAATCGCTTCAAGCCCTGGCAAAAAAAAAATAAAAAAACAGCAGGAGACTATCAGCCACTGTAAAAAACACCGGCACCACCGGAACAATTAACCACTGTAAAAAACACAGTAGAAGACAAATCAATCCAGAGTCTCTGCCAACAAAATAATAACAAAGATCAAAATCCATGTCTTGAGAGAAATCAGAACAATGACCAACTGAAAGAATCTCCTCCATGAACTTCACAATCAATCCTGGATAGAAGACAATTTGAATCACATAAATCAATTTTAAATGCACATAAAGATCGAAACCTGTTTACCAGCAGAGCCGCAAATCATCCAATCGCTTCAATCCCTGGCAAAAAAAAATAAAAAAACAGAAGGAGACTATCAACCACTGTAAAAAACACAGGAACCACCGGAACAATTAACCACTGTGAAAAACACAGTAGAAACAAATCAATCCAGAGTCTCTACCAACAAAATAATAACAGAGAACAAAATCCATGTCTTGAGAGAAATCAGAACATTGACCGACTGAAAGAATCTCCTCCATTAACTTCACAGTCAATCCTGGATAGAAGACAATTTCAATCAGAAAAATCAATTTTAAATGCACATAAAGATCGAAACCTGTTTACCAGCAGAGCTGCAAATCATCCAATCGCTTCAATCCCTGGCAAAAAAAAATAAAAAAACAGAAGGAGACTATCAACCACTGTAAAAAACACCGGAACCACCGGAACAATTATCCACTGTAAAAAACACAGTAGAAGACAAATCAATTCAGAGTCTCTGCCAACAACATAATAACAAAGAACAAAATCCATGTCTTGAGAGCAATCAGAACAATGACCAACTGAAAGAATCTCCTCCATGAGCTTCACAATCAATCATGGATAGAAGACAATTTGAATCACAAAAATCAATTTTAAATGCACATAAAGATCGAAACCTGTTTACCAGCAGAGCCGCAAATCATCCAATCGCTTCAATCCCTGGCAAAAAAAAAATAAAAAAACAGCAGGAGACTATCAAGCAAACACAGTGACAACATAAATCTATCCGAAATCTAAAACCAACCGTCTCGGGTTTCCGATTGCAACAGAAATCAAAGTTCAACAACAAATGTCACCATATCAAATTTTAGCAGACACGATCCTATCATTCCCACCCAGGGAGCTGACCTTTCGGATGCCACCCTATAACGAAACCAATTCCCTGCTCTTGTATGGAAGGATCACAAGGAATGAAAGCAATATGTATACCTAAACAACGAGGTTAAGAAAAAAGACAAAAGAATAGAGATCAGGTAAAAGAAAACACTACACAAACTCCAAAACCCTGACCCTTACGACTTGCAAACAGAAACAATCTAATTAAATTTTAAACAAAACCACAAAAAATTCAGAAAATGGTTACCTCCTGAGCTCCAAGTTCATTCAATAGCTGGGAGCCCTAACACAAAACCTAAACAAGAACAACAATGACACACAGAAGGCAAAATCAGAGCTAAATCCGAAAATCAATGAGAAATAGAAAAAAGAAAAAAGAAAAAAACAGAGATAGAGATGGAGAATGAGAATGTTGCCTCAATGGACCTTCGTTCTCGGATCCTTCAGAGCTCCAAATTTCTTTAATGGCTCCAAGCCCAAGCAGAAAACCTGAACAAGAACACCGATCACACAAAGGCATAAGACAAAAATAAATAAAAAATATCAATAAGAAACGGAGCTAACAGCGATTGACACAAACCCAAACAAAACCATGATATCTGCCAAATGACGCTAAAGCTGCTGTGTTTCCCTCCTGGGCCTTATTATTTTGTAGTTGCAGAAAAAATTTTAATGCCACGACAGAGCTTGGTCATCCTTGTTGCACAAAACGCTATACGTCAAGCGGCAACCACGCAGAGACTCATAATTATAGCCATTTCAAAACAACAAAGAGAAATCCGTACTTATGCCCAGGTCGCTGATGAAAAGAGAAAAAAAGAGAAAAGGAAACGAAAAGAAATAGCAGAAATCCATTCCATTCCATTCGTAATCTCAAACCGACTAACATTCAAAATCCAGAATAGAGATCACAGTCAAATGCAATCAATGGGAACTTTCAAGAAGTATCTCAATGAGAAAAGAAAGAAGAGAAATCAGAGAATTCGCAAGAAAATGAAAGAAACACACACCTAATACCCCGATTGGGAGCAATTGCTCGGTGAACTACCTCACTCCTCGATACGAGCTCTGACTTTCTATCCCGTGATAATCTGAGAAAAGGCATCGAGAATGAATTCGTCCAAATAAACCAGAAAGAAGGCAATCCAAACCCTTTCTTGGTACCTGGTTAGAACTGCTTCACTTCCAGATTCGTGCGTGGTGTGTGATTTCTGAACCTGTGATCCAAGGAAAGGCACCACGAACTCGTTCAAAAAACCGAAAAGAAATTTTGAGAAAGAATAAAGCGATCTGAAACCTTACTTCTTACCGTGTAAGATGATTAAGAGGGGGATCCGAGAGGAGACAATGGGTATGAAGAAGAAGAAGACGACGGTAACGTAAGCTAGCTTAACCAAAAAAGGTTTACCTGATAAAGGAAGCTCCCATTGCTGGCAGCCAACAAACTTGAGCAAACTGTAAATTCCAGATCAAAGCTGCGAGTGGAAAATTGCAGGTAACATTATACCACGCTATCCATACAAGGAAACTAGCAGTGAGCACTCCTTAACTGGTTATCAGCGCAAAATGAATGCCTGTTTCTGCCTTTTCTACCAGATATTCAATGCACATCACTTTTACATTCTGCAGAAAATACAAGAACAATTTAGGACAGAATAATTGGATAATCATCAGACTTGTGCAGAACAAACAAAATAATTCGATTTTAGACAGAGTAGGTACTAGTTGAAGTGGCCCAGTACAATCACCTTGTCAATATGATGATCATCATGCCACTAACCTGCTCTCTATACGAGCTTGGCAGAATATATCCCCCATTTGATTCAGCGTGCTGGTCATGTTGATCATTAGTTGGATTCGAAATGCCGTGTAAATTAGGGACCATCTCATGATCTAAGGAAGATATGCATGCTGCAGAAGCAACATCAGCAGCTGACTGTGAGCAGGACGCCAAGCAACTTATCTTTCTGTAGTTCCTTCAACTGTTAAGCAGCAGTTAGAAATATCCATTTATAGCTTCTTGCTCTCGGCTCGCTGCTTATTGCTGCTAATGGTGAGTTCTGCTTTCAGTTGTTATGCAGCTGACTTATCAACTGCTAATTGCTACAAGTCTGAGCACTTAGAGAGACCAGAAAACTGACAGCATTCTTCTTTGCGTGCAGAATTCAGGGATATTCTGAATGGAAGCAGGCATCCCACGTTTTCATAGGAATAGAAATTGGATGATTACCTCAGATTCTTCTTAGAGATATTTGGGAGTTGATAAAATTTGCCGAACCTGGAAATGAAAAAAAACGAATTTGGTGGTCATGCTTGACCTTGCATAATACTAAGATATAGTCAAAATCATTCTCTTTCTCACTTTTGATGCTCAAACGTTTGGTTAAATTGATTGGTTTGTGCATCCTCATACTTATTTTTTATGAATTGGGGAACAATTCACAGCCAAATTACGAATTGTGAACTGCTGCTAAAGATTGTCCTGAACTGACCTGTAAATAGGTGGATCTACTGATGGAAGAACTTGGGAGTCAGAGTAGAGGGCATCTACTGTATCAAACTTTGTCCCACCGGAACCACCGGAACAATTAACCACTGCAAAAAACACAGTAGAAGACAAATCAATCCAGAGTCTCTACGAAGAAAATAATAACAAAGAACAAAATCCATGTCTTGAGAGAAATCAGAACAATGACCAACTGAAAGAATCTCCTCCCTGAACTTCACAATCAATCCTGGATAGAAGACAATTTGAATCACAAAAATCAATTTTAAATGCACATAAAGATCGAAACCTGTTTACCAGCAGAGTCGCAAATCATCCAATCGCTTCAATCCCTGGCAAAAAAAAAATAAAAAAACAGCAGGAGACTATCAGCCACTGTAAAAAACACCGGCACCACCGGAACAATTAACCACTGTAAAAAACACAGTAGAAGACAAATCAATCCGGAGTCTCTACCGACAAAATAATAACAAAGAACAAAATCCATATCTTGAGAGAAATCAGAACAATGACCAACTGAAAGAATCTCCTCCATGAACTTCACAATCAATCCTGGATAGAAGACAATTTGAATCACAAAAATCAATTTTAAATGCACATAAAGATCCAAACCTGTTTACCAGCAGAGCCGCAAATCATCCAATCGCTTCAATCCCTGGCAAAAAAAAAATAAAAAAATAGAATGAGACTATCAACCACTGTAAAAAACACCGAAACCAACGGAACAATTAACCACTGTAAAATACACAGTAGAAGACAAATCAATCCGGAGTCTCTACCAACAAAATAATAACAAAGAACAAAATCCATATCTTCAGAGAAATCTGAACAATGACCAACTGAAAGAATCTCCTCCATGAACTTCACAATCAATCCTGGATAGAAGACAATTTGAATCACAAAAATCAATCTTAAATGCACATAAAGATCGAAACCTGTTTACCATCAGAGCCGCGAATCATCCAATCGCTTCAATCCCTGGCAAAAAAAAAAATAAAAAAACAGAAGGAGACTATCAACCACTGTAAAAAACACCGGAACCACCGGAACAATTAACCACTGTAAAAAACACAGTAGAAGACAAATCAATCCAGAGTCTCTGCCAACAAAATAATAACAAAGAACAAAATCCATGTCTTGAGAGAAATCAGAACATTGACCGACTGAAAGAATCTCCCCCATGAACTTCACAGTCAATCCTGGATAGAAGACAATTTCAATCACAAAAATCAATTTTAAATGCACATAAAGATCGAAACCTGTTTACCAGCAGAGCCGCAAATCATCCAATCGCTTCAATCCCTGGCAAAAAAAAAATAAAAAAACAGCAGGAGACTATCAAGCAAACACAGTGACAACATAAATCTATCCGAAATCTAAAACCAACCGTCTCGGGTTTCCGATTGCAACAGAAATCAAAGTTCAACAACAAATGTCACCATATCAAATTTTAGCAGACACGATCCTATCATTCCCACCCAGGGAGCTGACCTTTCGGATGCCACCCTATAACGAAACCAATTCCCTGCTCTTGTATGGAAGGATCACAAGGAATGAAAGCAATATGTATACCTAAACAACGAGGTTAAGAAAAAAGACAAAAGAATAGAGATCAGGTAAAAGAAAACACTACACAAACTCCAAAACCCTGACCATTACGACTTGCAAACAGAAACAATCTAATTAAATTTTAAACAAAACCACAAAAAATTCAGAAAATGGTTACCTCCTGAGCTCCAAGTTCATTCAATAGCTGGGAGCCCTAACACAAAACCTAAACAAGAACAACAATGACACACAGAAGGCAAAAACAGAGCTAAATCCGAAAATCAATGAGAAATAGAAAAAAGAAAAAAGAAAAAAACAGAGATAGAGATGGAGAATGAGAATGTTGCCTCAATGGACCTTCGTGCTCGGATCCTTCAGAGCTCCAAATTTCTTTAATGGCTCCAAGCCCAAGCAGAAAACCTGAACAAGAACACCGATCACACAAAGGCATAAGACAAAAATAAATAAAAAATATCAATAAGAAACGGAGCTAACAGCGATTGACACAAACCCAAACAAAACCATGATATCTGCCAAATGACGCTAAAGCTGCTGTGTTTCCCTCCTGGGCCTTATTATTTTGTAGTTGCAGAAAAAATTTTAATGCCACGACAGAGCTTGGTCATCCTTGTTGCACAAAACGCTATACGTCAAGCGGCAACCACGCAGAGACTCATAATTATAGCCATTTCAAAACAACAAAGAGAAATCCGTACTTATGCCCAGGGCGCTGATGAAAAGAGAAAAAAAGAGAAAAGGAAACGAAAAGAAATAGCAGAAATCCATTCCATTCCATTCGTAATCTCAAACCGACTAACATTCAAAATCCAGAATAGAGAGCACAGTCAAATGCAATCAATGGGAACTTTCAAGAAGTATCTCAATGAGAAAAGAAAGAAGAGAAATCAGAGAATTCGCAAGAAAATGAAAGAAACACACACCTAATACCCCGAGTGGGAGCAATTGCTCGGTGAACTACCTCACTCCTCGATACGAGCTCTGACTTTCTATCCCGTGATAATCTGAGAAAAGGCATCGAGAATGAATTCGTTCAAATAACCCAGAAAGAAGGCAATCCAAACCCTTTCTTGGTACCTGGTTAGAACTGCTTCACTTCCAGATTCGTGCGTGGTGTGTGATTTCTGAACCTGTGATCCAAGGAAAGGCACAACGAACTCGTTCAAAAAACCGAAAAGAAATTTTGAGAAAGAATAAAGCGATCTGAAACCTTACTTCTTACCGTGTAAGATGATTAAGAGGGGGATCCGAGAGGAGACAATGGGTATGAAGAAGAAGAAGACGACAGTAACGTAAGCTAGCTTAACCAAAAAAGGTTTACCTGATAAAGGAAGCTCCCATTGCTGGCAGCCAACAAACTTGAGCAAACTGTAAATTCCAGATCAAAGCTGCGAGTGGAAAATTGCAGGTAACATTATACCACGCTATCCATACAAGGAAACTAGCAGTGAGCACTCTTTAACTGGTTATCAGCGCAAAATGAATGCCTGTTTCTGCCTTTTCTACCAGATAATCAATGCACATCACTTTTACATTCTGCAGAAAATACAAGAACAATTTAGGACAGAATAATTGGATAATCATCAGACTTGTGCAGAACAAACAAAATAATTCGATTTTAGACAGAGTAGGTTGAAGTGGCCCAGTACAATCACCTTGTCAATATGATGATCATCATGCCACTAACCTGCTCTCTATACGAGCTTGGCAGAATATAGCCCCCATTTGATTCAGCGTGCTGGTCATGTTGATCATTAGTTGGATTCGAAATGCCGTGTAAATTAGGGACCATCTCATGATCTAAGGAAGATATGCATGCTGCAGAAGCAACATCAGCAGCTGACTGTGAGCAGGACGCCAAGCAACTTATCTTTCTGTAGTTCCTTCAACTGTTAAGCAGCAGTTAGAAATATCCATTTATAGCTTCTTGCTCTCGGCTCGCTGCTTATTGCTGCTAATGGTGAGTTCTGCTTTCAGTTGTTATGCAGCTGACTTATCAACTGCTAATTGCTACAAGTCTGAGCACTTAGAGAGACCAGAAAACTGACAGCATTCTTCTTTGCGTGCAGAATTCAGGGATATTCTGAATGGAAGCAGGCATCCCACGTTTTCATAGGAATAGAAATTGGATGATTACCTCAGATTCTTCTTAGAGATATTTGGGAGTTGATAAAATTTGCCGAACCTGGAAATGAAAAAAAACGAATTTGGTGGTCATGCTTGACCTTGCATAATACTAAGATATAGTCAAAATCATTCTCTTTCTCACTTTTGATGCTCAAACGTTTGGTTAAATTGATTGGTTTGTGCATCCTCATACTTATTTTTTATGAATTGGGGAACAATTCACAGCCAAATTACGAATTGTGAACTGCTGCTAAAGATTGGCCTGAACTGACCTGTAAATAGGTGGATCTACTGATGGAAGAACTTGGGAGTCAGAGTAGAGGGCATCTACTGTATCAAACTTTGTCCCACCGGAACCACCGGAACAATTAACCACTGCAAAAAACACAGTAGAAGACAAATCAATCCAGAGTCTCTACCAAGAAAATAATAACAAAGAACAAAATCCATGTCTTGAGAGAAATCAGAACAATGACCAACTGAAAGAATCTCCTCCCTGAACTTCACAATCAATCCTGGATAGAAGACAATTTGAATCACAAAAATCAATTTTAAATGCACATAAAGATCCAAACCTGTTTACCAGCAGAGTCGCAAATCATCCAATCGCTTCAATCCCTGGCAAAAAAAAAATAAAAAAACAGCAGGAGACTATCAGCCACTGTAAAAAACACCGGCACCACCGGAACAATTAACCACTGTAAAAAACACAGTAGAAGACAAATCAATCCGGAGTCTCTACCGACAAAATAATAACAAAGAACAAAATCCATATCTTGAGAGAAATCAGAACAATGACCAACTGAAAGAATCTCCCCCATGAACTTCACAATCAATCCAGGATAGAAGACAATTTGAATCACAAAAATCAATTTTAAATGCACATAAAGATCGAAACCTGTTTACCAGCAGAGCCGCAAATCATCCAATCGCGATTCAATCCCTGGCAAAAGAAAAAATAAAAAAACAGAAGGAGACTATCAACCACTGTGAAAAACACCGGAACCACCGGAACAATTAACCACTGTAAAAAACACAGTAGAAGACAAATCAATCCAGAGTCTCTACCAACAAAATAATAACAAAGAACAAAATCCATATCTTGAGAGAAATCAGAACAATGACCGACTGAAAGAATCTCCTCCATGAACTTCACAGTCAATCCTGGATAGAAGACAATTTCAATCACAAAAATCAATTTTAAATGCACATAAAGATCGAAACCTGTTTACCAGCAGAGCCGCAAATCATCCAATCGCTTCAATCCCTGGCAAAAAAAAAATAAACAGAAGGAGACTATCAACCACTGTAAAAAACACCGGAACCACCGGAACAATTAACCAATGTGAAAAACACAGTAGAAGACAAATCAATCCAGTGTCTCTACCAACAAAATAATAACAAAGAACAAAATCCATTCTTGAGAGAAATTAAAACAATGACCGACTGAAAGAATCTCCTCCATGAACTTCACAGTCAATCCTGGAGAGAAGACAATTTGAATCACAAAAATCAATTTTAAATGCACAGAAAGATCGAAACCTGTTTACCAGCAGAGCCGCAAATCATCCAATCGCTTCAATCCCTGGCAAAAAAAAAATAAAAAAACAGCAGGAGACTATCAAGCAAACACAGTGACAACATAAATCTATCCAAAATCTAAAACCAACCGTCTCGGGTTTCCGATTGCAACAGAAATCAAAGTTCAACAACAAATGTCACCATATCAAATTTTAGCAGACACGATCCTATCATTCCCACCCAGGGAGCTGACCTTTCGGATGCCACCCTATAACGAAACCAATTCCCTGCTCTTGTATGGAAGGATCACAAGGAATGAAAGCAATATGTATACCTAAACAACGAGGTTAAGAAAAAAGACAAAAGAATAGAGATCAGGTAAAAGAAAACACTACACAAACTCCAAAACCCTGACCCTTACGACTTGCAAACAGAAACAATCTAATTAAATTTTAAACAAAACCACAAAAAATTCAGAAAATGGTTACCTCCTGAGCTCCAAGTTCATTCAATAGCTGGGAGCCCTAACACAAAACCTAAACAAGAACAACAATGACACACAGAAGGCAAAATCAGAGCTAAATCCGAAAATCAATGAGAAATAGAAAAAAGAAAAAAGAAAAAAACAGAGATAGAGATGGAGAATGAGAATGTTGCCTCAATGGACCTTCGTTCTCGGATCCTTCAGAGCTCCAAATTTCTTTAATGGCTCCAAGCCCAAGCAGAAAACCTGAACAAGAACACCGATCACACAAAGGCATAAGACAAAAATAAATAAAAAATATCAATAAGAAACGGAGCTAACAGCGATTGACACAAACCCAAACAAAACCATGATATCTGCCAAATGACTCTAAAGCTGCTGTGTTTCCCTCCTG
Source organism: Trichopus zeylanicus subsp. travancoricus (assembly GCA_005019695.1). Taxonomy (NCBI): domain Eukaryota; kingdom Viridiplantae; phylum Streptophyta; class Magnoliopsida; order Dioscoreales; family Dioscoreaceae; genus Trichopus; species Trichopus zeylanicus. Next base: position 58,854 of record RXID01014749.1, read on the forward strand.
GGCCTTATTATTTTGTAGTTGCAGAAAAAATTTTAATGCCACGACAGAGCTTGGTCATCCTTGTTGCACAAAACGCTATACGTCAAGCGGCAACCACGCAGAGACTCATAATTATAGCCATTTCAAAACAACAAAGAGAAATCCGTACTTATGCCCAGGTCGCTGATGAAAAGAGAAAAAAAGAGAAAAGGAAACGAAAAGAAATAGCAGAAATCCATTCCATTCCATTCGTAATCTCAAACCGACTAACATTCAAAATCCAGAATAGAGATCACAGTCAAATGCAATCAATGGGAACTTTCAAGAAGTATCTCAATGAGAAAAGAAAGAAGAGAAATCAGAGAATTCGCAAGAAAAGGAAAGAAACACACACCTAATACCCCGATTGGGAGCAATTGCTCGGTGAACTACCTCACTCCTCGATACGAGCTCTGACTTTCTATCCCGTGATAATCTGAGAAAAGGCATCGAGAATGAATTCGTCCAAATAAACCAGAAAGAAGGCAATCCAAACCCTTTCTTGGTACCTGGTTAGAACTGCTTCACTTCCAGATTCGTGCGTGGTGTGTGATTTCTGAACCTGTGATCCAAGGAAAGGCACCACGAACTCGTTCAAAAAACCGAAAATAAATTTTGAGAAAGAATAAAGCGATCTGAAACCTTACTTCTTACCGTGTAAGATGATTAAGAGGGGGATCCGAGAGGAGACAATGGGTATGAAGAAGAAGAAGACGACGGTAACGTAAGCTAGCTTAACCAAAAAAGGTTTACCTGATAAAGGAAGCTCCCACTGCTGGCAGCCAACAAACTTGAGCAAACTGTAAATTCCAGATCAAAGCTGCGAGTGGAAAATTGCAGGTAACATTATACCACGCTATCCATACAAGGAAACTAGCAGTGAGCACTCCTTAACTGGTTATCAGCGCAAAATGAATGCCTGTTTCTGCCTTTTCTACCAGATATTCAATGCACATCACTTTTACATTCTGCAGAAAATACAAGAACAATTTAGGACAGAATAATTGGATAATCATCAGACTTATGTAGAACAAACAAAATAATTCGATTTTAGACAGAGTAGGTAATAGTTGAAGTGGCCCAGTACAATCACCTTGTCAATATGATGATCATCATGCCACTAACCTGCTCTCTATAAGAGCTAGGCAGAATATATCCCCCATTTGATTCAGCGTGTTGGTCATGTTGATCATTAGTTGGATTCGAAATGCCGTGTAAATTAGGGACCATCTCATGATCTAAGGAAGATATGTATGCTGCAGAAGCAACATCAGCAGCTGACTGTGAGCAGGACGCCAAGCAACTTATCTTTTTGTAGTTCCTTCAACTGTTAAGCAGCAGTTAGAAATATCCATTTATAGCTTCTTGCTCTCGGTTCGCTGCTTATTGTTGCTAATGGGGAGTTCTGCTTTCAGTTGTTATGCAGCTGACTTATCAACTGCTAATTGCTACAAGTCTGAGCACTTAGAGAGACCAGAAAACTGACAGCATTCTTCTTTGCGTGCAGAATTCAGGGATATTCTGAATGGAAGCAGGCATCCCACGTTTTCATAGGAATAGAAATTGGATGATTACCTCAAATTCTTAGAGATATTTGGGAGCTGATAAAATTTGCCGAACCTGGAAATGAAAAAAAACGAATTTGGTGGTCATGCCTGACATTGCATAATACTAAGATATAGGCAAAATCATTCTCTTTCTCACTTTTGATGCTCAAACGTATGGTTAAATTGATTGGTTTGTGCATCCTCATACTTATTTTTTATGAATAGGGGAACAATTCACAGCTAAATTACGAATTGTGAACTGCTGCTAAAGATTGTCCAGAACTGACCTGTAAATAGGTGGATCTACTGATGGAAGAACTTGGGAGTCAGGAATAGCGGGCATCTACTGTATCAAACTTTGTCCCACCGGAACCACCGGAACAATTAACCACTGTAAAAAACACAGTAGAAGACAAATCAATCCAGAGTCTCTACCAACAAAATAATAACAAAGAACAAAATCCATATCTTGAGAGAAATCAGAACAATGACCGACTGAAAGAATCTCCTCCATGAACTTCACAATCAATCCTGGATAGAAGACAATTTCAATCACAAAAATCAATTTTAAATGCACATAAAGATCGAAACCTGTTTACAAGCAGAGCCGCAAATCATCCAATCGCTTTAATCCCTGGCAGAAAAAAAATAAAAAAACAGAAGGAGACTATCAACCACTTTAAAAAACACCGGAACCACCGGAACAATTAACCACTGTAAAAAACACAGTAGAAGACAAATCAATCCAGAGTCTCTAGCAAAAAAATAATAACAAAGAACAAAATCCATGTCTTGAGAGAAATCAGAACATTGACCGACTGAAAGAATCTCCCCCATGAACTTCACAGTCAATCCTGGATAGAAGACAATTTCAATCACAAAAATCAATTTTAAATGCACATAAAGATCGAAACCTGTTTACCAGCAGAGCCGCAAATCATCCAATCGCTTCAATCCCTGGCAAAAAAAAAATAAAAAAACAGAGGAGACTATCAACCACTGTAAAAAACACCGGAACCACCGGAACAATTAACCACTGAAAAACACAGTAGAAACAAATCAATCCAGAGTCTCTACCAACAAAATAATAACAGAGAACAAAATCCATGTCTTGAGAGAAATCAGAACATTGACCGACTGAAAGAATCTCCTCCATGAACTTCACAGTCAATCCTGGATAGAAGTCAATTTCAATCAGAAAAATCAATTTTAAATGCACATAAAGATCGAAACCTGTTTACCAGCAGAGCCGCAAATCATCCAATCGCTTCAATCCCTGGCAAAAAAAAAAAGAAAAACAGAAGGAGAATATCAACCAATGTAAAAAACACCGGAACCACCGGAACAATTAACCACTGTAAAAAACACAGTAGAAGACAAATCAATCCAGAGTCTCTACCAACAAAATAATAACAAAGAACAAAATCCATATCTTGAGAGAAATCAGAACAATGACCGACGGAAAGAATCTCCTCCATGAACTTCACAGTCAATCCTGGATAGAAGACAATTTCAATCACAAAAATAAATTTTAAATGCACATAAAGATCGAAACCTGTTTACCAGCAGAGCCGCAAATCATCCAATCGCTTCAATCCCTGGCAAAAAAAAAAAAAAAAAACATCAGGAGACTATCAAACACTGTAAAAAACACCGGAACCACCGGAACAATTAACCAATGTGAAAAACACAGTAGAAGACAAATCAATCCAGAGTCTCTACCAACAAAATAATAACAAAGAACAAAATCCATATCTTGAGAGAAATTAAAACAATGACCGACTGAAAGAATCTCCTCCATGAACTTCACAATCAATCCTGGAGAGAAGACAATTTGAATCACAAAACTCAATTTTAAATGCACATAAAGATCGAAACCTGTTTACCAGCAGAGCTGCAAATCATCCAATCGCTTCAATCCCTGGCAAAAAAAAAAAAGAAAAACAGAAGGAGAATATCAACCAATGTAAAAAACACCGGAACCACCGGAACAATTAACCACTGTAAAAAACACAGTAGAAGACAAATCAATCCAGAGTCTCTACCAACAAAATAACAACAAAGAACAAAATACATATCTTGAGAAAAATCAGAACAATGACTGACTGAAAGAATCTCCTCCATGAACTTCACAGTCAATCCTGGATAGAAGACAATTTGAATCAGATAAATCAATTTTAAATGCACATAAAGATCGAAACCTGTTTTCCAGCAGAGCCGCAAATCATCCAATCGCTTCAATCCCTGGCAAAAAAAAATAAAAAAACAGAAGGAGACTATCAACCACTGTAAAAAACACGGGAACCACCGGAACAATTAACCAATGTGAAAAACACAGTAGAAGACAAATCAATCCAGAGTCTCTACCAACAAAATAATAACAAAGAACAAAATCCATATCTTGAGAGAAATCAGAACATTGACCGACTGAAAGAATCTCCTCCATGAACTTCACCGTCAATCTAGGATAGAAGACAATTTCAATCAGAAAAAGCAATTTTAAATGCACATAAAGATCGAAACCTGTTTACCAGCAGAGCCGCAAATCATCCAATCGCTTCAATCCCTGGTAAAAAAAAAAAAAAACATCAGGAGACTATCAACCACTGTAAAAAACACCGGAACCACCGGAACAATTAACCACTGTGAAAAACACAGTAGAAACAAATCAATCCAGTCTCTACCAACAAAATAATAACAGAGAACAAAATCCATGTCTTGAGAGAAATCAGAACGTTGACCGACTGAAAGAAAAACTCCCTCCCTGTAACTTCACAGTCATCCTGGATAGAGCCAATTTCAATCAGAAAAAATCAATTTTAAATGCACATAAAGATCGAAACCTGTTTACCAGAAGAGTTGCAAAACTCATCAAAATAGCTCACTTTCTCCCCTCCTTCCCTCTCCCCCTTCAATCCCTGGCAAAAAAAAACAAAGACACAACAGAGGAGGAATATCAAAACCAATGTAAAAACACACTAACTCGCGAAACCCACCGGAACACTTACCCACGTAAAAAAACACAGTAGAAGACAAATTCAATCCAGGTCTCTCCACCAAAATCACTAACAAAGAACAAAAAAATCCATATCTTGAGAGGAAATCAGAACACTGGACCGACTGAAAGGAATCTCTCCATGAACTTCACCGTCAATCCTGGATAGAACTGCGACAATTTCAATCACAAAAATCAATTTTAAATGCACATAAAGATCGAAACCTGTTTACCAGCAGAGCCGCAAATCATCCAATCGCTTCAATCCCTGGCAGAAAAAAAATAAAAAAACAGAAGGAGACTATCAACCACTGTAAAAAACACCGGAACCACCGGAACAATTAACCAATGTGAAAAACACAGTGGAAGACAAATCAATCCAGTGTCTCTACCAACAAAATAATAACAAAGAACAAAATCCATATCTTGAGAGAAATTAAAACAATGACCGACTGAAAGAATCTCCTCCATGAACTTCACAGTCAATCCTGGAGAGAAGACAATTTGAATCACAAAAATCAATTTTAAATGCACAGAAAGATCGAAACCTGTTTACCAGCAGAGCCGCAAATCATCCAATCGCTTCAATCCCTGGCAAAAAAAAAAAAAAACATCAGGAGACTATCAAGCAAACACAATGACAACATAAAATCTATCCAAGATCTAAAACCAACCGTCTCGGGTTTCCGATTGCAACAGAAATCAAAGTTCAACAACAAATGTCACCATATCAAATTTTAGCAGACACGATCCTATCATTCCACCCAGGGAGCTGACATTTCGGATGCCACCCTATGACGAAACCAATTCCCTGCTCCTGTATGGAAGGATCACAAGGAATGAAAGCAATATGTATACCTAAACAATGAGGTTAAGAAAAAAGACAAAAGAATAGAGATCAGGTAAAAGAAAACACTACACAAACTCCAAAACCCTGACCAATACGACTTGCAAACAGAAACAATCTAATTAAATTTTAAACAAAACCACAAAAAATTCAGAAAATGGTTACCTCCAGAGCTCCAAGTTCATTCAATACCTGGGAGCCCTAACAAAAAACCTAAACAAGAACAACAATGACACACAGAAGGCAAAATCAGAGGGAAATCCGAAAATCAATGAGAAATAGAAAACAGAAAAAAGAAGAAAAAAACAGAGATAGAGATGGAGAATGAGAATGTTGCCTCAATGGACCTTCGTTCTCGGATCATTCAGAGCTCCAAATTTCTTTAATGGCTCCAAGCCCAAGCAGAAAACCTGAACAAGAACACCGATCACACAAAGGCATCAGAGAAAAATAAAGAAAAAAATATCAACAAGAAACGGAGCTAACAGCGATTGACACAAACCCTAACAAAACCATGATATCTGCCAAATGACGCTAAAGCTGCTGTGTTTCCCTCCCGGGCCTTATTATTTTGTAGTTGCAGAAAATTTTGTAATGCCACGACAGAGCTTGGTCATCCCTGTTGCACAAAACGCTATACGTCAAAAGGCACCGCGCAGAAACTCATAATTATAGCCATTTCAAAACAACAAAGAGAAATCCATACTTATGCCCAGGTCGCTCATGAAAAGAGAAAAAAGGGAAAAGGAAACGAAAAGAAATAGAAGAAATCCATTCCATTCCATTCGTAATCTCAAACCGACTAACATTCAAAATCCAGAATAGAGATCACGACGTAGCAGTCAAATGCAATCAATGGGAACTTTCAAGGAGTATCTCAATGAGAAAAGAAAGAAGAGAAATCAGAGAATTCGCAAGAAAATGAAAGAACCTAATACCCCGATTGGGAGCAATTGCTCGGTGAACTACCTCACTCCTCGATACGAGCTCTGACTTTCTATCCCGTGATAATCTGAGAAAAGGCATCGAGAATGAATTCGTTCAAATAAACCAGAAAGATAGAAATCCAAACCCTTTCTTGGTACCAGGTTAGAACTGCTTTACTTCCAGATTCGTGCGTGGTGTTTGATTTCTGAACCTGTGATCCGAGGAAAGGCGCCAAGAACTCATTCAGAAAACCGAAAAGAAATTTTGAGAAAAAAGAAAGCGATCTGAAACCTTACTGCTTACCGTGTAAGATGACTAAGAGGGGGATCCGAGAGGAGACAAGGGGGATGGAGAAGAAGAAGACGACGGTAAAGTAAGCTAGCTCAACCAAAAAAGGTTTACCTGATAAAGGAAGCTCCCATTGCTGGCAGCCAACAAACTTTAGTAAACTGTAAATTCCAGATCAAAGCTGCGAGTGGAAAAATTGCAGGTAACGTTATACCACACTCCACACTATCCATACAAGGAAACTAGCAGTGAGCACGCCTTAACTGGTTATCAGTGCAAAATGAATGCCTGTTTCTGCCTTTTCTACCAGATAATCAATGCACATCACTTTTACATTCTGCAGAAAAGACAAGAACAATTTAGGACAGAATAATTGGATAATCATCAGCATGTAAAGCAACATGCCCATTTTCTGGGACAGCAATCTGTATTTCAGTGTGCCTGAGGATGGAGGAGAAATTACATTTAGATGACTTATATATGGAAATGTCAAACAGAAAATGATGCAAAGGATATCTGTCTTATCACAGGTATGATGGACTAGCAACTAAGTACAAAGTTGAGTACATTTGTGGAGGTAATATTTCAAATGAATGATAGCCGATTTATATCAAATGAATGATATCTAAGCAAACATATATGCAGTGCTAATGCAGGCCCAATATTGTGAAAATGAGACTGCTCCAACTGTAAATTCCAGATCAAAGCTACAAGTGGAAATAGAACTAAAGTAAACCCTCCAAATTAATAGTATAGGTGCCGAATATAATGGATAAATTGCAGATAACATCGTACAACACTATCCATACAAGGAAACTAGCAGCGAGCATGCCTTAACTGGCTATCAGTGCAGAGCACATTCCCCCAAAAATGAATACCTGTTTCTGCCTTTTCTACCAGATAATCAGTACATATGACTTTCACATTCTGCAGAAAATACAAGAACAATTTAGGACATAATAATTGGATAATCATGAGACTTATGCAGAACAATATATATAAACACACACATAAATGATGGCTGATTTATATCAAATGAACGACATCTAAGCAAACATATATGCAGTGCTCATGCAGGCCCAATATTGTGAAAATGAGACTGCTCCAACTGGTATAGTGCAGTTTGCGTCATTGGTGGTGAAAGGTCAACATTTCTTTTTGACAAAACTGTCCTATTTGTAGTACATACAGTTTTTGATTTGAAGCTATGTTTATTAGCAAGAAAGAGTGATTTTTTGGTATAATAATGTTCTCCCTCTGAAAGAATTGCACTTATTCCTTACAGAACCAAAATTTTCATTAAGCTGTTAAATGGTTTAAATTTGCATTTTTATTGCTTATTATTTCTGCAGTTAGAAATCTCTATGTCCTCTTGATGGGTCCAATTGAGCATAAGTCTATTCTGTCAAGACATTATGGCCCTTTATTAATATCTTCTTTTCACTTTTGCTAATCTAGAAGTTATTGATTATGTCATGGGTACTTTGAGGTTGAATGATCATTGCAAATTTTATTTCAATGAAACCATTCCAGAAATCAATCTTAGGATAGTTGAATAGCCAAAAGGCAGAAACTAAACTGTTATTTACTTATATTACCAGCTGGACCAAGCAACTTATCCTTTTGTGGTTCCTTCAATTGTTAAGCAGCAGTTAGAAATATCCATTTATAGCTTCTTGCTCTCGGTTCGCTGCTTATTGTTGCTAATGGTGAGTTCTGCTTTCAGTTGTTATGCAGCTGACTTATCAACTGCTAATTGCTACAAGTCTTAGCACTTAGAGAGACCAGAAAACTGACAGCATGCTTCTTTCCAGAGTCTCTACCAACAAAATAATAACAAAGAACAAAATTGATATCTTGAGAGAAATCAGAACAATGACCAACTAAAAGAATCTCCTCCTTGAACTTCACAATCAATCCTGGATAGAAGACAATTTGAATCACAAAAATCAATTTTAATTGCACATAAAGATCGAAACCTGTTTACCAGCAGAGCCCCAAATCGTCCAATCGCTTCAATCCCTGGCAAAAGGAAAAAAAAAAAAAGAACAAGACTATCAACCAAACACAATGACAACATAAATCTATCCAAAATCTAAAACCAACTGTCTCGGGCTTTGGATTGCAACAGAAATCAAAGTTCAACAACAAATATTATCATATCAAATTTTAGCAGACAGGATCCTACCATTTCATCCAGGGAGCTAACATTTCAGATGCCACCCTATAACGAAACCAATTCCCTGCTCTTGTATGGAAGGATCACAAGGAATGAAAGCAATATGTATTCCCAAACAATGAAATTAAGGAAAAAAACAAAAGGACAGAGATCAGGTAAAAGAAAACACTACACAAACTCCAAAACCCTGACCAATACGATTTGCAACAGAAACAATCTATTTAAATTTTAAACAAAACGAATAAAAATTCAGAAAATGGTTACCTTCAGAGCTCCGAATTCATTCAATAGCTGGGAGCTCTAACAAAAAACCTAAACAAGAACAACAATCACACGCAGAAGACAAAATCAAAGCAAAATCCGAAAATCAATGAGAAATAGAAAAAGAAGAAAAAAAACAGAGATAGAGATGGAGAATGAGAATGTTGCCTCAATGGACCTTCGTTCTCGGATCATTCAGAGCTCCAAATTTCTTTAATGGCTCCAAGCCCAAGCAGAAAACCTGAACAAGAACACCGATCACACAAAGGCATAAGACAAAAATAAATAAAAAAATATCAACAAGAAACGGAGCTAACAGCGATTGACACAACCCTAACAAAACCATGATATCTGCCAAATGACGCTAAAGCTGCTGTGTTTCCCTCCCGGGCCTTATTATTTTGTAGTTGCAGAAAATTTTGTAATGCCACGACAGAGCTTGGTCATCCCTGTTGCACAAAACGCTATACGTCAAAAGGCAACCGCGCAGAAACTCATAATTATAGCCATTTCAAAACAACAAAGAGAAATCCATACTTATGCCCAGGTCGCTCATGAAAAGAGAAAAAAGGGAAAAGGAAACGAAAAGAAATAGAAGAAATCCATTCCATTCCATTCGTAATCTCAAACCGACTAACATTCAAAATCCAGAATAGAGATCACGACGTAGCAGTCAAATGCAATCAATGGGAACTTTCAAGGGGTATCTCAATGAGAAAAGAAAGAAGAGAAATCAGAGAATTCGCAAGAAAATGAAAGAAACACACACCTAATACCCCGATTGGGAGCAATTGCTCGGTGAACTACCTCACTCCTCGATACGAGCTCTGACTTTCTATCCCGTGATAATCTGAGAAAAGGCATCGAGAATGAATTCGTTCAAATAAACCAGAAAGATAGCAATCCAAACCCTTTCTTGGTACCAGGTTAGAACTGCTTTACTTCCAGATTCGTGCGTGGTGTTTGATTTCTGAACCTGTGATCCGAGGAAAGGCGCCAAGAACTCGTTCAGAAAACCGAAAAGAAATTTTGAGAAAAAAGAAAGCGATCTGAAACCTTACTGCTTACCGTGTAAGATGACTAAGAGGGGGATCCGAGAGGAGACAATGGGGATGAAGAAGAAGAAGACGACGGTAAAGTAAGCTAGCTCAACCAAAAAAGGTTTACCTGATAAAGGAAGCTCCCATTGCTGGCAGCCAACAAACTTTAGTAAACTGTAAATTCCAGATCAAAGCTGCGAGTGGAAAAATTGCAGGTAACGTTATACCACACTATCCATACAAGGAAACTAGCAGTGAGCACGCCTTAACTGGTTATCAGTGCAAAATGAATGCCTGTTTCTGCCTTTTCTACCAGATAATCAATGCACATCACTTTTACATTCTGCAGAAAATACAAGAACAATTTAGGACAGAATAATTGGATAATCGTCAGACTTATGTAGAACAAACAAAATAATTCGATTTTAGACAGAGTAGGTAATAGTTGAAGTGGCCCAGTACAATCACCTTGTCAATATGATGATCATCATGCCACTAACCTGCTCTCTATAAGAGCTAGGCAGAATATATCCCCCATTTGATTCAGCGTGTTGGTCATGTTGATCATTAGTTGGATTCGAAATGCCGTGTAAATTAGGGACCATCTCATGATCTAAGGAAGATATGTATGCTGCAGAAGCAACATCAGCAGCTGACTGTGAGCAGGACGCCAAGCAACTTATCTTTTTGTAGTTCCTTCAACTGTTAAGCAGCAGTTAGAAATATCCATTTATAGCTTCTTGCTCTCGGTTCGCTGCTTATTGTTGCTAATGGGGAGTTCTGCTTTCAGTTGTTATGCAGCTGACTTATCAACTGCTAATTGCTACAAGTCTGAGCACTTAGAGAGACCAGAAAACTGACAGCATTCTTCTTTGCGTGCAGAATTCAGGGATATTCTGAATGGAAGCAGGCATCCCACGTTTTCATAGGAATAGAAATTGGATGATTACCTCAAATTCTTAGAGATATTTGGGAGCTGATAAAATTTGCCGAACCTGGAAATGAAAAAAAACGAATTTGGTGGTCATGCCTGACATTGCATAATACTAAGATATAGGCAAAATCATTCTCTTTCTCACTTTTGATGCTCAAACGTATGGTTAAATTGATTGGTTTGTGCATCCTCATACTTATTTTTTATGAATAGGGGAACAATTCACAGCTAAATTACGAATTGTGAACTGCTGCTAAAGATTGTCCAGAACTGACCTGTAAATAGGTGGATCTACTGATGGAAGAACTTGGGAGTCAGGAATAGCGGGCATCTACTGTATCAAACTTTGTCCCACCGGAACCACCGGAACAATTAACCACTGTAAAAAACACAGTAGAAGACAAATCAATCCAGAGTCTCTACCAACAAAATAATAACAAAGAACAAAATCCATATCTTGAGAGAAATCAGAACAATGACCGACTGAAAGAATCTCCTCCATGAACTTCACAATCAATCCTGGATAGAAGACAATTTCAATCACAAAAATCAATTTTAAATGCACATAAAGATCGAAACCTGTTTACAAGCAGAGCCGCAAATCATCCAATCGCTTTAATCCCTGGCAGAAAAAAAAATAAAAAAACAGAAGGAGACTATCAACCACTTTAAAAAACACCGGAACCACCGGAACAATTAACCACTGTAAAAAAACACAGTAGAAGACAAATCAATCCAGAGTCTCTAGCAAAAAAATAATAACAAAGAACAAAATCCATGTCTTGAGAGAAATCAGAACATTGACCGACTGAAAGAATCTCCTCCATGAACTTCACAGTCAATCCTGGATAGAAGACAATTTCAATCACAAAAATCAATTTTAAATGCACATAAAGATCGAAACCTGTTTACTGCAGAGCTGCAAACCATCCAATCGCGTTCATTCCCTGGCAGAAAAAAAAAAAAAAAACAGAAGGGACTATCAACCACTGTAAAAAACACCGGAACCACCGGAACAATTAACCACTGTAAAAAACACAGCAGAAGACAAATCAATCCAGAGTCTCTACCAACAAAATAATAACAAATAACAAAATCCATATCTTGAGAGAAATCAGAACAATGACCGACTGAAAGAATCTCCTCCATGAACTTCACAATAAATCCTGCATAGAAGACAATTTGAATCACAAAAATCAATTTTAAATGCACAAAAAGATCGAAACCTGTTTACCAGCAGAGCCGCAAACCATCCAATCGCTTCAATCCCTGGCAAAAAAAAAAAAGAAAAACAGAAGGAGAATATCAACCAATGTAAAAAACACCGGAACCACCGGAACAATTAACCACTGTAAAAAACACAGCAGAGGACAAATCAATCCAGAGTCTCTACCAACAAAATAATAACAAATAACAAAATCCATATCTTGAGAGAAATCAGAACAATGACCGACTGAAAGAATCTCCTCCATGAACTTCACAATAAATCCTGCATAGAAGACAATTTGAATCACAAAAATCAATTTTAAATGCACAAAAAGATCGAAACCTGTTTACCAGCAGAGCCGCAAATCATCCAATCGCTTCAATCCCTGACAAAAAAAAAAAAAAAAAAAACAGAAGGAGACTATCAACCAATGTAAAAAACACCGGAACCACCGGAACAATTAACCACTGTAAAAAACACAGAAGAAGACAAATCAATCCAGAGTCTCTACCAACAAAATAATAACAAAGAACAAAATCCATGTCTTGAGAGAAATCAGAACAATGACCGACTGAAAGAATCTCCTCCATGAACTTCACAGTCAATCCTGGATAGAAGACAATTTCAATCACAAAAATCAATTTTAAATGCACATAAAGATCGAAACCTGTTTACCAGCAGAGCTGCAAATCATCCAATCGCTTCAATCCCTGGCAGAAAAAAAATAAAAAAACAGAAGGAGACTATCAACCACTGTAAAAAACACCGGAACCACCGTAACAATTAACCACTGTAAAAAACACAGTAGAAGACAAATCAATCCATTGTTTCTACCAACAAAATAACAACAAAGAACAAAATCCATATCTTGAGGGAAATCAGAACAATGACCGACTGAAAGAATCTCCTCCATGAACTTCACAATCAATCCTGGAGAGAAGACAATTTCAATCACAAAAATCAATTTTAAATGCACATAAAGATCGAAACCTGTTTACCAGCAGAGCCGCAAATCATCCAATCGCTTCAATCCCTGGCAAAAAAAAAAAAAAAAAAAAGCAGGAGACTCTCAAGCAAACACAATGACAACATAAAATCTATCCAAGATCTAAAACCAACTGTCTCGGGTTTCCAATTGCAACAGAAATCAAAGTTCAACAACAAATGTCACCATATCAAATTTTAGCAGACACGATCCTATCCTTCCACCCAGGGGGCTGACATTTCGGATGCCACCCTATGACGAAACCAATTCCCTGCTCTTGTATTGAAGGATCACAAGGAATGAAAGCAATATGTATACCTAAACAATGAGGTTAAGAAAAAAGACAAAAGAATAGAGATCAGGTAAAAGAAAACACTACACAAACTCCAAAACCCTGACCAATACGACTTGCAAACAGAAACAATCTAATTAAATTTTAAACAAAACCACAAAAAATTCAGAAAATGGTTACCTCCAGAGCTCCAAGTTCATTCAATACCTGGGAGCCCTAACAAAAAACCTAAACAAGAACAACAATGACACACAGAAGGCAAAATCAGAGGGAAATCCGAAAATCAATGAGAAATAGAAAACAGAAAAAAGAAGAAAAAAACAGAGATAGAGATGGAGAATGAGAATGTTGCCTCAATGGACCTTCCTCCTCGGATCCTTCAGAGCTCCAAATTACTTTAATGGCTCCAAGCCCAAGCACAAAACCTGAACAAGAACACCGATCACACAAAGGCATAAGAGAAAAATAAAGAAAAAAATATCAACAAGAAACGGAGCTAACAGCGATTGACACAAACCCTAACAAAACCATGATATCTGCCAAATGACGCTAAAGCTGCTGTGTTTCCCTCCCGGGCCTTATTATTTTGTAGTTGCAGAAAATTTTGTAATGCCACGACAGAGCTTGGTCATCCCTGTTGCACAAAACGCTATACGTCAAAAGGCACCGCGCAGAAACTCATAATTATAGCCATTTCAAAACAACAAAGAGAAATCCATACTTATGCCCAGGTCGCTCATGAAAAGAGAAAAAAGGGAAAAGGAAACGAAAAGAAATAGAAGAAATCCATTCCATTCCATTCGTAATCTCAAACCGACTAACATTCAAAATCCACAATAGAGATCACGACGTAGCAGTCAAATGCAATCAATGGGAACTTTCAAGAAGTATCTCAATGAGAAAAGAAAGAAGAGAAATCAGAGAATTCGCAAGAAAATGAAAGAAACACACACCTAATACCCCGATTGGGAGCAATTGCTCGGTGAACTACCTCACTCCTCGATACGAGCTCTGACTTTCTATCCCGTGATAATCTGAGAAAAGGCATCGAGAATGAATTCGTTCAAATAAACCAGAAAGATAGCAATCCAAACCCTTTCTTGGTACCAGGTTAGAACTGCTTTACTTCCAGATTCGTGCGTGGTGTTTGATTTCTGAACCTGTGATCCAAGGAAAGGCGCCAAGAACTCCTTCAGAAAACCGAAAAGAAATTTTGAGAAAAAATAATGCGATCTGAAACCTTACTGCTTACCGTGTAAGATGACTAAGAGGGGGATCCGAGAGGAGACAATGGGGATGAAGAAGAAGAAGACGACGGTAAAGTAAGCTAGCTTAACCAAAAAAGGTTTACCTGATAAAGGAAGCTCCCATTGCTGGCAACCAACAAATTTGAGCAAACAGTAAATTCCAGATCAAAGCTGCGAGTGGAAAAATTGCAGGTAACGTTATACCACACTATCCATACAAGGAAACTAGCAGTGAGCACGCCTTAACTGGTTATCAGTGCAAAATGAATGCCTGTTTCTGCCTTTTCTACCAGATAATCAATGCACATCACTTTTACATTCTGCAGAAAATACAAGAACAATTTAGGACAGAATAATTGGATAATCGTCAGACTTATGTAGAACAAACAAAATAATTCGATTTTAGACAGAGTAGGTAATAGTTGAAGTGGCCCAGTACAATCACCTTGTCAATATGATGATCATCATGCCACTAACCTGCTCTCTATAAGAGCTAGGCAGAATATATCCCCCATTTGATTCAGCGTGTTGGTCATGTTGATCATTAGTTGGATTCGAAATGCCGTGTAAATTAGGGACCATCTCATGATCTAAGGAAGATATGTATGCTGCAGAAGCAACATCAGCAGCTGACTGTGAGCAGGACGCCAAGCAACTTATCTTTTTGTAGTTCCTTCAACTGTTAAGCAGCAGTTAGAAATATCCATTTATAGCTTCTTGCTCTCGGTTCGCTGCTTATTGTTGCTAATGGGGAGTTCTGCTTTCAGTTGTTATGCAGCTGACTTATCAACTGCTAATTGCTACAAGTCTGAGCACTTAGAGAGACCAGAAAACTGACAGCATTCTTCTTTGCGTGCAGAATTCAGGGATATTCTGAATGGAAGCAGGCATCCCACGTTTTCATAGGAATAGAAATTGGATGATTACCTCAAATTCTTAGAGATATTTGGGAGCTGATAAAATTTGCCGAACCTGGAAATGAAAAAAAACGAATTTGGTGGTCATGCCTGACATTGCATAATACTAAGATATAGGCAAAATCATTCTCTTTCTCACTTTTGATGCTCAAACGTATGGTTAAATTGATTGGTTTGTGCATCCTCATACTTATTTTTTATGAATTGGGGAACAATTCACAGCTAAATTACGAATTGTGAACTGCTGCTAAAGATTGTCCAGAACTGACCTGTAAATAGGTGGATCTACTGATGGAAGAACTTGGGAGTCAGGAATAGCGGGCATCTACTGTATCAAACTTTGTCCCACCGGAACCACCGGAACAATTAACCACTGTAGAAAACACAGTAGAAGACAAATCAATCCAGAGTCTCTACCAAAAAAATAATAACAAAGAACAAAATCCATGTCTTGAGAGAAATCAGAACAATGACCGACTGAAAGAATCTCCTGCATGAACTTCACAGTCAATCCTGGATAGAAGACAATTTCAATCACAAAAATCAATTTTAAATGCACATAAAGATCGAAACCTGTTTACAAGCAGAGCCGCAAATCATCCAATCGCTTTAATCCCTGGCAGAAAAAAAATAAAAAAACAGAAGGAGACTATCAACCACTTTAAAAAACACCGGAACCACCGGAACAATTAACCACTGTAAAAAACACAGTAGAAGACAAATCAATCCAGAGTCTCTAGCAAAAAAATAATAACAAAGAACAAAATCCATGTCTTGAGAGAAATCAGAACATTGACCGACTGAAAGAATCTCCCCCATGAACTTCACAGTCAATCCTGGATAGAAGACAATTTCAATCACAAAAATCAATTTTAAATGCACATAAAGATCGAAACCTGTTTACCAGCAGAGCCGCAAATCATCCAATCGCTTCAATCCCTGGCAGAAAAAAAATAAAAAAACAGAAGGAGACTATCAACCACTGTAAAAAACACCGGAACCACCGGAACAATTAACCACTGTGAAAAAACACAGTAGAAACAAATCAATCCAGAGTCTCTACCAACAAAATAACAACAAAGAACAAAATCCATATCTTGAGAGAAATCAGAACATGACCGACTGAAAGAATCTCCTCCATGAACTTCACAGTCAATCCTGGATAGAAGACAATTTGAATCACATAAATCAATTTTAAATGCACATAAAGATCGAAACCTGTTTACCAGCAGAGCCGCAAATCATCCAATCGCTTCAATCCCTGGCAAAAAAAAAAAAAAAAACAGAAGGAGACTATCAACCACTGTAAAAAACACCGGAACCACCGGAACAATTAACCAATGTGAAAAACACAGTAGAAGACAAATCAATCCAGAGTCTCTACCAACAAAATAATAACAAAGAACAAAATCCATATCTTGAGAGAAATTAAAACAATGACCGACTGAAAGAATCTCCTCCATGAACTTCACAATCAATCCTGGAGAGAAGACAATTTGAATCACAAAAATCAATTTTAAATGCACACAAAGATCGAAACCTGTTTACCAGCAGAGCCGCAAATCATCCAATCGCTTCAATCCCTGGCAAAAAAAAATAAAAAAACAGAAGGAGACTATCAACCACTGTAAAAAACACCGGAACCACCGGAACAATTAACCACTGTGAAAAACACAGTAGAAACAAATCAATCCAGAGTCTCTACCAACAAAATAATAACAGAGAACAAAATCCATGTCTTGAGAGAAATCAGAATATTGACCGACTGAAAGAATCTCCTCCATGAACTTCACAGTCAAACCTGGATAGAAGACAATTTCAATCAGAAAAATCAATTTTAAATGCACATAAAGATCGAAACCTGTTTACCAGCAGAGCCGCAAATCATCCAATCGCTTCAATCCCTGGCAAAAAAAAAAAAGAAAAACAGAAGGAGAATATCAACCAATGTAAAAAACACCGGAACCACCGGAACAATTAACCACTGTAAATAACACAGTAGAAGACAAATCAATCCAGAGTCTCTACCAACAAAATAATAACAAAGAACAAAATCCATATCTTGAGAGAAATCAGAACAATGACCGACTGAAAGAATCTCCTCCATGAACTTCACAATCAATCCTGGATAGAAGACAATTTGAATCACAAAAATCAATTTTAAATGCACATAAAGATCGAAACCTGTTTACCAGCAGAGCCGCAAATCATCCAATCGCTTCAATCCCAGACAAAAAAAAAAAAAAAAAACAGAAGGAGACTATCAACCAATGTAAAAAACACCGGAACCACCGGAACAATTAACCACTGTAAAAAACACAGAAGAAGACAAATCAATCCAGAGTCTCTACCAACAAAATAATAACAAAGAACAAAATCCATGTCTTGAGAGCAATCAGAACAATGACCAACTGAAAGAATCTCCTCCATGAACTTCACAATCAATCCTGGATAGAAGACAATTTGAATCACAAAAATCAATTTTAAATGCACATAAAGATCGAAACCTGTTTACCAGCAGAGCTGCAAATCATCCAATCGCTTCAATCCCTGGCAGAAAAAAAATAAAAAAACAGAAGGAGACTATCAACCACTGTAAAAAACACCGGAACCACCGTAACAATTAACCACTGTAAAAAACACAGTAGAAGACAAATCAATCCATTGTTTCTACCAACAAAATAACAACAAAGAACAAAATCCATATCTTGAGGGAAATCAGAACAATGACCGACTGAAAGAATCTCCTCCATGAACTTCACAATCAATCCTGGAGAGAAGACAATTTCAATCACAAAAATCAATTTTAAATGCACATAAAGATCGAAACCTGTTTACCAGCAGAGCCGCAAATCATCCAATCGCTTCAATCCCTGGCAAAAAAAAAAAAAAAAAAAAGCAGGAGACTCTCAAGCAAACACAATGACAACATAAAATCTATCCAAGATCTAAAACCAACTGTCTCGGGTTTCCAATTGCAACAGAAATCAAAGTTCAACAACAAATGTCACCATATCAAATTTTAGCAGACACGATCCTATCCTTCCACCCAGGGGGCTGACATTTCGGATGCCACCCTATGACGAAACCAATTCCCTGCTCTTGTATTGAAGGATCACAAGGAATGAGAGCAATATGTATACCTAAACAATGAGGTTAAGAAAAAAGACAAAAGAATAGAGATCAGGTAAAATAAAACACTACACAAACTCCAAAACCCTGACCAATACGACTTGCAAACAGAAACAATCTAATTAAATTTTAAACAAAACCACAAAAAATTCAGAAAATGGTTACCTCCAGAGCTCCAAGTTCATTCAATACCTGGGAGCCCTAACAAAAAACCTAAACAAGAACAACAATGACACACAGAAGGCCAAATCAGAGCGAAATTCGAAAATCAATGAGAAATAGAAAACAGAAAAAAGAAAAAAAAACAGAGATAGAGATGGAGAATGAGAATGTTGCCTCAATGGACCTTCCTCCTCGGATCCTTCAGAGCTCCAAATTACTTTAATGGCTCCAAGCCCAAGCACAAAACCTGAACAAGAACACCGATCACACAAAGGCATAAGAGAAAAATAAAGAAAAAAATATCAACAAGAAACGGAGCTAACAGCGATTGACACAAACCCTAACAAAACCATGATATCTGCCAAATGACGCTAAAGCTGCTGTGTTTCCCTCCCGGGCCTTATTATTTTGTAGTTGCAGAAAATTTTGTAATGCCACGACAGAGCTTGGTCATCCCTGTTGCACAAAACGCTATACGTCAAAAGGCAACCGCGCAGAAACTCATAATTATAGCCATTTCAAAACAACAAAGAGAAATCCATACTTATGCCCAGGTCGCTCATGAAAAGAGAAAAAAGGGAAAAGGAAACGAAAAGAAATAGAAGAAATCCATTCCATTCCATTCGTAATCTCAAACCGACTAACATTCAAAATCCAAAATAGAGATCACGACGTAGCAGTCAAATGCAATCAATGGGAACTTTCAAGGAGTATCTCAATGAGAAAAGAAAGAAGAGAAATCAGAGAATTCGCAAGAAAATGAAAGAAACACACACCTAATACCCCGAGTGGGAGCAATTGCTCGGTGAACTACCTCACTCCTCGATACGAGCTCTGACTTTCTATCCCGTGATAATCTGAGAAAAGGCATCGAGAATGAATTCGTTCAAATAAACCAGAAAGATAGCAATCCAAACCCTTTCTTGGTACCAGGTTAGAACTGCTTTACTTCTAGATTCGTGCGTGGTGTTTGATTTCTGAACCTGTGATCCGAGGAAAGGCGCCAAGAACTCATTCAGAAAACCGAAAAGAAATTTTGAGAAAAAAGAAAGCGATCTGAAACCTTACTGCTTACCGTGTAAGATGACTAAGAGGGGGATCCGAGAGGAGACAAAGGGGATGAAGAAGAAGAAGACGACGGTAAAGTAAGCTAGCTCAACCAAAAAAGGTTTACCTGATAAAGGAAGCTCCCATTGCTGGCAACCAACAAATTTGAGCAAACAGTAAATTCCAGATCAAAGCTGCGAGTGGAAAAATTGCAGGTAACGTTATACCACACTATCCATACAAGGAAACTAGCAGTGAGCACGCCTTAACTGGTTATCAGTGCAAAATGAATGCCTGTTTCTGCCTCTTCTACCAGATAATCAATGCACATCACTTTTACATTCTGCAGAAAATACAAGAACAATTTAGGACAGAATAATTGGATAATCATCAGCATGTAAAGCAACATGCCCATTTTCTGGGACAGCAATCTGTATTTCAGTGTGCCTGAGGATGGAGGAGAAATTACATTTAGATGACTTATATATTGAAATGTCAAACAGAAAATGATGCAAAGGATATCTGTCTTATCACAGGTATGATGGACTAGCAACTAAGTACAAAGTTGAGTACATTTGTGGAGGTAATATTTCAAATGAATGATAGCCGATTTATATCAAATGAATGATATCTAAGCAAACATATATGCAGTGCTAATGCAGGCCCAATATTGTGAAAATGAGACTGCTCCAACTGTAAATTCCAGATCAAAGCTACAAGTGGAAATAGAACTAAAGTAAACCCTCCAAATTAATAGTATAGGTGCCGAATATAATGGATAAATTGCAGATAACATCGTACAACACTATCCATACAAGGAAACTAGCAGTGAGCATGCCTTAACTGGCTATCGGTGCAGAGCACATTCCCCCAAAAATGAATACCTGTTTCTGCCTTTTCTACCAGATAATCAGTACATATGACTTTCACATTCTGCAGAAAATACAAGAACAATTTAGGACATAATAATTGGATAATCATGAGACTTATGCAGAACAATATATATAAACACACACATAAATGATAGCTGATTTATATCAAATGAACGACATCTAAGCAAACATATATGCAGTGCTCATGCAGGCCCAATATTGTGAAAATGAGACTGCTCCAACTGGTATAGTGCAGTTTGCGTCATTGGTGGTGAAAGGTCAACATTTCTTTTTGACAAAACTGTCCTATTTGTAGTACATACAGTTTTTGATTTGAAGCTATGTTTATTAGCAAGAAAGAGTGATTTTGGTATAATAATGTTCTCCCTCTGAAAGAATTGCACTTATTCCTTACAGAACCAAAATTTTCATTAAGCTGTTAAATGGTTTAAATTTGCATTTTTATTGCTTATTATTTCTGCAGTTAGAAATCTCTATGTCCTCTTGATGGGTCCAATTGAGCATAAGTCTATTCTGTCAAGACATTATGGCCCTTTATTAATATCTTCTTTTCACTTTTGCTAATCTAGAAGTTATTGATTATGTCATGGGTACTTTGAGGTTGAATGATCATTGCAAATTTTATTTCAATGAAACCATTCCAGAAATCAATCTTAGGATAGTTGAATAGCCAAAAGGCAGAAACTAAACTGTTATTTACTTATATTACCAGCTGGACCAAGCAACTTATCCTTTTGTGGTTCCTTCAATTGTTAAGCAGCAGTTAGAAATATCCATTTATAGCTTCTTGCTCTCGGTTCGCTGCTTATTGTTGCTAATGGTGAGTTCTGCTTTCAGTTGTTATGCAGCTGACTTATCAACTGCTAATTGCTACAAGTCTTAGCACTTAGAGAGACCAGAAAACTGACAGCATGCTTCTTTCCAGAGTCTCTACCAACAAAATAATAACAAAGAACAAAATTGATATCTTGAGAGAAATCAGAACAATGACCAACTAAAAGAATCTCCTCCGTGAACTTCACAATCAATCCTGGATAGAAGACAATTTGAATCACAAAAATCAATTTTAATTGCACATAAAGATCGAAACCTGTTTACCAGCAGAGCCCCAAATCGTCCAATCGCTTCAATCCCTGGCAAAAGGAAAAAAAAAAAAAGAACAAGACTATCAACCAAACACAATGACAACATAAATCTATCCAAAATCTAAAACCAACTGTCTCGGGCTTTGGATTGCAACAGAAATCAAAGTTCAACAACAAATATTATCATATCAAATTTTAGCAGACAGGATCCTACCATTTCATCCAGGGAGCTAACATTTCAGATGCCACCCTATAACGAAACCAATTCCCTGCTCTTGTATGGAAGGATCACAAGGAATGAAAGCAATATGTATTCCCAAACAATGAAATTAAGGAAAAAAACAAAAGGACAGAGATCAGGTAAAAGAAAACACTACACAAACTCCAAAACCCTGACCAATACGATTTGCAACAGAAACAATCTATTTAAATTTTAAACAAAACCAATAAAAAT
Source organism: Trichopus zeylanicus subsp. travancoricus (assembly GCA_005019695.1). Classification (NCBI taxonomy): domain Eukaryota; kingdom Viridiplantae; phylum Streptophyta; class Magnoliopsida; order Dioscoreales; family Dioscoreaceae; genus Trichopus; species Trichopus zeylanicus. The sequence goes on from RXID01014749.1 coordinate 81,311, forward strand.
TCAGAAAATGGTTACCTTCAGAGCTCCGAATTCATTCAATACCTGGGAGCTCTAACAAAAAACCTAAACAAGAACAACAATCACACGCAGAAGACAAAATCAAAGCAAAATCCGAAAATCAATGAGAAATAGAAAAAGAAGAAAAAAAACAGAGATAGAGATGGAGAATGAGAATGTTGCCTCAATGGACCTTCGTTCTCGGATCCTTCAGAGCTCCAAATTTCTTTAATGGCTCCAAGCCCAAGCAGAAAACCTGAACAAGAACACCGATCACACAAAGGCATAAGACAAAAATAAATAAAAAAATATCAACAAGAAACGGAGCTAACAGCGATTGACACAAACCCTAACAAAACCATGATATCTGCCAAATGACGCTAAAGCTGCTGTGTTTCCCTCCCGGGCCTTATTATTTTGTAGTTGCAGAAAATTTTGTAATGCCACGACAGAGCTTGGTCATCCCTGTTGCACAAAACGCTATACGTCAAAAGGCAACCGCGCAGAAACTCATAATTATAGCCATTTCAAAACAACAAAGAGAAATCCATACTTATGCCCAGGTCGCTCATTAAAAGAGAAAAAAGGGAAAAGGAAACGAAAAGAAATAGAAGAAATCCATTCCATTCCATTCGTAATCTCAAACCGACTAACATTCAAAATCCAGAATAGAGATCACGACGTAGCAGTCAAATGCAATCAATGGGAACTTTCAAGGAGTATCTCAATGAGAAAAGAAAGAAGAGAAATCAGAGAATTCGCAAGAAAATGAAAGAAACACACACCTAATACCCCGATTGGAGCAATTGCTCGTGAACTACCTCACTCCTCGATACGAGCTCTGACTTTCTATCCCGTGATAATCTGAGAAAAGGCATCGAGAATGAATTCGTTCAAATAAACCAGAAAGATAGCAATCCAAACCCTTTCTTGGTACCAGGTTAGAACTGCTTTACTTCCAGATTCGGGCGTGGTGTTTGATTTCTGAACCTGTGATCCGAGGAAAGGCGCCAAGAACTCATTCAGAAAACCGAAAAGAAATTTTGAGAAAAAAGAAAGCGATCTGAAACCTTACTGCTTACCGTGTAAGATGACTAAGAGGGGGATCCTATATGAGACAATAGTGTATGATAAGAAGAAGAAACGACTTAAATTAATCTACTTCAACCAAAAGGTTTACCTGATAAATTAATCTCCCATTGCTGGCAGCCAACAAACTTTAATTAAACTGTAAATTCCAGATCAAATCGTGCGAGTGGAAAAATTGCAGGTAACGTTAGACCACACTATCCATACAAGGAAACTAGCAGTGAGCACGCCTTAACTGGTTATCAGTGCAAAATGAATGCCTGTTTCTGCCTTTTCTACCAGATAATCAATGCACATCACTTTTACATTCTGCAGAAAATACAAGAACAATTTAGGACAGAATAATTGGATAATCATCAGCATGTAAAGCAACATGCCCATTTTCCGGGACAGCAATCTGTATTTCAGTGTGCCTGAGGATGGAGGAGAAATACATTTAGATGACTTTATATTGAAATGGTCAAACAGAAAATGATGCAAAGGATAATCTGTCTTATCACATTTCTGATGGACTATCACTAAGTACACAAGTTGAGTACATTTTGTGGAGGTTACTATTGTCAAATGAAGATAGCCAAAGCCCTATTTATATCAAATGAATGATATCTAAGCAAACATATAGGCAGTGCTAATGCAGGCCCAATATTGTGAAAATGAGACTGCTCCAACTGTAAATTCCAGATCAAAGCTACAAGTGGAAATAGAACTAAAGTAAACCCTCCAAATTAATAGTATAGGTGCCGAATATAATGGATAAATTGCAGATAACATCGTACAACACTATCCATACAAGGAAACTAGCAGTGAGCATGCCTTAACTGGCTATCGGTGCAGAGCACATTCCCCCAAAAATGAATACCTGTTTCTGCCTTTTCTACCAGATAATCAGTACATATGACTTTCACATTCTGCAGAAAATACAAGAATAATTTAGGACATAATAATTGGATAATCATGAGACTTATGCAGAACAATATATATAAACACACACATAAATGATAGCTGATTTATATCAAATGAACGACATCTAAGCAAACATATATGCAGTGCTCATGCAGGCCCAATATTGTGAAAATGAGACTGCTCCAACTGGTATAGTGCAGTTTGCGTCATTGGTGGTGAAAGGTCAACATTTCTTTTTGACAAAACTGTCCTATTTGTAGTACATACAGTTTTTGATTTGAAGCTATGTTTATTAGCAAGAAAGAGTGATTTTTTGGTATAATAATGTTCTCCCTCTGAAAGAATTGCACTTATTCCTTACAGAACCAAAATTTTCATTAAGCTGTTAAATGGTTTAAATTTGCATTTTTATTGCTTATTATTTCTGCAGTTAGAAATCTCTATGTCCTCTTGATGGGTCCAATTGAGCATAAGTCTATTCTGTCAAGACATTATGGCCCTTTATTAATATCTTCTTTTCACTTTTGCTAATCTAGAAGTTATTGATTATGTCATGGGTACTTTGAGGTTGAATGATCATTGCAAATTTTATTTCAATGAAACCATTCCAGAAATCAATCTTAGGATAGTTGAATAGCCAAAAGGCAGAAACTAAACTGTTATTTACTTATATTACCAGCTGGACCAAGCAACTTATCCTTTTGTGGTTCCTTCAATTGTTAAGCAGCAGTTAGAAATATCCATTTATAGCTTCTTGCTCTCGGTTCGCTGCTTATTGTTGCTAATGGTGAGTTCTGCTTTCAGTTGTTATGCAGCTGACTTATCAACTGCTAATTGCTACAAGTCTTAGCACTTAGAGAGACCAGAAAACTGACAGCATGCTTCTTTCCAGAGTCTCTACCAACAAAATAATAACAAAGAACAAAATTGATATCTTGAGAGAAATCAGAACAATGACCAACTAAAAGAATCTCCTCCTTGAACTTCACAATCAATCCTGGATAGAAGACAATTTGAATCACAAAAATCAATTTTAAATGCACATAAAGATCGAAACCTGTTTACCAGCAGAGCCGCAAATCATCCAATCGCTTCAATCCCTGGCAAAAAATAAAAATAAAAAAACAGCAGGAGACTATCAAGCAAACACAGTGACAACATAAATCTATCCAAAATCTAAAACCAACCGTCTCGGGTTTCCCATTGCAACAGAAATCAAAGTTCAACAACAAATGTCACCGTATCAAATTTTAGCAGACACGATCCTATCATTCCCACCCAGGGAGCTGACATTTCGGATGCCACCCTATAACGAAACCAATTCCCTGCTCTTGTATGGAAGGAGCACGAGGAATGAAAGCAATATGTATACCTAAACAATGAGGTTAAGAAAAAAGACAAAAGAATAGAGATCAGGTAAAAGAAAACACTACACAAACTCCAAAACCCTGACCAATACGACTTGCAAACAGAAACAATCTAATTAAATTTTAAACAAAACCACAAAAAATTCAGAAAATGGTTACCTCCAGAGCTCCAAGTTCATTCAATACCTGGGAGCCCTAACAAAAAACCTAAACAAGAACAACAATGACACACAGAAGGCAAAATCAGAGGGAAATCCGAAAATCAATGAGAAATAGAAAACAGAAAAAAGAAGAAAAAAACAGAGATAGAGATGGAGAATGAGAATGTTGCCTCAATGGACCTTCGTTCTCGGATCATTCAGAGCTCCAAATTTCTTTAATGGCTCCAAGCCCAAGCTGAACAAGAAAACCGATCACACAAAGGCATAAGACAAAAATAAATAAAAAAATATCAACAAGAAACGGAGCTAACAGCGATTGACACAAACCCTAACAAAACCATGATATCTGCCAAATGACGCTAAAGCTGCTGTGTTTCCCTCCCGGGCCTTATTATTTTGTAGTTGCAGAAAATTTTGTAATGCCACGACAGAGCTTGGTCATCCCTGTTGCACAAAACGCTATACGTCAAAAGGCAACCGCGCAGAAACTCATAATTATAGCCATTTCAAAACAACAAAGAGAAATCCATACTTATGCCCAGGGCGCTCATGAAAAGAGAAAAAAGGGAAAAGGAAACGAAAAGAAATAGAAGAAATCCATTCCATTCCATTCGTAATCTCAAACCGACTAACATTCAAAATCCAGAATAGAGATCACGACGTAGCAGTCAAATGCAATCAATGGGAACTTTCAAGGAGTATCTCAATGAGAAAAGAAAGAAGAGAAATCAGAGAATTCGCAAGAAAATGAAAGAAACACACACCTAATATCCCGATTGGGAGCAATTGCTCGGTGAACTACCTCACTCCTCGATACGAGCTCTGACTTTCTATCCCGTGATAATCTGAGAAAAGGCATCGAGAATGAATTCGTTCAAATAAACCAGAAAGATAGCAATCCAAACCCTTTCTTGGTACCAGGTTAGAACTGCTTTACTTCCAGATTCGTGCGTGGTGTTTGATTTCTGAACCTGTGATCCAAGGAAAGGCGCCAAGAACTCATTCAGAAAACCGAAAAGAAATTTTGAGAAAAAATAAAGCGATCTGAAGCCTTACTGCTTACCGTGTAAGATGACTAAGAGGGGGATCCGAGAGGAGACAATGGGGATGGAGAAGAAGAAGACGACGGTAAAGTAAGCTAGCTCAACCAAAAAAGGTTTACCTGATAAAGGAAGCTCCCATTGCTGGCAGCCAACAAACTTTAGTAAACTGTAAATTCCAGATCAAAGCTGCGAGGGGAAAAATTGCAGGTAACGTTATACCACACTATCCATACAAGGAAACTAGCAGTGAGCACGCCTTAACTGGTTATCAGTGCAAAATGAATGCCTGTTTCTGCCTCTTCTACCAGATAATCAATGCACATCACTTTTACATTCTGCAGAAAATACAAGAACAATTTAGGACAGAATAATTGGATAATCATCAGCATGTAAAGCAACATGCCCATTTTCTGGGACAGCAATCTGTATTTCAGTGTGCCTGAGGATGGAGGAGAAATTACATTTAGATGACTTATATATTGAAATGTCAAACAGAAAATGATGCAAAGGATATCTGTCTTATCACAGGTATGATGGACTAGCAACTAAGTACAAAGTTGAGTACATTTGTGGAGGTAATATTTCAAATGAATGATAGCCGATTTATATCAAATGAAGGATATCTAAGCAAACATATATGCAGTGCTAATGCAGGCCCAATATTGTGAAAATGAGACTGCTCCAACTGTAAATTCCAGATCAAAGCTACAAGTGGAAATAGAACTAAAGTAAACCCTCCAAATTAATAGTATAGGTGCCGAATATAATGGATAAATTGCAGATAACATCGTACAACACTATCCATACAAGGAAACTAGCAGTGAGCATGCCTTAACTGGCTATCGGTGCAGAGCACATTCCCCCAAAAATGAATACCTGTTTCTGCCTTTTCTACCAGATAATCAGTACATATGACTTTCACATTCTGCAGAAAATACAAGAACAATTTAGGACATAATAATTGGATAATCATGAGACTTATGCAGAACAATATATATAAACACACACATAAATGATAGCTGATTTATATCAAATGAACGACATCTAAGCAAACATATATGCAGTGCTCATGCAGGCCCAATATTGTGAAAATGAGACTGCTCCAACTGGTATAGTGCAGTTTGCGTCATTGGTGGTGAAAGGTCAACATTTCTTTTTGACAAAACTGTCCTATTTGTAGTACATACAGTTTTTGATTTGAAGCTATGTTTATTAGCAAGAAAGAGTGATTTTTTGGTATAATAATGTTCTCCCTCTGAAAGAATTGCACTTATTCCTTACAGAACCAAAATTTTCATTAAGCTGTTAAATGGTTTAAATTTGCATTTTTATTGCTTATTATTTCTGCAGTTAGAAATCTCTATGTCCTCTTGATGGGTCCAATTGAGCATAAGTCTATTCTGTCAAGACATTATGGCCCTTTATTAATATCTTCTTTTCACTTTTGCTAATCTAGAAGTTATTGATTATGTCATGGGTACTTTGAGGTTGAATGATCATTGCAAATTTTATTTCAATGAAACCATTCCAGAAATCAATCTTAGGATAGTTGAATAGCCAAAAGGCAGAAACTAAACTGTTATTTACTTATATTACCAGCTGGACCAAGCAACTTATCCTTTTGTGGTTCCTTCAATTGTTAAGCAGCAGTTAGAAATATCCATTTATAGCTTCTTGCTCTCGGTTCGCTGCTTATTGTTGCTAATGGTGAGTTCTGCTTTCAGTTGTTATGCAGCTGACTTATCAACTGCTAATTGCTACAAGTCTTAGCACTTAGAGAGACCAGAAAACTGACAGCATGCTTCTTTCCAGAGTCTCTACCAACAAAATAATAACAAAGAACAAAAATGATATCTTGAGAGAAATCAGAACAATGACCAACTAAAAGAATCTCCTCCTTGAACTTCACAATCAATCCTGGATAGAAGACAATTTGAATCACAAAAATCAATTTTAATTGCACATAAAGATCGAAACCTGTTTACCAGCAGAGCCCCAAATCGTCCAATCGCTTCAATCCCTGGCAAAAGGAAAAAAAAAAAGAACAAGACTATCAACCAAACACAATGACAACATAAATCTATCCAAAATCTAAAACCAACTGTCTCGGGCTTTGGATTGCAACAGAAATCAAAGTTCAACAACAAATATTATCATATCAAATTTTAGCAGACAGGATCCTACCATTTCATCCAGGGAGCTAACATTTCAGATGCCACCCTATAACGAAACCAATTCCCTGCTCTTGTATGGAAGGATCACAAGGAATGAAAGCAATATGTATTCCCAAACAATGAAATTAAGGAAAAAAACAAAAGGATAGAGATCAGGTAAAAGAAAACACTACACAAACTCCAAAACCCAGACCAATACGATTTGCAACAGAAACAATCTATTTAAATTTTAAACAAAACGAATAAAAATTCAGAAAATGGTTACCTTCAGAGCTCCGAATTCATTCAATAGCTGGGAGCTCTAACAAAAAACCTAAACAAGAACAACAATCACACGCAGAAGACAAAATCAAAGCAAAATCCGAAAATCAATGAGAAATAGAAAACAGAAAAAAGAAAAAAAAACAGAGATAGAGATGGAGAATGAGAATGTTGCCTCAATGGACCTTCGTTCACGGATCCTTCAGAGCTCCAAATTTCTTTAATGGCTCCAAGCCCAAGCACAAAACCTGAACAAGAACACCGATCACACAAAGGCATCAGAGAAAAATAAATAAAAAATATCAACAAGAAACGGAGCTAACAGCGATTGACACAAACCCTAACAAAACCATGATATCTGCCAAATGACGCTAAAGCTGCTGTGTTTCCCTCCCGGGGGCCTTATTATTTTGTAGTTGCAGAAAATTTTGTAATGCCACGACAGAGCTTGGTCATCCCTGTTGCACAAAACGCTATCCGTCAAAAGGCAACCGCGCAGAAACTCATAATTATAGCCATTTCAAAACAACAAAGAGAAATCCATACTTATGCCCAGGTCGCTCATGAAAAGAGAAAAAAGGGAAAAGGAAACGAAAAGAAATAGAAGAAATCCATTCCATTCCATTCGTAATCTCAAACCGACTAACATTCAAAATCCACAACAGAGATCACGACGTAGCAGTCAAATGCAATCAATGGGAACTTTCAAGGAGTATCTCAATGAGAAAAGAAAGAAGAGAAATCAGAGAATTCGCAAGAAAATGAAAGAAACACACACCTAATACCCCGATTGGGAGCAATTGCTCGGTGAACTACCTCACTCCTCGATACGAGCTCTGACTTTCTATCCCGTGATAATCTGAGAAAAGGCATCGAGAATGAATCGTTCAAATAAACCAGAAAGATAGCAATCCAAACCCTTTCTTGGTACCAGGTTAGAACTGCTTTACTTCCAGATTCGTGCGTGGTGTTTGATTTCTGAACCTGTGATCCAAGGAAAGGCGCCAAGAACTCCTTCAGAAAACCGAAAAGAAATTTTCAGAAAAAATAATGCGATCTGAAACCTTACTGCTTACCGTGTAAGATGACTAAGAGGGGGATCCGAGAGGAGACAATGGGGATGAAGAAGAAGAAGACGATGGTAAAGTAAGCTAGCTTAACCAAAAAAGGTTTACCTGATAAAGGAAGCTCCCATTGCTGGCAACCAACAAATTTGAGCAAACAGTAAATTCCAGATCAAAGCTGCGAGTGGAAAAATTGCAGGTAACGTTATACCACACTATCCATACAAGGAAACTAGCAGTGAGCACGCCTTAACTGGTGATCAGTGCAAAATGAATGCCTGTTTCTGCCTTTTCTACCAGATAATCAATGCACATCACTTTTACATTCTGCAGAAAATACAAGAACAATTTTAGACGAATTGATAATCATCAGCATGTAAAGCAACCATGCCCATTTCCTGGGACCAGCAATCGGTATTTTCAGGTGCCTGAGGATGGGAGGAGAAATTACCAGTTAAGAGACTTATATTATGAAATGTCAAACAGAAAATGATGCGCAAAGGAGAGCTGTCTTATCACAGTTGATGGAACTAGCAACTTAAGTACAAAGTTTGAGACATTGTGGAGGTAATAAATTCAAAAGGATGATGCCGATTTAGATCAAATGATGAAATATCTAAGCAAACATAGATGCATGCTAATGCAGGCCCAAGATTGTGAAAATGAGACTGCCAACTTAATTCCAGTCAAAGCCTCAATGGAAATAGAACTAAAGTAAACCTCCAAATTATAGTAGAGTGCCAAGAAATATAATGGATAAAATTGGCAATATACATCGTACAACACTATCCATAAAGAGGAAACTAGGCAGTGAGCAGGCCTAACTTGGCTATCGGTGCAGAGCACATTCCCCCAAAAATGAATGCCTGTTTCTGCCTTTTCTACCAGATAATCAATGCACATCACTTTTACATTCTGCAGAAAATACAAGAACAATTTAGGACAGAATAATTGGATAATCATCAGACTTGTGCAGAACAAATTATATATAAACACAGATAACACAGCACATAAATGATAGCTGATTTATATCAAATGAAACGACATCTAGCAAACATATAGGCAGTGCTCATGACAGGCCACAATAGTGTGAAATGAGACTGCTCCAACTGGTATAGTGCAGTGTTGCGTCCATTGTGGTGAAGTCAACATTCTTGTTGCAAAACTTCCTATTTGTAGTACATACGTTTGTGATTTAGCGATGTTTTATTAGCAAGAGAAGAGTGATTTTGTTGGTATAATAATTTCTCCCTCTGAGAATTGCACTTATATCCGTTGTACAAGAACCAAAGTTTTCATTAAGCTGTTAATGTTTGAATTTGCATTTTTTAATTGGCTTAATATTTATGCAAGTTAGAAATCTCCTTATGTCCTCTTGATGGGTCATTGAGCATAAGTCTATTCTGTCAAAGCATTATGCCCTTTTTATATCTTCTTTTCAATGTTTGCTATCTAGAAGTTATGGATTATGTCATTGGTACTTTGGAGGTTGAAAAATGATCATTGCAAAGTTTTGATTGTCAATGAAACCATGCCCATAAATCAATCTAGGATAGTGGAATAGCCAGAAGGCCGAACTAAAACCTGTTATTTACTTATATTACCAGCTGGACCAGCAACTATCCTTTTGTGGGTCCTTCAGATTGTAAGCCGCATTAGAAATATCCATTTATAGCTTCTTCGTCTCGGTTCGCTGCTTATGGTTTGCTAATTTGGGTAGTTCTGCTTTCAGTTGTTTATGGCAGCTGACTTATAAACTGCTAATTGCTACAAGTCCTTAGCACTTATGAGAGAACAAGAAACGGACAGCAGCTTCTTTTGCCAGAGTCTCTACCAACAAAATAATAACAAAGAACAAAATCCATATCTTGAGAGAAATTAAAACAATGACCGACTGAAAGAATCTCCTCCATGAACTTCACAGTCAATCCTGGAGAGAAGACAATTTGAATCACAAAAATCAATTTTAAATGCACATAAAGATCGAAACCTGTTTACTAGCAGAGCCGCAAATCATCCAATCGCTTCAATCCCTGGCAAAAAAAAAAAAACATCAGGAGACTATCAAGCAAACACAATGACAACATAAAATCTATCCAAGATCTAAAACCAACCGTCTCGGGTTTCCGATTGCAACAGAAATCAAAGTTCAACAACAAATGTCACCATATCAAATTTTAGCTGACACGATCCTATCATTCCACCCAGGGAGCTGACATTTCGGATGCCACCCTATGACGAAACCAATTCCCTGCTCTTGTATTGAAGGATCACAAGGAATGAAAGCAATATGTATACCTAAACAATGAGGTCAAGAAAAAAGACAAAAGAATAGAGATCAGGTAAAAGAAAACACTACACAAACTCCAAAACCCTGACCAATACGACTTGCAAACAGAAACAATCTAATTAAATTTTAAACAAAACCACAAAAAATTCAGAAAATGGTTACCTCCAGAGCTCCAAGTTCATTCAATACCTGGGAGCCCTAACAAAAAACCTAAACAAGAACAACAATGACACACAGAAGGCAAAATCAGAGGGAAATCCCAAAATCAATGAGAAATAGAAAACACAAAAAAGAAGAAAAAAACAGAGATAGAGATGGAGAATGAGAATGTTGCCTCAATGGACCTTCGTTCTCGGATCATTCAGAGCTCCAAATTTCTTTAATGGCTCCAAGCCCAAGCAGAAAACCTGAACAAGAACACCGATCACACAAAGGCATCAGAGAAAAATAAAGAAAAAAATATCAACAAGAAACGGAGCTAACAGCGATTGACACAAACCCTAACAAAACCATGATATCTGCCAAATGACGCTAAAGCTGCTGTGTTTCCCTCCCGGGCCTTATTATTTTGTAGTTGCAGAAAATTTTGTAATGCCACGACAGAGCTTGGTCATCCCTGTTGCACAAAACGCTATACGTCAAAAGGCAACCGCGCAGAAACTCATAATTATAGCCATTTCAAAACAACAAAGAGAAATCCATACTTATGCCCAGGTCGCCCATGAAAAGAGAAAAAAGGGAAAAGGAAACGAAAAGAAATAGAAGAAATCCATTCCATTCCATTCGTAATCTCAAACCGACTAACATTCAAAATCCAGAATAGAGATCACGACGTAGCAGTCAAATGCAATCAATGGGAACTTTCAAGGGGTATCTCAATGAGAAAAGAAAGAAGAGAAATCAGAGAATTCGCAAGAAAATGAAAGAAACACACACCTAATACCCCGATTGGGAGCAATTGCTCGGTGAACTACCTCACTCCTCGATACGAGCTCTGACTTTCTATCCCGTGACAATCTGAGAAAAGGCATCGAGAATGAATTCGTTCAAATAAACCAGAAAGATAGCAATCCAAACCCTTTCTTGGTACCAGGTTAGAACTGCTTTACTTCCAGATTCGTGCGTGGTGTTTGATTTCTGAACCTGTGATCCGAGGAAAGGCGCCAAGAACTCGTTCAGAAAACCGAAAAGAAATTTTGAAAAAAAAGAAAGCGATCTGAAACCTTACTGCTTACCGTGTAAGATGACTAAGAGGGGGATCCGAGAGGAGACAATGGGGATGAAGAAGAAGAAGACGACGGTAAAGTAAGCTAGCTCAACCAAAAAAGGTTTACCTGATAAAGGAAGCTCCCATTGCTGGCAGCCAACAAACTTTAGTAAACTGTAAATTCCAGATCAAAGCTGCGAGGGGAAAAATTGCAGGTAACGTTATACCACACTATCCATACAAGGAAACTAGCAGTGAGCACGCCTTAACTGGTTATCAGTGCAAAATGAATGCCTGTTTCTGCCTTTTCTACCAGATAATCAATGCACACCACTTTTACATTCTGCAGAAAATACAAGAACAATTTAGGACAGAATAATTGGATAATCATCAGCATGTAAAGCAACATGCCCATTTTCTGGGACAGCAATCTGTATTTCAGTGTGCCTGAGGATGGAGGAGAAATTACATTTAGATGACTTATATATTGAAATGTCAAACAGAAAATGATGCAAAGGATATCTGTCTTATCACAGGTATGATGGACTAGCAACTAAGTACAAAGTTGAGTACATTTGTGGAGGTAATATTTCAAATGAATGATAGCCGATTTATATCAAATGAATGATATCTAAGCAAACATATATGCAGTGCTAATGCAGGCCCAATATTGTGAAAATGAGACTGCTCCAACTGTAAATTCCAGATCAAAGCTACAAGTGGAAATAGAACTAAAGTAAACCCTCCAAATTAATAGTATAGGTGCCGAATATAATGGATAAATTGCAGATAACATCGTACAACACTATCCATACAAGGAAACTAGCAGTGAGCATGCCTTAACTGGCTATCGGTGCAGAGCACATTCCCCCAAAAATGAATACCTGTTTCTGCCTTTTCTACCAGATAATCAGTACATATGACTTTCACATTCTGCAGAAAATACAAGAACAATTTAGGACATAATAATTGGATAATCATGAGACTTATGCAGAACAATATATATAAACACACACATAAATGATAGCTGATTTATATCAAATGAACGACATCTAAGCAAACATATATGCAGTGCTCATGCAGGCCCAATATTGTGAAAATGAGACTGCTCCAACTGGTATAGTGCAGTTTGCGTCATTGGTGGTGAAAGGTCAACATTTCTTTTTGACAAAACTGTCCTATTTGTAGTACATACAGTTTTTGATTTGAAGCTATGTTTATTAGCAAGAAAGAGTGATTTTTTGGTATAATAATGTTCTCCCTCTGAAAGAATTGCACTTATTCCTTACAGAACCAAAATTTTCATTAAGCTGTTAAATGGTTTAAATTTGCATTTTTATTGCTTATTATTTCTGCAGTTAGAAATCTCTATGTCCTCTTGATGGGTCCAATTGAGCATAAGTCTATTCTGTCAAGACATTATGGCCCTTTATTAATATCTTCTTTTCACTTTTGCTAATCTAGAAGTTATTGATTATGTCATGGGTACTTTGAGGTTGAATGATCATTGCAAATTTTATTTCAATGAAACCATTCCAGAAATCAATCTTAGGATAGTTGAATAGCCAAAAGGCAGAAACTAAACTGTTATTTACTTATATTACCAGCTGGACCAAGCAACTTATCCTTTTGTGGTTCCTTCAATTGTTAAGCAGCAGTTAGAAATATCCATTTATAGCTTCTTGCTCTCGGTTCGCTGCTTATTGTTGCTAATGGTGAGTTCTGCTTTCAGTTGTTATGCAGCTGACTTATCAACTGCTAATTGCTACAAGTCTTAGCACTTAGAGAGACCAGAAAACTGACAGCATGCTTCTTTCCAGAGTCTCTACCAACAAAATAATAACAAAGAACAAAATTGATATCTTGAGAGAAATCAGAACAATGACCAACTAAAAGAATCTCCTCCTTGAACTTCACAATCAATCCTGGATAGAAGACAATTTGAATCACAAAAATCAATTTTAATTGCACATAAAGATCGAAACCTGTTTACCAGCAGAGCCCCAAATCGTCCAATCGCTTCAATCCCTGGCAAAAGGAAAAAAAAAAAAAGAACAAGACTATCAACCAAACACAATGACAACATAAATCTATCCAAAATCTAAAACCAACTGTCTCGGGCTTTGGATTGCAACAGAAATCAAAGTTCAACAACAAATATTATCATATCAAATTTTAGCAGACAGGATCCTACCATTTCATCCAGGGAGCTAACATTTCAGATGCCACCCTATAACGAAACCAATTCCCTGCTCTTGTATGGAAGGATCACAAGGAATGAAAGCAATATGTATTCCCAAACAATGAAATTAAGGAAAAAAACAAAAGGACAGAGATCAGGTAAAAGAAAACACTACACAAACTCCAAAACCCTGACCAATACGATTTGCAACAGAAACAATCTATTTAAATTTTAAACAAAACCAATAAAAATTCAGAAAATGGTTACCTTCAGAGCTCCGAATTCATTCAATACCTGGGAGCTCTAACAAAAAACCTAAACAAGAACAACAATCACACGCAGAAGACAAAATCAAAGCAAAATCCGAAAATCAATGAGAAATAGAAAAAGAAGAAAAAAACAGAGATAGAGATGGAGAATGAGAATGTTGCCTCAATGGACCTTCGTTCTCGGATCCTTCAGAGCTCCAAATTTCTTTAATGGCTCCAAGCCCAAGCAGAAAACCTGAACAAGAACACCGATCACACAAAGGCATAAGACAAAAATAAATAAAAAAATATCAACAAGAAACGGAGCTAACAGCGATTGACACAAACCCTAACAAAACCATGATATCTGCCAAATGACGCTAAAGCTGCTGTGTTTCCCTCCCGGGCCTTATTATTTTGTAGTTGCAGAAAATTTTGTAATGCCACGACAGAGCTTGGTCATCCCTGTTGCACAAAACGCTATACGTCAAAAGGCAACCGCGCAGAAACTCATAATTATAGCCATTTCAAAACAACAAAGAGAAATCCATACTTATGCCCAGGTCGCTCATTAAAAGAGAAAAAAGGGAAAAGGAAACGAAAAGAAATAGAAGAAATCCATTCCATTCCATTCGTAATCTCAAACCGACTAACATTCAAAATCCAGAATAGAGATCACGACGTAGCAGTCAAATGCAATCAATGGGAACTTTCAAGGGGTATCTCAATGAGAAAAGAAAGAAGAGAAATCAGAGAATTCGCAAGAAAATGAAAGAAACACACACCTAATACCCCGATTGGGAGCAATTGCTCGGTGAACTACCTCACTCCTCGATACGAGCTCTGACTTTCTATCCCGTGATAATCTGAGAAAAGGCATCGAGAATGAATTCGTTCAAATAAACCAGAAAGATAGCAATCCAAACCCTTTCTTGGTACCAGGTTAGAACTGCTTTACTTCCAGATTCGTGCGTGGTGTTTGATTTCTGAACCTGTGATCCGAGGAAAGGCGCCAAGAACTCATTCAGAAAACCGAAAAGAAATTTTGAGAAAAAATAAAGCGATCTGAAACCTTACTGCTTACCGTGTAAGATGACTAAGAGGGGGATCCGAGAGGAGACAATGGGGATGGAGAAGAAGAAGACGACGGTAAAGTAAGCTAGCTCAACCAAAAAAGGTTTACCTGATAAAGGAAGCTCCCATTGCTGGCAGCCAACAAACTTTAGTAAACTGTAAATTCCAGATCAAAGCTGCGAGTGGAAAAATTGCAGGTAACGTTATACCACACTATCCATACAAGGAAACTAGCAGTGAGCACGCCTTAACTGGTTATCAGTGCAAAATGAATGCCTGTTTCTGCCTTTTCTACCAGATAATCAATGCACATCACTTTTACATTCTGCAGAAAATACAAGAACAATTTAGGACAGAATAATTGGATAATCATCAGCATGTAAAGCAACATGCCCATTTTCTGGGACAGCAATCTGTATTTCAGTGTGCCTGAGGATGGAGGAGAAATTACATTTAGATGACTTATATATTGAAATGTCAAACAGAAAATGATGCAAAGGATATCTGTCTTATCACAGGTATGATGGACTAGCAACTAAGTACAAAGTTGAGTACATTTGTGGAGGTAATATTTCAAATGAATGATAGCCGATTTATATCAAATGAATGATATCTAAGCAAACATATATGCAGTGCTAATGCAGGCCCAATATTGTGAAAATGAGACTGCTCCAACTGTAAATTCCAGATCAAAGCTACAAGTGGAAATAGAACTAAAGTAAACCCTCCAAATTAATAGTATAGGTGCCGAATATAATGGATAAATTGCAGATAACATCGTACAACACTATCCATACAAGGAAACTAGCAGTGAGCATGCCTTAACTGGCTATCGGTGCAGAGCACATTCCCCCAAAAATGAATACCTGTTTCTGCCTTTTCTACCAGATAATCAGTACATATGACTTTCACATTCTGCAGAAAATACAAGAACAATTTAGGACATAATAATTGGATAATCATGAGACTTATGCAGAACAATATATATAAACACACACATAAATGATAGCTGATTTATATCAAATGAACGACATCTAAGCAAACATATATGCAGTGCTCATGCAGGCCCAATATTGTGAAAATGAGACTGCTCCAACTGGTATAGTGCAGTTTGCGTCATTGGTGGTGAAAGGTCAACATTTCTTTTTGACAAAACTGTCCTATTTGTAGTACATACAGTTTTTGATTTGAAGCTATGTTTATTAGCAAGAAAGAGTGATTTTTTGGTATAATAATGTTCTCCCTCTGAAAGAATTGCACTTATTCCTTACAGAACCAAAATTTTCATTAAGCTGTTAAATGGTTTAAATTTGCATTTTTATTGCTTATTATTTCTGCAGTTAGAAATCTCTATGTCCTCTTGATGGGTCCAATTGAGCATAAGTCTATTCTGTCAAGACATTATGGCCCTTTATTAATATCTTCTTTTCACTTTTGCTAATCTAGAAGTTATTGATTATGTCATGGGTACTTTGAGGTTGAATGATCATTGCAAATTTTATTTCAATGAAACCATTCCAGAAATCAATCTTAGGATAGTTGAATAGCCAAAAGGCAGAAACTAAACTGTTATTTACTTATATTACCAGCTGGACCAAGCAACTTATCCTTTTGTGGTTCCTTCAATTGTTAAGCAGCAGTTAGAAATATCCATTTATAGCTTCTTGCTCTCGGTTCGCTGCTTATTGTTGCTAATGGTGAGTTCTGCTTTCAGTTGTTATGCAGCTGACTTATCAACTGCTAATTGCTACAAGTCTTAGCACTTAGAGAGACCAGAAAACTGACAGCATGCTTCTTTCCAGAGTCTCTACCAACAAAATAATAACAAAGAACAAAATTGATATCTTGAGAGAAATCAGAACAATGACCAACTAAAAGAATCTCCTCCTTGAACTTCACAATCAATCCTGGATAGAAGACAATTTGAATCACAAAAATCAATTTTAATTGCACATAAAGATCGAAACCTGTTTACCAGCAGAGCCCCAAATCGTCCAATCGCTTCAATCCCTGGCAAAAGGAAAAAAAAAAAAGAACAAGACTATCAACCAAACACAATGACAAGATAAATCTATCCAAAATCTAAAACCAACTGTCTCGGGCTTTGGATTGCAACAGAAATCAAAGTTCAACAACAAATATTATCATATCAAATTTTAGCAGACAGGATCCTACCATTTCATCCAGGGAGCTAACATTTCAGATGCCACCCTATAACGAAACCAATTCCCTGCTCTTGTATGGAAGGATCACAAGGAATGAAAGCAATATGTATTCCCAAACAATGAAATTAAGGAAAAAAACAAAAGGACAGAGATCAGGTAAAAGAAAACACTACACAAACTCCAAAACCCTGACCAATACGATTTGCAACAGAAACAATCTATTTAAATTTTAAACAAAACGAATAAAAATTCAGAAAATGGTTACCTTCAGAGCTCCGAATTCATTCAATAGCTGGGAGCTCTAACAAAAAACCTAAACAAGAACAACAATCACACGCAGAAGACAAAATCAAAGCAAAATCCGAAAATCAATGAGAAATAGAAAAAGAAGAAAAAAACAGAGATAGAGATGGAGAATGAGAATGTTGCCTCAATGGACCTTCGTTCTCGGATCCTTCAGAGCTCCAAATTTCTTTAATGGCTCCAAGCCCAAGCAGAAAACCTGAACAAGAACACCGATCACACAAAGGCATAAGACAAAAATAAATAAAAAAATATCAACAAGAAACGGAGCTAACAGCGATTGACACAAACCCTTTCAAGAAGTATCTCAATGAGAAAAAAAGAGAGAGAAATCAGATAATTGGTAAGAAAATGAAAGAAACCCACACCTAATACCCCGATTGAGAGCAATTGCTCTCCTCGATACAAGCTCTGACTTTCTATCCCGTGATAATCTAAGAAAAGGCATCGAGAATTAATTCGTTCAAATAAAACAGAAATAAAGCAATTCAAACACTTTCTTGGTACCAGGTAAGAATCTGAAGGGGATCGGAGGGGAGGAGATGGGTATGAAGAAGAAGAAGAAGAACACGGAGTCAAGGAAAGATTTATAAAACCAAGGAAAGGCATGAAGAACTCGTTCAAAAAACCAAAAAAAAATTCAAAAAAATAAAAAATAAAGCGATCTCCAACCTTACTACTTACCGTGTAAGATGATTAAGAGGGGGATCCGAGAGGAGACAATGGGGATGAAGAAGAAGAAGACGACGGCCATTCCTCTGTCGAATTAGGGCGTTTAGATTTCCCTCCGTTTGAAATTTGAACTAAGGGGGTGACCATATATATAGCGGACCATGGAGGACTCGGACTCGGACTCGGATTTGAACGTTACGGCAAAATTGAATGACTGACAAACGGATTTATTTTCCCTAGTTCTACCGAGCAGCATTTCACCTGAACTATTATAGGCGTCATTTCACCGACAAATTAGCATTACTGCCCTTGCATGGCCGAAGCCAGTTCTTTCAACGCATGAAATTCGGCCCTTTGCTCTGTATTAATCTCAACTTTGTATACGTAAAACCGTCATGATGAGAACATGCAGGACGAGGCCTGTGCCGAGACGTTGGAGGAGGGAGATTCCCCGGGGGTTTTTGGTCCAACGGCGCATGAAGGGGACGAAGACGCAGTCGTAGACCACGACGGAGACGAGCATGGAGATGGTGAAGAACTTATTTCAATGTTTATATGATAGAGGGTTTCAAATACATTATTCAACGCACAGTATCTTCATATATCAAATAGACCATGGTCAACTTAATTTTACTCAACATAATTTATAGTTGGTGTACTTCCATTCGTCCATTTGTATGTAACTGCATTTTTCTCATTCACCACTGTATATATATAACAGAGGACTCCAAAATTTATGAGTTAATATAAAGGAACAAAAAGAAGATTAAAGGAACCAAAATAAGAATTAAGAAAATCAAATGAACTTAAACATAAAATAAAATTCAAAAACTAAAACCAAAAGTAGATTAAATGAACTAAAAACCAAAACTAAAAGAAGAAGAAAAAAAAGAATAAACATTCAAACATAAAGATTAATAGGAGAAGAATAAGAAGGAAAAAACCAAAAGAAGATAAAAGGCAAAACAAAAATTAAGATGAAGAAGAATAATAACTAAAATATAAAAGAAGATGGAAAAACCAAAACAAAGAATAGGAACAATAACAAGAACAAGAAACAAAAACTAATAGGAGAGCAAGAAGAAATAGAACTGAAAATTTTTAAAAAAGCAGAAATGACAATTAAAAAAGGAATAAGAAGAAAAAAGAAAAAGAAAGAAAAATTAAAAGTTAAAATAATTTAAAAAAATTTTAAAAGTAGAAAAGAAAATTGAAAGAAAAAACAAAAATATTGAAGAAACTAAAAAAAACATTAATATTAAGGAAAAAATAAAAAATTAAACGCAAAAAAAAACTAAAATCAAAACAAAGATAGTTAAAAGAGTTAAAACAAATATTAAGAAAAAGAACATTAAAAAAACTAAAAAAATATTAGAAAAAAAACATGAGCTAAGAATCAAAAAAAAGAAGAACATTAAACAAACTAAGACATAGAACAAAATTCCAAAAAAAGAACAAAATGTAGATTAAAAAAATAGAGGAACAAGAAGAAGAATAAACCTTCAAACTAAAAATAAATCAAACTAGAATAAGAAATAAAAGAAATAAAAGAAGATAACAAGCGCAAGAAGAAAAAGAAAACAAAGAGTGGAAAACTAAAAGATAAAAGAAAAACGATTAAAAAACCAAAACAAAGAATAAGAACAAGAACAAGAAACGAAAGCTAATGGGAGAACAAGAAGAAATCGAACTAGAAATTAAAAAAAAAAAACCAAAAATGACAATTAAAAGAGGAATAAGAAGAAGAAGAAAAATAAAAAAAAGATAAATTAAAAGTTGAAATAATTAAAATTCTAAAAAGAAAAAAGAAAACGGAAAGAACAAAAATAGGAAGATTGAAAGAACTAAAAAAACATTAATATTAAGTGAAAAAACTAAAAAAATTAAAAGAGAAAAAAAGAACTAAAATAAATATTAAAAAAAGAACATTAGAACAACTAAAAAAATATTTAAAAAAGAACACAAACTAAGAATCAAAAGAAGAAGAACATTAAACAAACTAAGACATAGAACAAGATTCGAAAAAGAAGAACAATATATAAATCAAAAGAACTAGAGGAACATCTAGAAGAATAAACTTTCAAACTAAAAATAAATATAACACAAATAAGAATGAAAAGAAATAAAAGAAGATAAACACTAAAATAAAAATTAAGATGAAAAAGAACAATAACGAAATCATAAAAAGAACAAAAATATTTTTAAAAACCCAAAAAGAGGATTAAGATAAGCAAGAAAAGAAATGAAAACTAAATGATGAACAAGAAAAAAAAGAATAGAAAATTAAAAGCATAAGAAGTAGACAATAAAAATAAAAAAAAGAACAAGAGCAAGAAGAAAAAGAAAACAAAGAACAGAAAACTAAAAGATAAAAAAGACTAAAAATTTAAGAAAAAAGAAGAAAAAAACTAAAAAAGAAAATGGGAAGATTAAAAAAACTAAAACAAATATTATTATCAAGAAGAGGAACAAGAATTGAAAAATCAAGAACGAAAAAATACTGAGATTAAAAAAAGATGATTAAAAGAACTAAATCAAATATTTTTTTAAAAAAAAGATTAAAAGAAACAAAATAAAAATTAAGAACAAGAAGATAAAGATTAAAAGAACATAAAAAAGATGGAAAAGAAGAAGATAAATAAGTAAAAGTCAAAAGAAGAAAAATAGAAGATTAAAAGAAGTAAAACAAAGATTCCTAAAAGAAAAAAGAAGAAAAAGAGAAAGCTAAATAATAGATGAAAAATTATAAAAATAAAATCATAATAAGAACAAAATTTCAAAATAAATTAAGAAGAAGAAAATGCATACAAAACAACAATAATGCAAACTAAAACATAAAAAACTTCAACTAAACCAAAAAATTTAACTGTTAAAGAAATATGAACTAAGGCATAAGATAGAAAATTGAAGACGAAGAAAAAGAAGAAGAAGAAGAAAAAGAAGATTAGAAAAAACTAAACAAGGAACTAGAAGAGAAAGAAAAGAAAAAAAGAATAAATTAACACATTAAACTGAAAAATAAATGAAGAACATTAACGAACCGAAACAATACAACTAAAATAAGTCAAACTGAAAATCAACTGAAGAGGAGGATTAAACGAACTAAGAAAAGAACAAAATTCAAAAAAGAAGAACAAGGTGTAGATTACAAGACGTAAAAGAAGAAAAAAAACATGACTAAACTTTCAAACTGAAAACAAATACAAAAAAAAAGAAGAAAAATAAATAAAAAAAGATACGAACTAAAACAAAAATTAAGACGAAGTAAAATATGAACCAAAACATAAAACAACAAAAAAATTTAAAAAACTCAAATAAAGATTAAGAAGAAGAAGAAGAAGAAGAAGAAATGAAAACTAAAGGAAAAAAATAAGAAGAAAAAACCAAAAACTAAAAGAAATAGTAAAAGGAATGAAAATCAAAAGAAGAACAAGCACAAGAAGAAAAAGAAAAAATTAACAAATGAAAAAAACTGAAAGTTAAAAAAGAAGATAAGAAGAAAAATAAAAGAAAAAAAACAAAAATATTTAAAAAAACTAAAACAAATATTAATATTAAGAAGAAGAAAAAAACTGAAAACTTAAAAGTGGAGAAAAAACTGAAATTAAAAGACCGAAAACAAATATTAAGAGGAAGAAGAAGAAGGTAAAAATAACTAAAACAAAGATTACAAAGCAGAAGATGATGAACTAAAAATTAAAACAAGACAAACAAGAAGGATAAAAGAACCAAAACAAAGATTCTTACAAAAAAAGAAGAATAAAAAGTTAAAACAAGAGATGAAATTTATAAGAAAATAAACATAATAAATAAAAGCATAACAAGAATAAAATTTAAAAAAATTAAGAAGCAAACACTAACTAAAAGAACAAGAATAAAAATTCAAACATAAAAACCTTGAAGTAAATCATAAAAATTCAATTATTAAAAAATATGAACTAAAACATAAAATAGAGAATTAAAGAAGAAAAAGAAGAAGATGATGATGAAGAAGAAGAAGATTAGAAGAACTAAACCAAGGAACTAGAACAAGAAGAAAATATAAAAAAAAAGAATAAATTAAAACATTAAACCAAAAACTAAATGAAGGCATTAAGAAATTGAAACAACACAACTAGAAGAAGCCAAACTTAAAATTAAATTAAGAAGAAGAACAAGATTAAATGAACTAAAATACAGAACAAGATTCGAAAAAGAACAAGATGTAGATTAAAAAAACTAAAGGATGAACAAGACAAAAAAGAATAGAAAATTAACAGGATAAGAAGTAGGCAAAATAAAAATCAAAAGAAAAACAAGCACAAGAAGAAAAAGAAAACAAAGAATGGAAAACTAAAAGATAAAAGAAAAACGATTAAAAAACCAATACAAAGAATAAGAACAAGAACAAGAAACAAAAGCTAATGGGAGAACAAGAAGAAATCGAACTAAAATATAAAAAAGAATAACAAAAATTAAGAAGCAAAACGAAAATTAAGATGAAAAAGAATAGTAACTAAAATATAAAAAAAATATGGAAAAACCAAAACAAAGAATATGAGCAAGAACAAAAACAAGAAACAAAAACTAGTACTAGAACAAAAAGAAATAGAACTGAAAATTTTTAAAAAAGCAAAAATGACAATTAAAAAAGGAATAAGAAGGAAAAAAAAGAAAAAGAAAGAAAAATTAAAAGTTGCAATAATTTAAAATTTTTTAAAAAGTAGAAAAGAAAATTGAAAGAAAAAATGGGAAGATTGAAGGAACTCAAAAAACATTAATATTAAGGAAAAACCTGAAAAATTAAAAGCAAAAAAAGAACTAAAATCAAAACAAAGATGGTTAAAAGAGCTAAAACAAATATTAAGAAAAAAACATTAGAACAACTTTAAAAAAATTAGAGAAAGAACATGAACTAAGAATCAAAAGAAGAAGAAGAAGAACATTAAATGAACTAAGACCTAGAACAAAATTCGAAAAAAAGAACAAATTGTAGATTAAAAAAATGGACGAACAAGAAGAAGAATAAACCTTCAAACTAAAAATAAATCAAACTAGAATAAGAAATAAAAGAAATAAAAGAAGATAAACACTAAAACAAAAAATAAGATGAAAAAGCACAATAACCAAACTATAAAAGAAGAAGAAAAAATTTTAAAAATCAAAACAAGGATTAAAAGAAGCAAGAAAAGAAATAAAAACTAAAGGATGAACAAGATAGAAAAGAATAGAAAATTAACAGCATAAGAAGTAGACAAAATAAATATCAAAAGGAAAACAAGTGCAAGAAGAAAAAGAAAACAAAGAATGAAAAACTAAAAGATAAAAGGCTAAAAATTAGAAAATGAAGAAGAAAAGAAAACATAAGATTAAAGAATTAAAATAAATATTATTATAAAAAAGGAACAATAATTGAAAAATCAAAAACGGAAAAAAATACTGAGATAAAGAAAAGATGATTAAAAGAACTAAATAAAATATTAAGAAAAAAAAGAAGATTAAAAGAAACAAAATAAAAACTAAAAACAACAATATAAAGATTAAAAGAACATAAAAAAAGATCAAAAAGAATAAGATGAAGAACTAAAAATCAAAAGAATAAAACATAAGATTAAAAGAACTAAAAAAAAAGATTCTTAAGAGAAAAAGAAGAAAAAGAGAATGCTAAAACAATAGATGAAAATTGTAAGAATAAATATATAATAAGAACAAAATTTCAAAAAAATTAAGAAGAAAAAAATGCAAACAAAAGAACAAGAATACGAACTAAAACATAAAAAGCTTGAACTAAGTCATAAAATTTAATTATTAAAGAAATTTCACTAAAACATAAAATAGAGAATTGTAGATGAATAAAAAGAAAAAGAAAATGAAGATTAGAAAAACAAAAATAAGGATCTAGAAGAAGAAGAAAAAAAATTAACACATTAAGTTGAGGAATAAATGAAGAACATTAAAGAACTGAAACAAAAATAACTAAAATAAGTCAAACTGAAAATCAACTAAAGAGGAGGATTAAACAAACTAAAAAAAGATGAATAAAAAAAAAGATGAAGAAAAAAAATATTAGAAAAACTAAAATGAGAAATTAGAAGAAGAAGAAAAGAGAAAACGAATAAACTAACACATTAAATTGAAAAATAAATAAAGAATATTAAGGAACTGAGACAATACAACTAAAAGAAGTCAAACTAAAAATCAAATGGAGAGAGATTAAATAAACTAAAACAAAGAACAGGATTTGAAAAAGAAGAACAAGATGAAAATTACAAGAACTAAAAGAAGAAGAATAATAACAATAAACTTTCAATTCGAAAACAAATACAAAAAATAAGAAGAAAAATAAATAAAAGAAGATACGGACTAAACAAAAATTAAGATGAAAGTTAAGGCAAAGAAGAACAAGAATCAAAAGATAAAAGAATAAAAAGATTAAAGAAAATAAAACAAAGATTAAGAAGAAGAAAAAGAAATGAAAACTAAATTTATACACATGTTTTTCGAGGAGGACCATCTTGTTTTCAGACCAACAATGCTCAAAGAAATAGTTACCAAACAGAACTTCAAACCAAATATTAACTTCAAATAGAACTCTACTGGAAAGTACATGACAAGGCTCTATCTAAAGCGTAGAAGCATTTTTTTATTCAGATGCAAGTTTGACCAAATTAGCACATGCTTCAAAACCAAGTTAATGCACTTAATTCTTCAAGTCAATATTCCTTCATGCCACCAAATGGCTCACAACAATTAAAACACAAATATATTCCATCATGCTAGCACTTTCCAATTTGTTGAATCACTGTTGTAGGGTAATGACAAACACAAATGTGCGGCCTACCATTCTTAAATTTTACACGTCTGACAAAATCCTGAAGGGGAAAGCCAAAAATTTCTGACATGTATCTTCAAAGGAGGATTGTTCTTTAAAGGCATAACAATAATCCCGCAGAATATTAAAAAGCAATCAATTAAACCTTCTCTATTGACATCAATGTAGAGAAACGTCCTTTATTTTAACAAGAACAAATATCTTTCACACTAAACAAAATAATACAGACATAAGAATCTATGGTAATATAAGAAGTATGTCCATAAGATCTGAAATTATTTCAACCTTTAGGTATGCAAAGATTAATAACAAAGAAAATTATCCTATCCTAAATCTTTTTGATGCAAAAGTAGTTTATAGTTGTGGCACATTCACTAGCTTTAAGTGGCATAATGGTAGCTCTTGTTGATAAACATTGGTTGCTTTCATTTTTAGATGCTTTCATTTATTATTACTCCAACCATTAATTACAATTTTTTCCTGCCTGTTGTTTTCTTTCATTGCAAAAAAATGATTGTCAGTTTTCCAGCTGAAACCAGCTTAGTTTATGATAGGTGTCATTTCTGTCTCATTCAAAGATTTCAAAATGACTGCCACACCCCAATTTTTACATTATCAAGCATTCCAAATTCTTCTAATAGGTTCAAAAACTAAAAAACAAAATAGCATTATTGCTATAATTTATATGTTGGAAACGTCGATACTCCATTAGTCTTATTATTAAATCACCTAATGGAATTTGTATCATTTTACCTGTTCGTTGCTAAGCAGTTATATGCAAAACTAAACACAAGTCATAATGCAAATGGTTGAAGTGTAAATTGACTATCATAGGACTGATTATCAGAGAATTAGACTATTATTTTTCTATCCGAGTACAAATCCTAGACTACAAAGGAATCTGAGAATATTAAAGCCCAAGAAATAAATTATTGTTGGACTAGAGTCCTACTTTAGAGAAAGGCCCAGTTGGAGTAGGATTTGTGTACCTATAGATAGTTGCGGCTCTATAGGCTATAAGAGATACATTGTACTCTTCTCTTCCTTGGCTCCTTGAATCTCTACTTAAATAATATTCTATTATTTACTTTTTTTTCTCCACTAATTTTTTGTCTTACAAACCCTAGTTTCTACCAAAAATCCTAGCTATTTTTCTATACACGATTGGCCTTTCCATCCATCAGGCATCCATAATCTGGTATCATATTATGGGTCCCCATACATGTAAAAGAAAAAATGCATTTGGAAAAGAAAATCTAATCCTCCGATGACCTAAATAAATGTTAGTCAACTCTAATAAAGAATGAGTAACAAATTTCCTATAAGATCTACTTGAGAGTGCTCAATTCTGCACAACACAATTTAGAGTTGGTGTACTTGCATCACTCCATTTTTTTTGATACAAACTTAGGAGTTAGATATTCTATGAAAAAAAAATCCAAAGCTAGTACTAAAAGGTAAGAGATAACCAATTGCCACCAAATAATCCCATTATAAAAACTTCATCGGATCAAGTATAAAACTCTTTGTAACTTTTTGTCTAGAAAAGCATATCCCAATTCGAATTTGTCAAATCAAATATAACTCAAGCCTATCAAACTCGACATCGCAATTTCCCTACAACCTCTAGGCAATTACAAACTTCCTTCAAAAGATTATAGCATCCAACTCCGTTTGCATGCCACAATTTATTTTAAACCACCAATTCAAATTCATCATATCAAATATAAATTAGCTGATCAACCTGACATCACAATTTAACATAAACCCTAAGTTAGTTACAAACTTAAAATTTATCAGATGAAACAACTCAGCTAATCAACTATATTTATTTGCATGATATGATTCTCCTCTATTTGAATGTTAAAACATAAAACTTGAATTAAATGCACAAATAACTGGAAAAAAATGAAGGTCAATCAAATAAAAACCAAAGAACATCAAAACAAAAGAATAAGAAGAAGAATGAACTAAAACATCGAACAGGAAATTAGACGAAGAATAACTAGGAACTAAAGTATTAAACATAAAATTAAAAGAAAAATATAAAGAGAATAAGAAGGATGAACTAAAACATCAAATAAAAAAATTAAAAGAACCAAAACACAAGCAGAAAGTTAAAAGAAAATTAGAAGAAGAAGAAGAAGAATGAACTAAATCATAAAACAAAAAACTGAAAGAAAATTAGGAGCAGAACACCAACAAGAAGAAGAATGAACTAATACATCAAATGAAAAACTAAAAGAAAATTAGGAGAAGGAGAACACTAACAATAAGAAGAATAAACTAATACATCAAATAGAAAATAAAAGAGAAAGAAGAAGTAGATAGATTAACAAAAACACCAAACAGAAAATTAAAAGAGGAGGAAAAGAAGCAGAAGGATGAAATAAAACATCAGAAAGAAAATTCAAAATATGAAATAAAACAATAGGCAGAAAATTAGAACCAAACATGAAAGAAATTAAAAGAAAACTAGACAAAGAATGGACAGAAAATTAGAATCAAACATCAAATAGAAAATTAAAAACAAATAAGATGATGAAGAAGAATGAACTAAAACTAAAAACAAAAAATTAAGAGACAGAAAATCAGAACCAAAGCATCAAATAAAAAATCAAAAGAGAACTAGAAGAAAAATGAAAAGAAACTAAAACAACAAATAGAAAATAAAAGAGAAAGAAGTAGAAGAAAAATGAACAAAAAGAATATTAAAGGAACAAAAATAAGAACTAAGAAAATCGAATGAACTTAAACATAAAATAAAATTCAAAAACTAAAACCAGAAGTAGATTAAATGAACTAAAAACCAAAACTAAAAGAAGAAGAAAAAAAAGAATAAACATTCGAACATAAAGATTAATAGAAGAAGAATAAGAAGAAAAAAACCAAAAGAAGATAAAAAGCAAAACAAAAATTAAGATGAAGAAGAATAATAACTAAAATATAAAAAAGATTGAAAAACCAAAACAAAAAATAAGAACAAGAACGAGAACAAGAAACGAAAACTAGTAAGAGAACAAGAAGAAATAGAACTGAAATTTTTTTAAAAAGCAGAAATGACAATTAAAAAAGGAATAAGAAGAAAAAAAGAAAAAAGAAAGAAAAATTGAAAGTTGAAATAATTAAAAAAATTTTAAAATGTAGAAAAGAAAATTAAAAGAAAAAACAAGAAGATTGAAGGAACTAAAAAAAAATTAATATTAAGGAAAAAACTGAAAAATTAAAAGCAAAAAAAAGAACTAAAATCAAAAGAAAGATGGTTCAAAGAGCTAAAACAAATTTTAAGAAAAAGAACACTAGAACAACTAAAAAAAATTAGAAAAAAAACATGAACTAAGAATCAAAAGAAGAATAACATTAAATGAACTAAGACATAAAACAAAATTCGAAAAAAAGGAACAAAATGTAGATTAAAAAAACTAAAGGAACAAGAAGAAGAATAAACCTTCAAACTAAAAATAAATCAAACTAGAATAAGAAAAAAAAAAGAAATAAAATAAGATAAACACTAAAACAAAAAATAAGATGAAAAAGAACAACAACCAAAATATAAAAGAAAAACAATTTTTAAAAATCAAAACAAGGATTAAAAGAAGCAAGAAAAGAAATAAAAACTAAAGGATGAAGAAGACTGAAAAGAATAGAATATTAACAGCATAAGAAGTAGACAAAATAAAAATCAAAAGAAAAACAAGCGCAAGAAGAAAAAGAAAACAAAGAGTGAAAAACTAAAAGATAAAAAAGACTAAAAATTTAAAAATGAAGAAGAAAAGAAAAAAGAAAATTAAAAGAATAAAAATAAATATTATTATAAAAAAGGAACAAGAATTGAAAAATCAAAAATAGAAAAAAAATACTGAGATAAAGAAAAGATGATTAAAAGAATTAAATCAAATGTTAAGAAAAAAAGAAGATTAAAAGAAACAAAATAAAAACTAAAAACAAGAAGATAAAGATTAAAAGAACATAAAAAAAGATCAAAAAGAAGAAGATGAAGAACTAAAAATCAAAAGAATAAGAACAGAAGATTAAAAGAACTAAAAAAAAGATGCTTAAGAGAAAAAAAAACAAGAGAAAGCTAAAACAATAGATGAGAATTGTAAGAATAAAAATATAATAAGAACAAAATTTCAAAAAAATTAAGAAGAAAAAAATGCAAACAAAAGAACAAGAATACAAACTAAAACATAAAAAGCTTGAACTAAATCATAAAATTTAATTATTAAAGAAATTTCACTAAAACATAAAATAGAGAATTGTAGATGAATAAAAAGAAAAAGAAAATGAAGATTAGAAAAACAAAAATAAGGAACTAGAAGAAGAAGAAAAAAATTAATGCATTAAATTGAGAAATAAATGAAGTACATTAAAGAATTGAAATAATACAAGTAAAATAAGTCAAACTGAAAATCAACTGAAAAGGAGGACTAAACGAACTAAAAGAAGATGAAGAAAAAAAATATTAGAAAAACGAAAATGAGAAATTAGAAGAAGAAAAAGAGAAAACAAATAAACTAACATATTAAACTGAAAAATAAATGAAGAACATTAAGGAACTGAGACAATACAATTAAAAGAAGTCAAACTAAAAATCAAATGGAGAGAGATTAAATAAACGAAAACAAAGAACAGGATTTCTAAAAGAAGGACAAGATGTAAATTACAAGAACTAAGAAAAAAAGAATTATAACAATAAACTTTCAAACTGAAAACAAATACAAAAAAATAAGGAGAAAAATAAACAAAAGAAGGTATAAAGTAAACAAAAATTAAGATGAAAGTTAAGACAAAGAAGAACAAGAACAAAAAGAGAAAAGAATGAAAAGATTTAAGAAAATAAAATAAATATTAAGAAGAAGTAAAAGAAGAAAAAGAAATGAAAACTACAGAAACAACAAGAAGAAAAAGAACTAAAAACTAAAAGAAGTAGTAGAAGAAATGAAAATTAAAAGAAGAACAAGAACAAGAAAAAAAAGATAGAAAAAGAGAGCCAAATTAAAAATGAGAAAAATTGACAATTAAAAAAAGAAAAAAAAATAAAAGAAAAAAAAATAAAAAATTTGAAAAAAACTAAAGCAAATATTAATATTAAGAAGCAAAAAAAAAACACTTGCAAGTTAGAAGTCAAAAAAATACAATTAAAAAAGATAATGAAAAAAATGAAAACAAATATTAATCAAAAGAAGATTAACTAAGAAAAACAAGAAGAAAAAGAAAAAGATAAAAAGAGCTAAACAAAGATTAAAAAGAAGAAGATAAATCAAAAGAAGGCGATCCAGAAGGTTAAAAGAATTAAAACAAAGATATTTAGCAAAAAAAGAAGAAAAGAAAGTTAAAGCAAGAGATAAAATTTATAAAAAGATAAGTATAACAAATAAAAACATAACAAGATTAAAATTAAAAAAATTAAAAACAAGCAAACGTAGATAAAATATCAAGAATAAAAACGCAAACATAAAAAACATGAACTAACCATAAAATTGAATTATTAAAGAAATATGAACTAAAATATAAAACGAAGAATTAAAGAAGAAGAAGAAAAAGAAGAAGAAAATTAGAAGAACTAAACCAAGGAACTAGAATAAGAAGACAATAAAAAAATAAACTAAAATGTTAAACTAAAAAAAATGAACATTAATTAATTGAAACAATACAAATATAAGCAAACAAACTAAAAATCAAATTAAGAAGAAGAAGAAAATTAAATGAATTAAAACACAAAATAAGATTCAAAAAAGAAGAACGTTATTTAGATTAAAACAGTAAAACAAAAAATAAAAAATGAACAAGACTAAACATTCAAACTAAATGTTAATAGAAGAATAATAAGAAAAAAACAAAAGAACATAAGAACTAAAATACAAATTATGATGCAGAGAACAACAACCAAAATATAAAAGAATAAGAAGATTAAAAAAATAAAATACAGGTTCAGAAGAAAAATAACTGAAAACTAATGGAAGAATAAGAATAAAAAGAATTGAAAAATTATAAGAAGAAGTAGAAGAAATGAAAATTAAAAGAACTAGACTAAGAAGGGAAAAAAAGAAGGAAAGGAAAATTAAAAGATGAGAAAACCGAAAATTATAAAAGATAAAAACAAGAAAAACAAGAATTTTAAAAAATAACAAAATATTAATATTAAGAAAAAGAAAATGAACTGAAATTAAAAAAAAGATTATTAAAGAACTAAAATAAATTTTAAGAAAAAGAAGATTGATTGAATCAAAACAAACATTAAGAAAAAAAGATTAAACGAACTAAAATACAAAATAAAACTAAAAAAATAAGAAGTAAATTAAGTGAAAAAACAGAACTAAAATAAGAAGAGAAAATAAACATTCAAACTAAAAGATTAATAAAAGAAGAATAGGAAGAAAAAGAAACAAAAATCGATCAGAACTAAAGTGAAAATTAAGATGAAGAAAAATAAGAACTAAAACATAGCAACAAAGATTAAAAAGTAATAAAAAACTTTGATTAAAAAATAATAATGAAAAGAATTGAAGCAAAAATTAAGCATTAGAAGAATAAAAGAACCTAAACAAAAACTAATGAGAAGAAGAAGAAGATTAAAAAAAGTAAAACAAATATTAAAAAGAGGAAGATGAACTAAAAATCAAAAGAACAAGAACAAAAAAGTTTAAAAAACTAAAACAAAGATTCCTAATAAAAAAAAGGAGGAGAAAAAGTTAAAACAAGAGATGAAATTTACAAAAAAAAATTATAAATAAGAACATAATTGGAATAAAATAAAAAAAATAAGAAGAAGTAAATGCAAACCAAAAAATAAAGAACGCCGGCTGAAACATCAAAGCTTGAAATAGACCACAAAATTCGACCATTAAAGAAATACAAACTAAAACATAAAATAGAGAATTAAAGAAGAAGAAAAAGAAAAAGAAAAAGAATATTAGAAGAATTAAACCAAGAAACTAAAATAAGAAGAAAATTAAAAAGCAAAATAAACTAAAATATCAAACTGAAAAATAAATGAAAAACATTAAGAAATTGAAACAATACAACTATAAGAAGCCCAACTAAAAATCAAATGAAGAAGAACAAGAAGGTTAAATGAACCAATATACAAAACAAGATTCCAAAAAGAAAAGACGATGTAGATTAAAAAAATTAAACCAAAGGACTAAAAGAAGAACAAGAAGATTAAACATTAGAACTGAAAATTAACAGAAGAAGAATAACACTAAAATAGAAATTAAGATAGAGAAGAACAACAACTAAAACATAAAATATCAAAAAGATTTAAAAAATAAAACAAAGATTAAGAAGAAGAAGAACAAAAAACTGAAGGAGAAACAAGAAGAAAAAGAACTAAATATTAAAAGAAAAAAGTAGAAGCAATAAAAATTAAAAGAAGAACAATACGAAGAATAGAAAAAGTAGAAGCAAGAAAAATTAAAAGATGAAAAAAATTGAAACTAAAAAATGAAGAAGAAAAGAAAAATAAAACAAGATATTAATATTACAAAGAAGAAAATGAACTGAAAGATTAAACGTCGAAAAAAACTAAAATTAACAAAGAGATTATTAAAAGAACTAAAACAAATCTTAAGAAAAAGAAAATTAAAGGAACCAAAGACAAAACTAAGGGAAGAAATTTAAACAAACTAAAACACAAAACAAGATTTGAAAAAGAAAACAAGAAAATTAAATAAACTAAAAAATAGAACTAAAAGAAGAAAAAAATAAACATTCAAACTGAAAGACTAGCACAAGAATAAGAAGAAAAAGAAACAAAAGAAGATAAGAATGAAAATGAAAATTAAGAGGAAGAAAAACAAAAAGCAAAATATTTAAAAACCAAAACAAAGAATAAAAAGAACAGCAAGAACAAGAAATGAAAACCAATGGAAGAACAAGAAAAAGAACTAAAAATAAAAAAAAAAAACCAGAAATGACAATAGAAAAAGAGAAAAGGAAAGAAAAATTAAAAGTTGGAATAACCAAAAATTAAAAAAGAGAAGAAGGAAAGCTAAAAAATAAAAATAGGAGGAATGAAAAACTTAAACAAACATTAATATTAAGAAGGAGAACTGAAAAATTAAAAGTAAAAGAAAAACTGAAATTAAAAAAATTATTAAAAAAGCTAAAACAAATATTGATAAATAGAAAATTAGAAGAACCAAAAAAATTAAAAAGAAGAAGACAAAGAATTGAAAATCGAAAAACGAAGAAGAAAAAGGTTAAAAGAACTAAAATAAGGATTCTTAAAAGAAAAAAAGAAAAGAAAGATAAAACAAGAGATGAAAATTCTAAGAAGATAAACAGAATAAATAAGAACAAAATAAGCACAAAATTAAAACAACTCAAGAAGAAAATGAATACAAAAAAATAAAAATACAAACTAAAATATAAAAAGTTTGAACAAAACTATAAAATTTAACTACTAAAGGAACATGAACTAAAACATAAAACAAAGAATTAAAGAAGAGGAAGAAGAGGAAGAAAAAGAAGAAAATTACAAGAAATAAAACAAGGAACTAGAAGAAGAATACAATAGAAAAATATATTAAAATATTCAACTGAAAAATAAATGCAGAACATTAAGAGACTGAAATAATAGAACTAGAAGAAGTCAAAGAACTAAAAGAATAATAATGAACTTTCAAAGTAAAAACAAATAGAAGAAGAAAAAGAAGAAAAAATAAAAGTAAATAAGAACTAAAACGAAAATTAAGATGAAGAAAAATACGAACCAAAACATAAGAAGAAAAAACTAAAAGCTAGAAGAAGTAGTAAAAGGAATGAAAATCAAAAGAAGAACAAGCAGAAGAAGAAAAAGAAAAAAAGAAGACGAGAAGAATAATAAAAGAAGAAAAGCAAAAATATTAAAAAAACTAAAACAAATATTAATATTAAGAAGAAGAGAAAAACTGAAAACTTAAAAGTGGAAAAAGAACTGAAATTAAAAGACCGAAAACAAATATTAAGAGGAAGAAGAAGTAAGGTAAAAATAACTAAAATAAACATTACAAAGCAGAAGATGATGAACTAAACAATAAAACATGACAAACAAGAAGGATAAAAGAACCAAAACAAAGATTCTTACAAAAAAAAGAAGAATAAAAAGTTAAAGCAAGAGATGAAATTTATAAGAAGATAAACATAATAAATAAAAACATAATAAGAATAAAATTAAAAAAATTAAGAAGCAAAAACTAACTAAAAGAACAAGAATAAAAATTCAAACATAAAAACCTTGAAGTAAACCCTAAAAATTCAATTATTAAAAAAAATGAACTAAAACATAAAATAGAGAATTAAAGAAGAAGATGAAGATGATGATGGTGAGAAGATTAGAAGAACTAAACCAAGGAAGTAGAACAAGAAGAAAATATAAAAAAAGAACAAACTAAAACATTAAACCCAAAAACTAAATGAAGGCATTAAGAAATTGAAACAATACAAATAGAAGAAGCCAAACTTAAAATTAAATTAAGAAGAAGAACAAGATTAAATGAATTAAAATAAAAAATGGGATTCCAAAAAGAACAAGATGTAGATTAAAAAAACTAAAATAAAGAATTAAAAGAAGAACAAGAAGACTAAATATTCAAATTGAGAATTAATAGAAGAAGAATAAGAATAGAAAGAAGTAAGAGAACATTAAAACTAAAACAACAATTAAGATGCAAAAGAACAACAACTAAAACAAAAAAGAACAAAATGATCAAAGAAAACAAAGATTAAGAAGAAGAAGAGCTGAAAATAAAAATAAAAAAATTAAGAAGCAAACATAGACTAAAACATCAAGAATAAAAATTCAAACATGAAAAACTTGAACTAACCATAAAATTAAATTATTAAAGAAATATAAACTAAAATATAAAACAAAGAATTAAAGAAGAAAAAAAAAGAAGAAGAAGATTAGAAGAACTGAACCAAGGAACCGGAATAAGAAGGCAATAAAAAAAAACTAAAACATTAAATTGAAAAATAAATGAAGAACATTAATAAATTGAAACAATACAAATATAAGCAAACAACTGAAAATCAAATTAAGAAGAAGAAGAAAACTAAATGAACTAAAATACAAAATAAGATTCCAAAAGGAAGAACAAGATTTAGATGAAAAAAAGTAAAACAAAAAATTAAAAAATGAACAAGGCTAAACATTCAAACAAAAATCAATAGAATAATAATAACAAGAGAAAACGAAACAACATAAAAACTAAAATACAAATTATGATGTAAAATAACAACAACCAAAATATAAAAGAATAAAAAGATGAAAAAAATAAAATAAAGATTAAGAAGAGAAAGAAGAAGAACTAAAAACTAAAGGAAGAACAAGAATAAAAAGAATTGAAAGTTATAAGAAGAAGAAGTAGAAAAAATTAAAAATTAAAAGAACAAGACTAAGAAGGAAAAAAGAGGAAAGAAAAATTAAAAGATGAAAAAAAAGAATATTAGAAAAAAAGAATATTTAAAAATAACAAAAATATTAATATTAAGAAAAAAGAAAATGAACTAAAATTAAAATAAAG
This sequence comes from Trichopus zeylanicus subsp. travancoricus, assembly GCA_005019695.1. NCBI lineage: Eukaryota > Viridiplantae > Streptophyta > Magnoliopsida > Dioscoreales > Dioscoreaceae > Trichopus > Trichopus zeylanicus. The sequence goes on from RXID01014749.1 coordinate 116,833, forward strand.
ATTACGAAAGAACTAAAACAAATTTTAAGAAAAAGAAGAATGAACGAATCAAAACAAACATTAAGAAGAAAAATATTAAACGAACTAAAATACAAAATAAGACTAAAAAAATAAGAAGTAGATTGAATGAAAAAATAGAACAAAAAATAAGGATAAAAAAAGCATTCAAACTAAAAGATTAATAAACAAACAAAAATAGATAAGCACTAAAATGAAAATTAAGATGAAGAAAAATAAAGAACTAAAACATAAAAAAAGATTAAAAAGGATTAAAAAACTGAAATTAAAAAATAATAATCAACAAAATTGAAGCAAAAATTAAGCATAAGAAGAATAAAAGAATCGAAACAAAAAACTAATGAGAAGAAGAAGAAGATTAAAAGAAGTAAAACAAAAATTAAAAAGAAGAAGAAGAAGAACTAAAAATCAAATGAATAATAACAAAAAAGCTAAAAAAATAAAACAAAGATTCCTAGAAAAAGAAGAAGAGAAAGTTAAAATAAGAGATGAAATTTATAAAAAAATGATAAATAAGAACATAATTGAATAAAATAAAAAAAAAGAAGAAGTGAATGCAAACCAAAAAATCAAGAACACACATTGAACCATCAAAGCTTGAAATACACCATAAAATTTAACTATTAAAGAAATACAAACAAAAACATAAAATAGAGAATTAAAGAAGAAAAAGGAGAAAAAAAAACAAAATTAGAAGAACTAAACCAAGAAACAAGAATAAGAAGAAAATCAAAAAGCCGAACAAACTAAAACATCAAACTGAGCAATAAATGAAGAACATTAAGAAATTGAAACAATACAACTAAAAAAGCCAAATTGAAAATCAAATGAAGAAGAACAAGAAGATTAAATGAACTAATATACAAAACAAGATTCCAAAAATAAAAATAAGATGTAGATTAAAAAAACTAAAACAAAGGACTAAAAGAAAAACAAGAAGACTAAAAATTAGAACTGAAAAGTAATAGAAGAAAAAAAAAAAAGAAAAAAAAAAGAACATAAGCACTAAAACAGAAATTAAAAAGAAAAAAAAAGAACATAAGCACTAAAACAGAAATTAAGATGTAAAAGAACGACAACCAAAATATAAAGAATGAAAAGAATAAAAAAATAAAACAAAGATTAAGAAGAAGAAGAACAAAAAACTAAATGAAGAATAAGAAGAAAAACAACAAAATATTAAAAGAAACAGTAGAAGCAATCAAAATTAAAAGAAGAACAACACTAAGAAGAGAAAAAATAAAAGCAAGAAAAATTAAAAGATGAAAAAATTTAAAATTTAAAATGAAGAAGAAAAGAAAACTAAAACTAGAAAAACAAGAAATTAAAAAAACTAATACAAATATTAATATTACAAAGAAGAAAATTAATTGAAAGATTAGAAGTCGAAAGAAAACTAAAATTTAAAAAGAGATGATTAAAAAAACTAAAACAAATCTTAAGAAAAGGAAAATTAAAGGAACCAAAAATAAAATTAAGGAGAAGAAGTTTAAACAAACTAAAACACAAAATAAGATTCAAAAAAGAAAACAAGTAGATTAAATAAACTAAAAAATAGAACTAAAAGAAGAAAAAGAAAAAAAACATTCAAACTAAAATATTAACACAAGAAGAAAAAGAAGAAAAAGAAACAAAATAAGATAAGAACAAAAATGAAAATTAAGATGAAGAAAAACAAAAACCAAAAAATAAAAGAAGAAATTTAAAAACCAAAACAAAGAATAATGAAAATAGTAAGAACAAGAAAAAGAACTAAAAATTTTAAAAAACTATAAATGAATATTAAAAGAAGATTAAGAGCAAAAAAGAAAAAGAAAAAAGAAAGGAAAATTAAAAGTTGGAATAACAAAAAATTTAAAAAGAGAAGGAAAAACTTAAAGAATAAAAATAGGACGATTGAAAGAACTAAAACAAACATTAATATTAAGAAGGAAAACTAAAAAATTACAAGGAAAAAACTGAAATTAAAAAAAATTTAAAAAACTAAAATAAATGTTAAGAAATAGAAAATTAGAAGAAAAAATTAAAAAGAAGAAGATAAAGAATTGAAAATCAAAAAATAAAGAAGAAAAAGGTTAAAAGAACTAAAACAAATATTTTTAGAAGAAAAGAAAGAAAAGAAAGATAAAACAAGAGATGAAATTCTAAGAAGATAAACAGAATAAATAAGAACATAATAAGCACAAAATTTAAAAAACTTAAGAAGAAAATGAATAAAAAAAATTAAAAATTCAGGCTAAAACATAAAAAGCTTGAACTAAACTATAAAATTTAACTACTAAAGGAACTTGAACTAAAACATAAAATAGAGAATTAAATAAGAAAAAGAAGAAGACTACAAGAACTAAAACAAGGTACTAGAAGAAGAATACAACAAAGAAAAATACACTAAAACATTAAACTAAAAAATAAATGCAGAACATTAACAGACTGAAATAATAGAACTAGAAGAAGTCAAAAACTAAAATAATAATAATAATAATGAACTTTCAAACTGAAAACAAATAGAAGAAAAAAAGAAGAAAGAAATAAAAGTAGATAAGAACTAAAATAAAACTTAAGATGAAAAAGAACAAAAACAAAAACATAAGAACAAAAAAATATAAAAAAATTCAAAATAAAGATTAAAAAGATGAAGAAGAAATGAAAACTAGAGAATGAACAAGAACAAAAAGAATAGAAAATCAAGCAACGAACAAGAACAAAAAAAAAAAGCAAAAATCAAAAAATTTAAAAAATAAAAATTAAAAAAGAGGAAAAGAAAACTAAAAGAAGAAAAATAAGAAGATTAAAAGAACTAAAATAAATAAATAAATAAATAATAATAACAACAACAAGCAAAAAAAGAACTGAGATTAAAAAAAGTTGCTTAAAAGAAGTAAACCAAATATTAAGAAAAAAGACTAAAAAACCAAATAAAAACTATGAAGAAGAATATTAAAAGAATCGAAACAAAAATTAAAAAAAAGAATATGAAGAACTGAAATTCAGAGATAAAACAAGAAGATTTAAACAACTAAACAAATATTGTTAGAAGAAAAAGAAAAAGAAGATAAAGTTAAAATAAGTGATAAAATTATAAAAATAAAAGCATCATAAGAACAAAATTTTTAAAAAATTAAGAAGAAAATGTAGACCAAAAGAACAAGAATAGACTCAACCATAAAAAGCTTGAATTAAATCATAAAATATAAGTATTAAAGCAATATGGATTAAAACATAAAAAAAAGAAGATTAGAAGAGCTAAACCAAACAACTAGAACAAGAAGGAAATAAATAAAAAGAATAAACTAAAAGATTAAACTGAAAAATAAATGAAGAACATTAAGAAATTGAAACAATACAACTAAAAAAAGGGAAACTAACAACTAAAACAAAGATTGTTAGAAGAAAAAGAATAAGAAGAGAAAGTTAAAACAAATGATGAAAATTATAAAAATAAAAGCATCATAAGAACAAAATTTTAAAAAAATAAGAAGAAGAAAATGTAGACCAAAAGAACAAGAATAGACAAAAACATAAAAAGCTTGAACTAAATCATAAAATAAATATGAATTAAAATATAAAATAGAGGTTAAAGAAGAAAAAGAAAAAAAAGATTAAAAAGGACTAAATCTAGCAACTAGAACAAGGAGAAAGAATTAAAATTTAAAAAAAGATGATTAAGAGAGCTAAAACAAAAATTAAGACGAAGAAGAACAAAAATCAAAACATAAAAGAGAAAAAAGATGAAAAAACCAAAATGAAGATTAAGAAGAAGAAGAAGAAGAAATAAAAAACTAAAGGAAGAACAAGAAGAAAAAGAACTAAAAATTAAAAGAAATAGTAGAAGAAATGAAAATCAAAAGAAGAAGAAGAAGAAAAAAAGAAAAAAGAAAGAAAGAAAAATTAAAAGATGAAAAGCTAAAAATTAAAAAAAGAAGAAAAATGAGAAAAAAAAAATAAGACAAATATTAATATTAAGAAAAGGAAAAAAGAACTGAAAAATTAAAAGTTATTGAACTGAAAAATTAATAAAGAACACTAAACAACTGAAACAATACAATTAAAAGAAGTCAAACTGAAAATCAAATAAAGAAGAAGATTAAACAAACTAAAACACAGAACAAGATTCGAAAAAGAAGTACAAGATATAGATTAAAAGAACCAAAAAAAAAAGAATAATAATAATAAACTTTCAAACTAAAAATAAATAAGAAAAATAAAAAAACAAAAACAAAAATTAAAAAGATAACAACAAAAACCAAAACATTTAAAAAACCAAAACAAAGATTAAGAAAAAAGAAATAAAAACTAAAAAAAGAACAAGATGAAAAGGAAAAGAAAGTTAAAAAATAACAAAAATAAAAAACAAAAGAACAATAAGAACAAGAAAAAAAGGAAAATTAAAAGATGAAAAAATCAAAAAAAGTAAAAGAAAAAACAAAAATATGAAAAAAAATAAAAAAATATTAATATTAAGAAGAAGAAAAAGAAATAAAAAGTTAAAAGAGGAAAGAGAACTAAAATTAAAAAAGATAATTAAATAACTAAAACAAATATTAAGTAAAAGAAGATTAAAAGAGCCAAAACAAAAACTAAAAAGAAGCAGAAGAAGATCAAAAGAACTAAAATAAAGATTAAAAAGAAAAAGATAATCAACTAAAAATCAAACGAATAAGAACAAAAAAGTTAAAATAACTAAAACAAAAATTCTTAGCGGAAAAAGAACAAGAGAGAATTAAATCAAGAGATAAAATTTATAAGAAGACAATCATAATCAATAAAAACATAATAAGAATAAAATTAAAAAAATTAAGAAGAAGAAAATGCAAATTAAGAGAACAAGAAGAATATGGACTAGAAAATAAAAAACTTAAACTAAACCATAAAATCGAACCATAAACAAATATGAAATAAAACATAAAACGGATAAATAAAGAAGAAGAAGAAGATACTACAAATTAGAGCATAAAAAACTTAAAAACTATAACATTAAAATTGAACTAAAATAGCTAAATCGTAAAACATAAAACAAAACAAACTTGGACTAAAAAATAAAAAACGAAGTAAAGAAGAACAGAAATAAAAAAAACAGAAAAAAGAACTGAAATTAATATCTCATCAAATTAAAGGAATGTAAACTAAACGAAAAAAAGAATATTAAAGAAGTAGAAGAAGGACTACTTAAAACTCAGCGTTAAATGCACAGAAAATTAAAGAAATATGAATTAGAGCGAAAACAAGAAATTGGTGAAGAAGAAGAAGAAAATTGCCAAATTTTGACAATGTTAACCACCAACATAAGTGATTATTTATGCTTGTTTGCTGTTAAGAATGTTCGTAGAAGATATTTGGATTATGTACTGTCAAGAATGTACCCTGCAATCTACTATTGATTTATAAGGAAAAGAAGAATAATAAAGTTCTCCACTATAATCAATGTCAACCATCACCAGGGCCCACTTATGGCTTTTGTGTGTTGTCAAGTTGTTACTAGAAATTTGCTATTGACTGTTGTACCGATCTCTTTCTAATCATAAGAGAAGTCATTGTCAACCACCACCATACAAGATTATTTACGGTTGTCTGCTACCAAGAATGTTCCCAAAAATGAAAATCATACCTAACCCCGTATGATCAATTTAAAATTTATTACTTGATGAAAAATTAATAGCTAAAAACAGGTTTACCTAACAAAGTAAGCTAGCTTAACGAAAAAAGGTTTACCTGATAAAGCAAGCTCCCATTGCTGGCAACCAAAAAATTTGAGTAAACTGTAAATTCCAGATCAAAGCTGAAAGTGGAAATAGAACTAAAGTAAACCATCCAAATTAAGAGTATAGGTGCCAAATATAATGGATAAATTGCAGGTAACATTGTACAACACTATCCATACAAGGAAACTAGCAGTGAGCAGGCCTTACCTGGCTATCAGTGCAGAGCACATTCCCCCCAAAAGGAATGCCTGTTTCTGCCTTTTCTACCAGATAATCAATACATATCACTTTTACATTTTGTAGAAAATACAAGAACAATTTAGGACATAATAATTGATAATCATCAGACTTATGCAGAACAATATATATAAACACACACATAAATGATAGCCAATTTATATCAAATGAACGATATCTAAGCAAACATATATGCAGTGCTCATGCAGGCCCAATATTGTGAAAATGAGACAGCTCCAACTGGTATAGTGCAATTTGCATCATTGGTGGTGAAAGGTCAACTTTTCTTTTTGACAAAACTATCCTATTTGTAGTACATACATTTTTTGATTTGAAGTTATGTTTATTAGCAAGAAAGAGTGATTTTTTGGTATAATAATGTTCTCCCTCCGAAAGAATTACGCTTATTCCTTACAGAACCAAAATTTTCAATAAGCTATTAAATGGTTTAAATTTGCATTTTTATTACTTATTATTTCTGTAGTTAGAAATCTCTTTATGTCCTCTTGATGGGTCCAATTGAGCATAAAGTCTATTCTATCAAGACATTATGGCCCTTTATTAATATCTTCTTTTTGCTTTTGCTAATCTAGAAGTTATTGATTATGTCAAGGAATAACTACCAAAAATAATCACTATGTGTTTTGATGTTATTGAATTTTCTCTCTTTTTTTGAGAAGTATGTTATGGGATCAAAAACTATCTAAAATGCAATCTGAATTTTTTATAGAAACTTTTGGAATAATTTTTCACGATTAGTTTAGAGTCTAAAAAACTATCTAGGGCACTCCCAGCTTAACTGGTGGTTCAATGGACCAATAGGTTTCGAGATTACCTCTTGTAAATGCATCTATTTTTCAAATTATTGACACTCTTCAAAATAAACACCTCGTATGATGAAGAATGCCCATTTGACCATAAACAAAGTAATATAATAGCTCTAAATGTTAGCTCACCATTGTAACGAAACATTAGCTCTCATCGCATGACCAAAAATGAATATAGAATGCCAGGAAAGCCCTTCAAAACTAATTTAAAATCACTTTCATTTGTTTGTTTGAAATTCTTAGCAATTAGAAGTCAAGTGACCATTATTCTTGGAATTCCCTCATGCAAAGCCCTCAAGCAGTCACGGTAGAGATAAATTGATTATGACAATAGAGTTGGGACAATTTTACCAATATGTCTCAAAATAGAACCTGTATAAGTTTTCGTTAAAATGGTTGCCCTTGAGATGTTGCTCAGATTGCAAAGGTTTAAATTATGTCGCAAGTAACAAGAAATCCCAATTTCCAGCCTTCCAAGAAGCTTCCTGCTGCAGGAGAGAGGACCAATTATTCTTACTACAGAAGAGGAAAAAAAAGGGACAATGTAAATGACTTCCAAGATCAAGACACTTAGAAAAATTATCAAATATACAAGATAGAAGCAGAGGCAGCACCTTCTCTATTAGGAAGATGAATGATATATATTCAACATGAAGCCTAATAAGAAATAAGCTCGCAAATGTTCAAACAGGAAGAATTAGATGATTTAGGAGAATAAAAAAAATAGACGAGGAAAAGTAGAATTCTACAAGCAAATTGGAGAAAAAAATACATTGGCCAAAATAAATACTTTCCAAATGTTGCTTCAAAATTGCATGAAAAAGGTCATAATGTTACAATTTGTGATAGTAGAAGAAACAAGATAACTACAGGCACAATTAGGAAATAATTGACTCAAATTTACCTTGCATGTTGTGTCAAATCTAAAACTTGATGGGACCTCCTTGCATTTCAAATCTCCATCAATAGTCTTTGGACACCCAATTACTCGAGTTTTCATATTCTTCTGCCTACTTATTCAATGAAAGAGCATAAGCATAAGAATTCATACTTCAAGAACAACAGAGGATCACAATAAACCTAATTTGTTGAATAATTATAAATCAAACAACAAAAAAAATCCCATGATACTTAAGAGAGTCATATTACCTGAAGTTCTCAGCAAGAAGACATGCATTTGTTGAGTCATCCCCACCAATAACAACAAGTCCATCTAAATCTAATTTTAAATCAGTCTCTTCAGCTTGCTTAAATTGTTTTTAGGAAAAAGCCATTAGCAATCTGCATCTAAGATAAATGAAAAGAAATTGTCTGTTTGGAGGATACAACATGTGTTACTGAATTTAAGTAACAAAGAGAACTTGCTTAGGAGTCTCAATCTTGACTCTTCCACTGTAGATCATATCAAACCTACCCTATTAATATAAAACTTGCATGTATCAGAAACAGAACTTCGTAAGCATATTATAACAAATGATAAATTGTTGAAATCATCCCTGCTACAAAGTCATCTTGTTATCAAGAAATTTAAATACAAAATAGTGGAGGAAATTAGGCAAAATAAATGGCAACACAATGGAATGTTGTAGAGAACAGCAAGGTATGAAATAACTGACAAGGATAGCACCTACTGATTGGCATGAGCATATAACATTGTTAAGAAAGTAGACAACCCATCTCGCATCTCACAGAGGATGATATATTTGATTTGTGTAAAAAAAACTATGAACAAAACATCATCTAATATCAACAAAAATGTGAGTGCTAACAATGAGTAACATATTTTTAACAATACTAAAATTCCTTCAAAATAACCATGGAGGACTACCTGGTTCCTATAAGGATAGATGAACTCAGGGGTCAACTCCACATACTTGCACTTCATAATCCTAGCCAGAACTCCCTTGAACCCATACAAGGTGCTTCCCTTGGCCCAATCCTGCAAGTAATCTAAAACCAACCTAAGAAAAAGAAATCAGAAACCCTACCACCAAAACTCGCATCAAATCTTTAAAAGAAGGATCAGAATAGAAAATCCACCGAGAATGCCAGAGATAACTGCAAGCAATCTAGACCAACGCCAAGAGTAAGAAATTAAAAAAGTTAAGAACCAACCCACTCAAACCTGCATAAATTTCACAATAGTGTACCTCGAAATGCTAAACTCCTTCAATTGCTCCAAAACTTGGCAAACAATTGAAACATGAACACCAATTGCAAGCAATTGCAAGAAAATTCAGTACCCTAACCCATCAACTCCAAGGAAACAATCAAGAAGTTAAATCTGTACCCAGAAAGATCATAACAGCATACCTTGATCTTCAAACTCGTTCGATCACTCCAAGTCACCACACAAACCCCAACAAGAACAGCAATTGTAGCTGTGACAAGAAAAAAAATCAACCTATAATCCTAAAATCTACCACCTGATAATGGACTGACAGAACAACTAGACTAAGACCATAGGAGTCAAATAGGATGGCAAAGATACCTTTGTCCCAACTTGGTATCACTTGGCAAATAAAGATTGAAATAACATACCACATAACTCCAAATTTGTCCAATCATTCCAAGCCCGAGCATGAACCTGAAACAAGAAGCCCGATCACATGCAGTGGAAAGATTAAATTTACCCAAAAACCAAAAATGGCTATGTAGGATTTTTTTTGATTGAATAAAAAACCCAATACGAGCCCCAAGAAAACAATCAATTTAAATCCACGTAAAAATAAGAATGGTATACCTCAATCCTCGTAGCTTAGAATTCCTCAAATTGCCCGAGGCCACCAAAACAAACTCGAAGAATTCCAACCGATCACATACAATGCAATGCAATAATACAAAAACAATATGTAATCGATAATCAGCTGCTAAACCTGCTATGGTTTTAAATTAGAACAGAATTCCAACTCATAAAATCCCAAAAAATAATCAAGAGAATTTAAGAAAGACTCTAAGTCATCTCACATACTCAAACAAAGACACAAATCAAATGTAACGATGAGAAGAATTTATATAAGAACCTAAAACCCATAATCTAGCAATGGACTGACACAACAC
>RXID01014750.1:0-30000 GCA_005019695.1 Trichopus zeylanicus subsp. travancoricus
AATGGTAGTTGCAGTAGTAGTATTAGTAGTAGCAGGAGCAATAGTAGCAGTCTCAATAGTTTTAGTAGTAGAAGTAGTAGTAGTAGTAGCCATATTAATAGTAGTTTGGTAGCATGAGGAGGATGAGGATTAGGAGCAGTACTAATAGTAGCAGTGGTAGTAATAATAATAGTAGTAGTTGATGAAATAGAAGTAGTAGTAGTAGTAGTTGAAGTAGTAGTATCAGTAGTAGTAATAAGGGTAGTAGCAGTAGCAGTAATAGTTGTATTGGTAGTAGTAGTAGCAATAGTACTAGTACTAGTATTAGTTGTAGTAGTAGCAATAGTAGTAGTAGCACCATTTGTAGTTGTTGTAGCAATAGTAGTAGTAGCAGTTGTAGTTGTTGTTGTAATAGTAGCAGTAGTAGCAGTAGTAGTAGTCATCGTAGTTGTAGCATTAATGGTAGTTGCAGTAGTGGTATTAGTAGCAGCTGGAGCAGTAGTAGTAGTCTCAATAGTTTTAGTAGTAGAAGTAGTTGTCTCAGAAGTAGTAGTAGTAGTAGCCATATTAATAGCAGCAGCAGCAAGAGCAGCAACATTAGTAGTAGAAGAAATTATGGTAATAGTAGTAGTAGGAGCAGTAATTATAGCGATAGTGGTAGCTGTACTAGTAGTAGTCATAGTTGTAGTAGCAGTATTGGCTGCAGTTGCTGTATTTGTTGTAGTATAAGTAGTGGTACTATTACGTGTAGTAATAATAGCAATAGTTGTATCTATTGTAGTTGTAGTAATAGTTGTAGTGGCCATAGCAGAAGTTGAAGTAGTAGAAGTAGTAGTAGTAATAGTAGTAGTAATAGCAGTAGTAGTAGTAATAGGACTAGTAGCAGCAGCAGTAGTAGTACTAGCAGCAGCAGCAATAGTAGTAGTTCTTGTAGTCATGGTAGGAGTAATTATAGTAGTTGTAGTAGTAGTAATAGTAGAAATATTAGTGGTTGTATTATTAGTAGTAGTAGCACCAGCAACAGCAGTAGTAGCAGTGGTGGTAGTAGTAGTAGGGGTAGTAGTCACTGTAGTAGTTGTAGTAAGAGCAGAAGTAGTAGTAGTTATTCGAAAAGTAGAAGTAGAGGTTGTAATAACAGCAATAGCAGGAGGATTGTTAGGAGCAATAGTAGTAGTAGCAGTAGTAGTGGTAGTAGGAGTAGTAGTAGGAGTAGTCGGAGTAGTAGTAGTAGGAGGAGGAGTAGTAGTAGTGTTAGTATTCGTAGTAGTAGTAACAGTAGCAGAAAGAGGAATAGTAGTAGCAATTATTCTAGTTTTAGAAGTAGTAGTTGTAGTAACAATAGTAGTAGTAGTAGTAGTTAAAGTAGTAGTAGTAGTTAAAGTAGTAGTTGTAGCATTAGTAGTTGTAGTATTAGTAGTTATAGTTATTGTAGTAGTAGTCGTAGTAGTTCGAGTAGGGGTAGTAGTAGTAGTAGGAGTGGTAGAAATAGCAGGAGTTGCAGAAGGAATAGTTGTAGGAGTAGTAGTACGAGTAGTTAGAGTACAAGTAGTCATGGTAGTAGTAGTAGTAGCAACAGCAGCAGCAGCAGCAGTAGTAGCAGAAATAGTAGTTTTAGTAGTTGTGGTAGTAGTATAAATCGCAGTAGTAGTAGTACTAGTAGTAATAGTATGACTAATAGTAGTAGCAGTAGGAGTAGTATTTGTAGTAGTAGAAGAAGAAGTAGTAGTAGCAGCAACAGTAACAGTAGCAATAGTAGGATAAGTAGCAATAGTAGTAGTATTATTAGTAGTAGTAGTGGTAGTAGTCGTTGTTGTAGTAGTAGTAGTGGAAGTGTTTTGAGTAGTAGTATTGTACGACTAGTATTAGTAGCAGTAATAGTAGTAGGAGCAGTAGTAGCAGTTGTAGTCGTAATAGTATTATTATTAGTAGTAGTAGAAGTAGTAATAACAATAGTAGGAGTAGGAGTAGGAGTAGTAGTAGTAGCAGTAGTAGTAGGAGTAGTAGTAATTGTAGTAGGAGTAGTAGCCGTAGTAGTACTAGCAGTTGTAGTAGGTGGAGTAGTAGTAGAAGTAGTAGAAGAAGAAGTAGTAGTAGTAGTAGTAGGAGGAGGAGGAGGAGTGGTAGTAGTAGTAGTACTAGTAGGAGTAGGAGTAGGAGTAGTATTAGTAGTACTAATACTAGTAGTAGTAGTTGCTGTTGTCCTTGTTGTTGTTGTAGAAGTGACAGTGGTCATAGTAGTAATAGTAGTCGTCCAGTCGCACGTCCAGCTCAGCCGTAGTCAATCTTATTCAACGTCGGTCGTCGTACGGAGCGTCAGCGGTCGTTGGATCTTCATAGTAGTAGTAGTATTAGCAGTAGGAGTAGTAGTTGTAGCTGTAGTAGTTGAAGTAGTAGTTGGGGTAGTAGCAGTAGCAGTAATAGTACTAGGAATAGTAGAGTAGCAATGGGAGTGGTTGTAGTGTCAGTAGCAGTATTAGTAGTAATTAATTGAAGTAATTGTTGGAGTAGTAGCAGTGCTAGTAGTTGTACTTACAGTAGTAATGTAGTAGGCGTAGTAATAGTAGTAATAGTGGAAGGAGCAGTAGTAGCAGTTGTAGTTGTAGAAGTGATTGTAGTAGAAGTAGTAGTTGTAGTAGTAGTAGTAGTAGTAGTAGTAGTAGGATTAGCAGCAGTAGTACTAGTACTAGTAGTACTAGTGGTAGAAGTAGTAGTAGTAGTAGTAGGAGTAGTAGTGGTCATAGTAGTAGGAGTAGTAGTGGTAGTGATAGTACGAGTAGTAGTTGTTGTTATAGTAGTAGTAGTTGCAGTAGGAGTAGCAGTAGTAGGAGTAGTAGTAGTAGGAGTAGTAGGAGTAGTCGTCGTCGTCGTCGTAGTAGTAGTAGTAGTAGTAGTAGTTGTTGTTGTTGTTGTTGTTGTTGTTGGAGTACTAGTAGTAGTAGTAGTAGGAGTAGTAGTAGTTGTAGTGGTAGGAGTAGTAGTTGTAGTTGTATTAGTATTAGTAGGACTAGTGGGAGTAGCAGTGCCATTAGCAGTAGTAGTAGTAGTGTTAGTAGTAGTAGTATGAGGAGGAGGAGGAGGAGTAGTAGTAGTAATAGTAGTAAAAGTAGTAGTAGAAGTAGTAGTAGTTGTAGTAGTAGTATTAGTAGTAGTAGTTGTTGTAGTTGTAGTTGTAGTTGTTGTTGTTGTTGTTGTTGTAGTAGTAGTAGTACTAGTAGTACTAGTAGCAGTTGTTCTTGTTGTTGTTATAAAAGTACTAGTGGTCATAGTAGAAGTAGTAGTAGTAGAAGTAGAAGAAGTTGTTGTTGTAGTAATAGTAGTAGTAGTAGTAGCCGTAGTAGTAGCAATAGTAGCAAGAGTTGTAGTTGTAGTAGTAATAGAAGTTGTTGTAGTAGTTATAGTTGTAGTAGTGCTTGTTGCAATAGTAGTAGCTATATAGAAGTAGATATAGTAGTAGTTGTACCGGTAGTAGTAGTAGAAGTAGTAGAAGTACTACTAGGAGGACTAGGTGTAGGAGTTGGAGCAGTAGGGGAGCTGTAGTAGTAGTATTAGTAGGAGTTGTAGTATGAGTAGGAACAAAAGTAGTAGCAGTAGTCGCAGTAATCATAAAAGTAGCAGTAGTTTTAGTAATAGGTGTAGAAGTAGTAGTAGTAGTATCAATAGCAGTAGTTTCACGAATAGTAATAGTAGTAGAATTAGAAGTAGTAGTAGCATTAGTAGTTGTTGTAGTAGTGGTTGTAGATGTAGAAGTAGTAGTAGGAGTAGGAGTTGGAGTCGTAGCAGAAGAAGAAGTAGTAGTAGTAGTAGAAGTAGTGGTAGTTGTAGTAATATTAGGAGGGGGAGTTATAGATATGGTAGTAGTAGTTATTGTAGTAGGAATAGTACAAGTATTAGTTGTAGAAGTAGTAGCAGTAGGAGTAGTAGTAGTAATAGCAGTAGTAGTAGTAGTTAGAGAACTAGTAGTAGGAGCAATAGGAGTAGTTGTAGTAATAGTAGTAGTATTGGTAGTATCTGTTGTAGAATTAGTATTAGTAGTAGTAGGAGTAGTTGTAGCAGTACTAGTTGTAGAAGTAGTAGTAGTGGCAGCAGCAGTGGTAATAGTGGTAGTAGGAATAGTAGTAGTATCAATAGGAGTAGTTGTAGTAGTATTCGTAGTAGCATTAGTAGTAATAAGTGTAGTAGTCATTGGAATAGTAGTAGTGTTAGTAGTTGTAGTTATAGTAGTAGTGTAGTAATTGTAGTATTAGTAGTAGGTGTAGTAATAGTAGTAATAGTAGAAGGTGTAGCAGTGGCAGTAGCAGTAGTAGAAGTAATAGAAATAGAAGTAGCAGTAGTAGTCGGAGGAGGAGGAGTTGTAGTAGTAGCAATACGAGTAGTTGTTGTGGTAGAGGTAATAGTTGTAGTAGTTTAAGTAGTACTAATTGAAGTAGTAGTAGAACTAGTAGTAGTACTAGTACTAGTAGTAGTAGTAGGAGTAGGAGTAGTAGGATTAGTAGTAGTTGTAGTAGTACCAATAGTAGTTGTTGTTGTTGTCCTTGTTGTCGTTGTAGAAGTATTAGTGGTCAAAGTAGTAGTAGTAGGAGTAACAGAAGTAGAAGAGCAGTAGTAGTAGTAGGAGTAGTAGTAGGTGTAGTTGTACTTGTATTAGGAGTAGTTGTAGTAATAATAGTAGTAGTAGTATTAGCAGTAGGATTAGTAGTAATAGTAGTAGTTGTTGTAGAAATAGTAGTTATAAAGTAGTAGTAGTGGCAGCACCAGCAGCAGCGGTATTAGTAGGAATAGTAGCTGTACTAGTAGTAGTACTTATAGTACTAGGGTAGTTGTAGAAGTATTAGCTGTAGGCGTAGTATTAGTAGTAATAATTGAAGGATTAGTACTAGCAGTTGTAGTTGTAGAAGTAGTTGTAGTAGAAGTAGCTGTAGTAGTAGTGGTTGGAGTAGTAGTAGTAGTAATAGAAGTAGTAGTAATAGTTGTAGTAGTAGTAGTAGTAGTAGTGGTAGTAGTTGTAGGAGTAGTAGCAGTAGTAGTTGTAGTAGGAGTAGTAGTAGTTGTTGTAGTAGTAGTAGTTGCAGTAGTAGTATGAGTGCTAGCAGTAATAGTAGTAGTAGTAGGAGGAGTAGTAGTAGGAGTAGTCATAGTAGTAGTAGTAGGTGCAGTAATAGTAGTAGTAGTTGTTGTTGTAGTAGGAGTACTAGTAGTAGTAGCAGTAGGAGTAGTAGTAGTAGTGGTGGGAGTAGTAGTAGTAGTAGTTGGAGTAGTTGTAGTATTAGGAGTCGTAGTAGTAGTAGTAGTAGTAGTAGTAGTAGTAGTAGTAGTAGTAGTAGTAGTAGTAGTAGAGGAGGTAGAGTAGTAGTAGTAGTAGTTGTAATAGTAGTAGTAGTAGAGGTAGAGGAGTAGTAGTAGTAGTTGTAATAGTAGTAGTAGTAGTAGTAATAGTAGTAGGAGGAGGAGGAGGAGGAGGAGGAGGAGGAGGAGGAGGGGTTAAAAGTGGTAGTAGAAGTAGTGGTACCAGTAGTACTTGTTATTGTTGCCTGTTGTTGTTGTAGAAGTACTAGTGGTCATAGTAGTAGTAGTAGTAGTAATAGTAAAAGTAGAAGAAGTAGTAGTAGTAGTAGTATTGGTAGTAGTAGTAGAAGTTGTGGTAATAGTACTAGTGGTAGAAGTACTAGTTGAAATAGTAGTAGTTGTAGTAGAAGTAAAAGTAGTAGTAGTTGTAATAGTAGTAGTAGCCGTTGTATTAGATGTACTTGTAGGAGCAGACGGTGTAGGAGTAGGATAAGTAGCGGGAGCAGTAGTAGGTTTAGTAGTAGTAGGAGTTGTAGTATGAGTAGCAACAAAAGTAGTAGCAGTTGTCGCAGTAATAGTAGAAGTAGTGGTAGTTTCAGTAATAGGTGTAGAAGTAGTAGTACTAGTAGCAACAGTCATAGTAGTAGTAGTAGCTGTATCAGTAGTAGTAGTTTCACGAATAGTGATAGTAGTAGTAGAAATAGTAATAGTAATAGTAGTTGTAGTAGAAGTAGTAGTAGTAGCAGCAATAGTAGTAGTAGCATTAGTAGCTGTTGTAGCAGTAGAAGTAGTAGTGGGAGTGGCAGTAGGAGTAGGAGTTGGAGTAGTAGTAGAAGTAGTTGTTGTAGTAGTAGCAGAAGTAGTGGTAGTAGCAGTGGTAATTGTAGTAGTATTAGGAGGAGGAGTTATAAATATGACAGTAGTAATTATTGTAGTAGTAGTAGGACTAGTGCAAGTATTACTTGTAGTTGTAATAGAAGTAGTAGCAGTAGGAGTAGTAGTAGTAATAGCAGCAGTAGTAGTAGTCGGAGTACTAGTAGTAGGAGCAATAGGAGTAGTTGTTGTAATAGTAGTAGTAGTAGTATTAGCAGTAGGACTATTATTAGAAGTAGTCGGAGTAGTTGTAGCAGTAGTAGTTGTAGAAGTAGTAGTAGTGGCAACAACAGCATAGTAGTAGCCGTAGGAATAGTAGTAGTAGCAATAGGTGTAGTTGTAGTAGTAGTAGTAGTAGCATTAGTAGTAATAATTGTAGTAGTGGCAATGTTAGTAGTTGTAGTTATAGTAGTAGTGTAGTAATAGTAGTATTAGCAGTAGGCATATTAATAGTAGTAATAGAATGAGTAGCAGTAGCAACAGTAGTTGTAGAAGTAGTAGTAATAAAAGTAGTAGTAGTAGTATGAGAAGTTTTAGTAGTAGCAATAGGAGTAGTTGTAGTAGTAGTGGAAATAGTTATAATATAATTAGCAGTACTAATTGAAGTAGTTGATGGAGTAGTAGTAGTGGTAGTAGTAGTTGTTGTAGTCAAGAGTGTAGTAGTAGCAGTAGCTGTGTAGTAGTAGTAGTAGCAGTAGTTGTAGTAGTAGGAGGAGTAGTTGTAGTAGTGGTAGAAGGAGTTGGAGTAGTAGAAATAGTAGTTGTTCTAGTAGTAGTAGGAAAAGTAGTAGTAGCAGCAGTAGTAGCAGTAGTAGTACTATTAGTAGTAGTAGTAGTAGCAGCAGCAGTAGTAGTAGTAGTAGTAGAAGAAGAAGTAGCAGCAGCAGCAGTAGTAGGAGTAGTAGTATTAGCAATAGTAGAAGCTGTAGTTGTTGTAGTAGTATTTGTAGTATAAGTAGTAGTAATAGTAGTAGCTATTGGAGTAGTAGTAGTGCTAGTAGTATTTGTAGTATAAGTATCTAGTAATAGTAGTAGCTATTGGAGTAGTAGTAAGTGCTAGTAGTAGTTGTTTGTAGTGGTAAGTGTAATTAGTAATAAAATTGAGTAGTTGTAGTTATAGAGGTAGTAGTAGAAGCAGTAGTAGCAGTAGAAGTAGTAATCATAGTGGTAGTAGTAGCAGTAGTAGTAGCAATTGTAGTATTATTCCAAACAGTAGTAGCAACAGTAGAAGTAGTAGTTGTAGTATTGGTAGTTGTAGCAAAAGTAGTAGTAGTAGTTGTAGAAGTAGTAGTTGTGGTAGTAGTTGCAGTAGTAGTAGTAGCAAGGGTAGTAGTGGTAGTACTAGTACTAGTACTCGTAGATGTAGCAGTAATAGTAGTAGGAGGGGGAGGAGGAGGCGGAGGGGAGCAGTATTAGTAGTAGCAATAGTAGTAGTAATAGTAGTAGCAGCAGTAGTCGTAGAAGCAGCAGCAGCAGCAGTAGTAGCAGTTGAAGTTGTAGCATCAGTAGTAGTAGTAAGGGTAATAGCAGTAGCAGTAGTTGTAGTAATTGTACTAGTAGTAGTAGTTGTGGTACTAGTAGTAATAGTAGCAGTAGTATATCGTAGTAGCAGTTGTAGTAGTAGTAGTAGTAGAAGTCGCAACAACAGTAGTTGTAGCAGTCAGAGTAGTTGTAGCAGCAATAGTCATTGCAATAGTAGTATTATTTGGAAAAGTTGAAGTAATAGCAGTATGAGTAGCAGTAGCAACAACATTAGTATTTGCAGTAGTAGTAGCAGTCTCATTAGTAGTAGTAATAGTAGCAGTAGCAGTAGCAACAACTATAGTAGTAGTTGTCGTAGTAGTTGTAGTACAAGCAGCTGTAATAGTAGCAATAGTAGTAGCAGTATTAGTAGTAGCAGCAGTTGTAGTTGCCGTAACTGCTACAGTTGTCATAGTTATCGCAGTAGAAGTGATAGCAGTTGTTACTATAGTAGTTGTTGTAGTAGTAGTAGCTATATCAGTTGCAGAAGTAGTAGTAGTCGTCGTTGCAGAAGTCGTAGTAGTAGAAGTATTAGAAGTAATAGTAGTAGTAGTAGCAGGCGTATTAGTAGTAGCAGTTGTAGTAATTATAGTAGGACTCGTAGTAGCAATAGTAGTAGCAATAGCAGTAGTAGTAGTAGTAGGAATAGAAGCTGTAGCAATAGTAGTTTCAGTAGCAGAGGTAGTAGTAGCGGTAGAAGTAGTAGTAGTAGTAGTAGCGGTTGGAGTAGTAGTACTAGCAATGGGAGTAGTAGTAGTAGTAGTAATAATAGTAGTAGTAGTAGTAGTAGTTGGAGTAGTAGTGGTGCTAGTACTAGTCGTTGTAGCTGGAGAAGTAGCAGTAATGGCAGTAGTAGTAGCAGTAGTGACAGTAGTAGTTGTTTGTAGTTGTAGAAGTAGAAGTAGTAGTTGTAGTAATCATAGTAGTAGTAGTAGCAGGTGTGGTAGTAGTATTAGTTGTTGTTGTAGTCATAGTAGTGGCAATAGTAGCAGTGGAAGTAGTAGTAGCACTCTTAGATGCAGTTGTCGAATTAGTAATAATTGTAGTAACAATAATAGTAGTAGTCATAGTATTAGTAGTAATACTAGTAGCAATAGCAATGGTATTAGTTGGAGTTGCAGTAGTTGTAGTGACAGAAGTAGTAGGACTAGAAGCAGTAGTAAGTGTAGTAGTAGTAGTAGTAGTTGTTGTTGTTGTAGTAGTAGTAGTAGCAGCAATTGCGGTAGTAGGATAAGTAGTAGTAGTAGCAGTAGTAGGAGTCACTGTAGTAGTAGAAAGAGTAGTAGTGGTAGCACTACTAGGAGCTATTGGAGCTATAGAAGTTACATTAATAGTAGTAGAAGTAGTAGTAGTAGCAGTAACTGTTGAAGCACTAGTAGCAACAGCAGTAATAAAAATAGTAGCGGTAGCAGTAGTGAGAGAGTAGCAGTAGTAGTAGTAGTAGTAGAAATAGTTGCAGTAGTAGTAGCTGCAGTAGTAGTTGCCATAGTAGTAGTAGGAGAAATAGTAGGAGTGGTAGTATTAGTAGATTCAGTAGCAACAACAGAAGCAACAGTTGTTGTGCTAGTTGTGGTAGTATTAGGAGTAGTAGTTATAGTAGTTGTAGTCGTAGCAATATTAGTAGTAGCTATCGTAGTAGTAGTAATAGTAGTGGTCGTAGTAGTTGTATTTGTAGCAGCAACAGCAATAGCAGTAGTGTTGGTAATGGTATTAGCAGTAGCAGTAGTAGCAGTAGTAGCTGAAATAGTTGTAGCAAATAGGAGAAGTAGAAATAGTAGTAGTAATAATAATTCTTACAATAGCAGCAACAACAACAACAGTAGTTGTAGTAGTAGTAGCAGTAACAGCAGTAGTAGCAGTAATTGTATTAGTAGTAATTGTAGTCGGAATAGTAGTAGTAGCAATAGTGATAGTCGCAATAGAAGCAGTAGCAATAACAGAAGTTGTAGTAGAAGTACTAGTAGTAGTAGCGGAACTAATAGTCAAGTAGCAGTAACAGTAGTGGTAGTAGTAGTAGTGGTGGTGGTGGTGTTGGTAGTAGAGGGAGTAGTAGTGTTAATATGTGTAGGAAAAGGAAAATATTAGAAGTAGTCGGACTAGTAATAGTAGTACTAATAGTAGTAGTAGCAGTAGGTGCAGCAATAGAAGTAGTAGCAGTAGTAGTAGAACTACTACTAGTAGTAGTAGTAGTAGTAGTAGTAGTCATAGGAGTAGTAGTAGCAGTAGTAGTAGCAGTAGAAATCGTAGTGGTAATAGTAGTAGTAACAGTAGTCGTAGTAATAATAGCAGTAGTTGTTGTTGTTTTCGTTGTAGTTGAAATAGTTGAAGTAGGAGGAGTAAGAGTAGTAGTACTATTAGTAGGAGTAGGAGTAGGAGTAGTTGTATAAGTAGTAGAAGAGTAGTAGTACTATTAGCAGGAGTAGGAGTAGGAGTAGGAGTAGTAGTAGTGGTAGAAGTAGTATTACTAGTTGCAGTAGTAGTAGTAATAGTAGTAGTAGTTGCAATAGTAGTAGAATTACGAGTAGCAGGAGTAGTAGTAGTTGTAGTAGCATGAGTAGTAGTAATAGTAGTAGTAGTAGTACCAGCAGTAGTAGCAGTAGCAGTATTAGTGGTAGTAGTAGCAGTAGAAGTAGTGATAATAATAGTAGTAGTAGTAGTAGTAGAAGCAGTAGTAGTACAAATTGCAGTAGTTGTAGTAGTAGAAGTAGTAGTAGAGTATTAGGAGCAGTAGTAGTACTAGTAGAAGTACTTAAAGAGTATTATTAGTAGTAGTGGTACTAGGAGTATGAGAAGCAACATAAGTTGAAGCAGTAGTCATAGTAAGAGTGGAAGTAGTAGTAGTAGTTGGAGTAAAGCAGTTGTAGTAGTGGTAGCAGCAATTGTAGTTGTCGTAATAGTACTATTGCAACTATGGTTGCTCCCACTGCTACTACTGTCACTGCTACTGCAGTTGCTACTACTGCACTACTACTACGGCTACAGCACCTATCACAGCTACTGCAGCTACTACTGCTACTACTGCTTCGACTTCTGCTACTTCTATTTTTACTACTACTGCTACTACTACTACTATTACTATTACTATCACTGCTACTGCAGCTTCTACATCTACTACTACTGATATTACTACCTCTACTACTACTGCTACAACTATTACTACTTCTACTTCTACTGGTATTACTACAAATGCCACTACTACAACTACTCCTATTACTACTAACAACAACTACTACTGGGACTCCTACTACTACCACAACTGTTGTTGCTACTACTACAACTACGACTAGTACTACTACTGCTGCTACTCCTAGTGCTATTACTATAACTATTACTGCTGCTACTACTTCTTCTACTACTCACACCTGCAATTACAACTATTGTTGCCACTACAACTTCAGCTAATACTACTACCACAACAATTACTACTACAACATCTACTACTATTACAACAACTACTACTATTGCTACTACTATTACTACTACTGCTGCTGCTGATACTACTACTACACCTGCTACGTCTACTACTACTACTACTAGTGCTTCTTACTATTACTACTACTATGAGCACTACTACTACTACTACTACTACAACAACTACTACTGCTGCTACCACTACCTCAATTACTACAACTACTGCTACTACTACTGCTACAACTACTGCTACTACTACTATTACTGTTGCAACTACTTCAATGACTACAAGTACTAGTACTAGCACAACTACTACTTCTTCTACTACTACGACTACTACTACTTCTACTACCGCTACTCCTGCTATTACTACTACTACTCCTCCTCCTCATCCTAGTGCTACTTCTATTACAACAACAACTACTACTACTACTACAAATATTGTTGCTACTACAATGATTGCTACCCCTACGACTACTACTACTACTGCTACTGCTACTCTTTCAAATATTACTGCTACTACCACTGTGACTACTACAACTACTTCCACTGCTACAACTACTACTACCACCACCACCACCACCACCATTCCGATGACTAGCACTATAATAACAATGAGAACTACTACTACTATAACTGCCACTGCTGCTACTATAAGTGCTAGTTGTACTACTACTATTCTATCGCTACAATTGCATCTACTACTACTACTATAATTACTGCTGCTATTACTGCAACTACTACTTCTCGTACTACAACTGCTGCTACAATGACTACTACTACTAATTCTATTGTTACTAGTACTTCTACTACTATTGCTACTATAACAACTACTCTCACTACTGCTACTATAATTGCTACTACTACTACTTCTACTATTACTACTACTGCCACTACTACTTCAGCTACTATTACTACTGCTGCTGCTGCTACTACAACTTTTACTACTATTCCTACTATTACTACTACTATCACTATTGCCACTACAACTGCTACTAGTATAACTTCTATTACTGCTACTGCTACCGCTACTTCAACTACTATTATTAGTGTTGTTGCTACAACTAATATTGCTACTGCTGCTACTGCTACTACTATTGCGATACAACAACTACGACTACTATTACTACAATTACAACTTCTACAACTACTACTCCTACTACTGCTACTACTACAAGTATTGCTCCTCCTCCTCCTACTACTACTACTATTACTTCTACTACTACTATTACTTCTACTACTACTATTGCTACTACTACCACTACAATTACTACTAGTACTACTCCTACTACTGCTACTACTACTACCACCACTATTACTACTACTACTATTACTACTACTATTACTACTGCTCTTACTACTACTACTACTGTTACTCCTACTACTACAACTGCTACCACTACAACTACGGCTACTGCTACCATTACTGCTACCAGTGTTACTACAATAACTACTACTACTATACTACTATTGCTATTGCAGTTGCCGCTTCCAGTACAACTACTACAACAATTGTTGTTGATGCTGCTATTACTACTGCTACTATAACTACAATAGCTACTACTACCACTACTACTACTACTACAACTACTGCTACTTCTACGTCAACTACATCTACTACTACACCTACTACAACTACTCCTCCTCCTCCTACTACTACTACTACAACTGCTACTTCTGCTACTTCTGCTACAACAACTACTACTTATACTATTACTACTGCTACTATTACTACTACTCCGACTACTACTACCACTGCTACTACAACTATCTCTTCCATTAATAGCAATACTACAACTACTACTGCTTCTACTAATACTAATGCTACTACAACTACTACTAGTACTACTACAGCTACTAGTGCATCTGCTACTATAACTGCTACTACTAGGACTGCAGCTCCGGCTCCTTCTGCTGTTACAGCTACTACAACTATTCCTACTTCCACTACTACTACTACTGTTACTAATACTGTTACTGCTGCTGTGACTACTACTACTACTTCTGCTACTACTACTACTACTGTTACTACTTTTGCTACTAGTACTGTTACTACTTCTGCTATTGCTGCTGCTAGTACTACTTCTACTGTTACTACTACTACTACTTCAAGAAGAAGAAGAAGAACAACAACAACTACTACCAGACCTACTACTACAACTATTATTACTTCGACTACAAATACTACTACAAGTACAACTTTTGGTACTAATACTACTAATACTAACACTACTACTACTACTAGTACAACTGCTACCACTATTACTACTACTCCTACTACTACACTTACTCATACAACTACTCCAACTACCACCCCAAATACTTCAACTACTACTACTATTACTACTGCTGCTATATTACTGCAGCAACTACTACTACTGTTACAACTACTACTACTACTGCTGTGGCTACTACTGCACTACTACTAACACTACAACTACTACTATTATTACTACTACTACTACTACTACTACTACTATTACTACGACTACTATTATTATTGCTGCTACTACTACTGCTCCTACTACTCCAACTACAACAACTATAGCTACGCTTACTACTACTTCTACTGTGACAACTACTACAACTACTACTACAACCACTACTTTTAATACTATTACTACTACTACTTCTACTACTGCTGCATTTGTTGTTGCTACTGCTACTTCTACTGCTACTGCTACTACGGCTGCTGCTACTTCAACAGCCACTACTACTACTACTACAATAACTACTCCTGCTACTCCTATGACTACTACTTCTACTACTTTGATTTATATTGCTAGTGCTACTACAACTTCTTCTATTGCTGCTATTGCTGCTACTACTACTGCTACAACTGCTACTACTACTTCGACAATTACTACTACTGCTATTTCTTATGCTAATGCTTGTACTACTACTACAACTAGTACTACTTCTACCACTCCTACTACTATAACCACCGCTACTCCAACGGCAACTACTGCTACTACAACTACTTCTACTACTAGTAGAATTGCTACCACAACAACAACAACAACTACTACTACTACTCCTCCTCCTCCTTCTACTACTACTACCACTCCTACAACAACTACTAGTACAATTGCTGCTGCTACAACTCCTACCAATACTACTACCATTGCAACTACTACTCCTACTCCTACTCCAACTCCTATTACTACAACTACTACTACCACAACAACTACTACAACAACAACTACTACTACAACAACAACAACTACTAGTACTACTTCTACCACTACCACTACTACTACTCCTATTACTACTACTACTACTACCATACTACTACTATAATTGCTACTACCACTTCTACTACTACTACTACTACTGCTACAACTAGTCCTACTACTCCTACTCCTCCTACTATTACTCGTATTAATACTACTACTCAAAATACTCCTACTACTACTACTACAACAACTATTGCTACTCCTACGACATCAACAACAACAACTTCTACTACTACTATTACTACTACTACTACTACTACTACTACTCCTGCTAGTGCTACAACTTTTACTACTTCTACTACTACTACTAAGATTACAGCTACAGTACTACTACTACAACTACTAGTACTACTACTACGACTACAACAACTACTATTGCTATTGCTATTCCTGTTGCTGCTACTACTACCACTAGTACTGCCACTACTACCATGACTTCTACAACTATTACTACTACTACGACTCATACTACAGCTATAACAACTATTACTATTGCTGCTCCTACAGCTCCTACTATTACTTCTACTTCTACCACAAATACTACTACAACAACAACAACTACTACTACTATTACTTCTTCTACTACCAATAAAAGTGCTACTACTACTACTCCTCCTACTACTTGTACTACTACTAGCAATACCAACACCACTACTCCTACTCCTGCTACTACTCCAATTCCTAGACCTACTGCCACTACTACCCCTACTTCTACTATTGCTACAGCTACTACCAATAGTACTACTAATCCTAATACTTCTACAACTCCACCTACTATTACTACTACTACTTTTGCTACTACTACTCTTACTACTACTGCTGCTGCTATAACTACTACCACTACTACTACCACCACTCCTACTAATACTAATACTACTACTTCTACTACTACTACTACTACAGCTACTACTACTACTACTACTCCTACTCCTACACCTACACCTACGACAACTACTGCTACTACAACTACTGCTGCTACGACTACTACTACTACTACTACTACTGCTACTACTACTACTACTACTCCAGCTACTACTACTATTGCTGCTACTACTTCTCCAACTACTACTTCTGCTACTACTACTGCTACTACTACTACTGCTACTAATTCTGCCATGACTACAACATCTACTACTGTTGCTACTACTGTTACTACTACTATTGCTACTACAACTACTATTGATGCCATTGCAGCAGCTGCTACTAGTACAACAACTACTACTACCATTACTAGCGCTACTACTACTAATGCTACTGCTGTTGCTGCTACAACAACTGCTACTATTACCGAGACACTACTCTAGCTACTGCTACTACTACTACTACCACTACAACTACAACAACAACAACAACAACAACAACAACAACAACACAACAACGACTACTACTGCTACTACTACTATTCCAACAACTACAACAACTACAACAACAACTACTACTACTACTTAATATGTGACTTCTGCTACTACTGCTACTGCTACAACTACAAATTCTGCTATAGCTACTACTGCTACTACTCAAACTACAACTACTACTAGAGCTACTTCTGCTACAACTGCTACTACTACTGTTGTTAGCACTACTACTACTACCACAACTACTGCAACTACTACTACTACGACAATTACAAATACTATTACTTCTTCTATCACTTATGCTACTACGACTACTGTTACTCTGACTACTACTTCTACTACTACTACTACAACTCCTACTTCTGCTACTACTGCTACTACTACTACTATTACTGCAATTACTACTGCTAGGACTATGCCTATGAATACTATTGCTACAAATACTTGTATTACTACTACAACTACTGTTACTGCTACTACTGCTACTGTTATTATAACTACTGCTATTACAACTACTGCTCCTACAACTGCTGCTACTACTACTACTACTGCTATTATTATTACTACTACTACTACAACTACTGCTACAACTACAACTATAACTACTTCTACAACTGCTACTACTACAACTTCGGAGACTACGACCACTACTGCTACTACTACTACTATCACTACAATGTCTACATCTACTACTACTGCTACTTCGAGTACTATTGCAACTGCTACTACTACAACTACTAATACTACTGCTGTTACTTCGAGTGTACTACTGCTACTTCCACCACCGCTACTACTGCTACTTCTACAAATGCTACTTCTACTATTACTACTACTATTAATATTGCCACTACTACTACAACTGCAACTACTGCTACTACTACTACTACTACTCCTACTACTACTATTACTATAACTATTACTGCTACTACAACAACGACCACTACTACCGTTACTACTACTACTACAACAACCACTACTACTACTTCTATTAATACTTGTATTGCTACAGTTACTACTACTACTTCTTCTTCTAATACTACTAGTACTACTATTGCTAGTATTTCTACAACAACTACTAGTACTACCATTGCTACTACTGCTGCTACTACTACTGCCACTACTATTGCTACAGCGGCTACAATAACTACTACTACTTCTATTACTGCTTCGACTACTACTGATATTGCCAGAACTACTACTACTACTTCTGCTACAACTACTACAGCAACTACTACAACTATGACTACCACTATAATTACTACTTCTGCGACTACTGCTACCGCTACTACTATTACTACTACTCGTACTTCTAATACTACTACTGCTACAAGTGCTGCAACTGCCACTACTACTTCTACTACTACCACTACAACTGCGGCTACTACCACTACTATTAGTGCCACTACTACTTCTACTATTATTGCTACTGCTGTTCCTACCACTAATACTAATACTACTGCTACTGCTACTTCAACTACTACTACTGCCTCTACTACTACTACTACAACTACAACAACCACTACAACTTCTACTACTACTTGTACTTTTATTGCTTCAACTACTACTACAAATACTACTATTGCAGCCAGTACCGTAACTAATACTATGTCTACAACTATTGCAACAACCACTACTATTACTACCACTACTACTGCCGCTACTGCTGCTGCTATAGTTGCCTCTGTCACTGCTACTGTTGCTGCCACTGTTGCGACTGCCGTCGCTACCGTTGCTACCACTGTGAGTACTACTACTACTACTTCTTCTTAAATTACTACTCCTACTGCTACTATTACTACTACTAGTAATACAATAACTACTACTACTACTATTACTGCTACTACTACTACAGCTTATCCTAGTATTGCTACTACTATTACTATTGTTGTTGATGTTGTTGCTACTACTACTCGACTCCGACTACATCTCCAACTACTACAATAACAACTACTACTCCTAACACTCTTATTGCCACTACTACTCCTAACACTAGCACACCTACTACAACAATTATTACCTCTACTACTGCTACAACTATCACAACTACTACTAATACTACTGCTATTACTACTACCACCACTACTAATACAACTACAACTACTACTCCTACTACTGCCGCTACTCCTACCACTATTGCTACAACAACTACTACAACTAGTGCATCGATTACTACCGCTACTACTACTGCTATTAATACTACAACTATTATTACCACTACTACTGCTACTACAACTACTACAACAACTACTCCTGCTACAACTACCCCAACTACAACTACTACTCCCACTACTATTGAAACTACTTCTGCTATTTCTACTACTACTACTATTGCTACAGCTGTTATTGCTACTACTACAACGACTACTACCAGTACTACTAATACGACTACTACAACTATTATTATTATTACTACCACTACTACCACTACTACAACAACAACAACTTCTACTACTACTACTACTACTACTACTACTACTACTACTACTACTACTACTACTCTACTACTAATGCTATACTACTACTCCTACCACCACCACCACCACTACTACTACTACTACTACCACGACTACTGCTACTACTACTACTACTACTACTACTACTACTACTACTACTACTACTACTACTACTACTACTACAACTACTACTACTACTACTACAGCTACTTCTACTACTATAACTACTACTACTACTGCTACAACTGCTACAACTACTACTACTCCTCCTCCGCCGCCTCCTAATACTCCAACTTCTACTTCTACTAATACTACTACTACTACTACTATTACTACGACTGTGGCTACTATAGTTAGTATTACTGCTACTACTAATACTTTTGCTACAACTGCTACTACTACAACAACAACTACTACTCCTAATTCTCCAACTACAACTTCCACTACTAGTACTTCTACTAATTCTACTCCTTCTACTACTAATACAACTAATACTACTAATACAACTACTATTACTATTGCTACTGCTACTACTACTCCTCCTAATACTCTGACTATAACTACAACAATAACTTCTACGACTGCTACTACTACTGCTTCAACTATTACTACTACATCTACTACTCCTAATTCTCGTACTATAGCTTGTACTACTCCAAGTACTACTGCTACTACTAATACTACTCCTACTCCTACTCAAACTACTGATTCTGCACCTACTACTACTACTTCCACTACAACTACTACAACTGCTGCTACTACTGCTACTACCTCAACTGCAACTACTAGTACTGCGACAACTATTACTATTACTACACCTACTACCACTACTACTCATCCCACTACTACTACAATAAGAATAACTACTACTACAACTACGACTACTATGAGTCCTACTCCTACTTTTACTCCTACGTCAGCCACTACAACTACTCCTACCACTACTACTCCTAATATTACTACTAGTAGTGCTACTGCTACCCCAACTTTAACTCGTACAACAACAACAACTACAACTATGACTACTACTATGATTACTATAACTACAACTACTACTATTACAACTACAACTACCGTTGTCGCTACTACAACTACCACTAAACCTGCTATGCCTGCTAGTGCTACTACTACTACGACCACTGCTTCTACTGCTACTGCTGCCGCTACTACTGCAACCACTACTCTGCTACTACTACTCCTCCTCCTAATACTACGACTATTGTTGTTCCTATTGTTACTACTGCTACTACTACTGTTCCGGCTACTACAACTAGTACTTCTGCTAGTACTACTGCTGCTAGTACTACGACTGCTATTGCTACTACTAGTACTACTCTTGCAACTACTATTACTACCACCACCACCACCACTACTATTGTTGCTACCGCTGCTATAGTAGCTACTACCCTTACTGCTACTACTACCACTGCTACGCTACAACTACTGCAGCTACTACTACAACAACT
Source organism: Trichopus zeylanicus subsp. travancoricus (assembly GCA_005019695.1). NCBI lineage: Eukaryota > Viridiplantae > Streptophyta > Magnoliopsida > Dioscoreales > Dioscoreaceae > Trichopus > Trichopus zeylanicus. The sequence continues at coordinate 19,578 of RXID01014750.1, forward strand.
ACTACTACTAGTACAACAACTACTACGACTGTTATTATTGCTACTATTACTACTTCTACTACTACTGCTGCTGCTACTACCACTACTACTAATGTTGCTACTGCTATTACTGCTACAACTGCTGCATCTACTACTACTACTACTACAGTCTCTACAACCACCACTACAAATTCTGTTTTTGATATTACTGCTACAACTACTGCTTCGACTACTACATTGCAGCTACTAATGCAACAACTACTCCTACTGCTGCTGCTGCTACTACTACTACTAATACTACTTCTTTTGCTATTTCTATTGTTACTACTACTACGGCTGCTACTACGTCTACAACTACTACTTCTTCTGGTATTGCTGCTACTACTAGTGCTGCTGCAATGAATACTACTTGCACTGCTGCTGCAACTACTAGTACTATTACTATTGACACTGTTGTTGCTGTTGCGGTTGCAACGGCTACTACCACTACTGCTGCTACTATTAATCCTGCTACTACTACTACTATGATTCCTACTACTACAGCTAGTATTCCTGCTATTGTTGCTAGTATAACTATTACTACTATTGATACTACTATTAGCACTGCTGCTACGACTACTACTGCTGCTGCTTGTGCTGCAACTGTTGCTACTATAGCAACTACTACTGCCACTACTACTGCTACTACTAGTACTACTACTATTTCTACCATTGCTACCGCCGCTGCCACCACTAATAATACTACTACTACTACCGCTACTTCCACTATTACTGCTACTACTACTACTTCTACTGCAGTAGCTACTACTACTACTAATACTGCTTCTACTACTAGTGCTACAACAAATGCAACTAATACTACTTCTACTACTACTGCTACTTTTGTTGCTTCTGCTACTACTAATACTACTACTACTTCAAGTGCTACAACTAATACTATTTCTACTACTGCTACATCAACTACTACTTCGACTACCACTACTACAGTTGCTACTATTGCTGCTGCCATTGCCTCCGCCGCTGGTACTATTGCTACTGTTGTTGCCATTGCCACTACTATTGTTGCTCCTACTGAGAGTACTACTACCATTACTACTTCTGAAACTACTACTACTGCTATTATTACTACTACTATTACTACTAATACTACTACTACTACTGTTGTTGCTACTACTACTGTTGCATCTACTACTTCTACTACCATTACTATTGCGGCTGCAATTAATATTGCTACTACTATTACTATTGGTGTTGATGATACTGCTACTACTACTATGACCCCTACAACATCTCCAACTACTACTACAACAACTTCTATGGCTAACACTAGTACTAGCACTAATACAACTAAAACTAATACTCCTACTACAACTATTATTACTTCTACCACTGCTACTACAATGATAACTACTACTAATACAACTGCTATTACTACTACTACTACTACTACGACTACAACTACTACTCCTACTATTGCTGCTACTACCACCACTACTACAACAACAATAACTACAACTAGTACACCTATTACTATTGCTACTACAACTATTATTACCACTACTACTTCTACTATTACTACTACTCCTGCTACTACTACACCTCTTACTTCTAATACTCCTACTACTAGAGAAACTACTTTTGCTACTTCTACTACTACTACTGCTATTGCTGTGGTTGTTGCTACTACTACAACTACTACTATCAGTACTACTAATACTACTACTAACAATGCTACTACTACTACTACTACAACAACAACAACAACAACAACAACTACTACTACTACTATTATTCCTATTACTACTATTACTACTACTACCACTACCATTACTTATACTCCTACTACTACCATTAAGACTACTACTAATACAACTACTATTACTATGGCCACTACTACCAAAACAACAATAACAACAACTACTACTACTACCACAACAGCTACTACTACTACTACTACTCCTAATACTCCAACTACAACTTCCACTATAACTACTACTACTACTATTACTATGACTACAACAACTATTAATGCTACTACTGCTACTACTGGTACTGCAACTGCGACTACTACTTCTTCTATAATAGCTACTACTACTACTACTTCTACTACTCATAATACTCTAACTATAACTTGCTCTACTACTACTACTACTACTTTTATGACTATGACTACTACTACTGGTACGTCTGCTACTACTCCTACTACAAGCACGACTACTACAACTACTACTTCTTCTTCTTCTTCTAATACTACTACTATTAATAATAATAATAATAATACTCCGACTACTACTACTACTACGACTACTACCACTAATACAACTACTATTACCAATACTACCCTAACGACTACAACCCTAACTATAGCTACTACAACAACTACTACATCTACTGTCGTTGCTACTGCTACTACTACTACTACCACTACTACTGCTACTACTACTTCTACGACTACTACTACTATTACTACTCCTAATACTCCAATAATAACTACGACAACAACTACTTCCACTCCTACTATCATAACTACTACAACAACTTCTACTATTCCTAATTCTCCTACTATACCTACTACTACTCCCAGTACAACTACCACAACTACCACAAATACTACTACTACTGCAATAACTACTCCTACTACTATTGCTGCTGCTTGTACTACTGTTAATACTTTTACTACTACCTCCACCACAACAACAACAACTACTACTACAACTACAACAACAACAACTACTACTCCTCCTACCACTACTACTACTATTACTATTACTACTACTACTCCTCCTCCTCCTATTTCTACTACTAGTAATGTTTCTGTGGCTGCTGCGACTGCTACAACTACTAATACTAATACTAACACTACTTCTACTGCGACTCCTATTACAACAACAACAATAACAATAACAACTACTACTACTGTACTACATCTACTACCACTATTACCTCTACTACTACTATTACCGCTATAATAATTGCTATTGCTACTACTAATATGACAATAACAACAATAACAATAACTACTACTGTTGCTACTACTACTACTACTAATCATGCTACTACTACAACTTCCACCATTACTACTACTACTACTCCAAGAACAACAACTAGTACTATACTACTACTACTACTACTACAACCATTACTACTAATACTACAACTGCAACAACTACTACCACTATTATTACTACTACAACTAGTACTACAACGACTAGTACTATTCCCACCCCTGCACCTACTACTGCTTGTATTACGACTGCTGCAACTACTACTACTACTACCGCTACAACTACTACAACTGCTACTACTGCTATTGCAGATACTTCTACTACCTCAACTGCTACTACTACTACTACTACTGCTGCTGCAACTACTACTATTACTACAACTACTGCCACTACTACTCCTACTACTACTAAGACTACAATAAGAATAACTACTACTACTACTATGACTACTACTACTCCTACACCTACTTCTACTCCAACGACTGCCATTACAACTACTCTTACTACTACTACTCCTAATACTACTACTACAAATGCTACTGCTACTCGTACTTCAACTCGTACAACAACTACTACCACTACTACGACTACAACTACTACTAATACAACTACTACTACTATTGCAACTACTAATACTAATGCTGCTGCTACTACTACCACTATAACTGCTACTCAACTTTTGCTACTACAGCTATGACCACTGCTTCTACTGCAACTACTATTGCTACTACTACTCTGCTGCTACTACTACTATTGTTGTTGCTATTGTTACTACTCCTACTAGCACTACTGCTAGGACTGCTGTAACTAGTACTCCTTCTAGTACTACTGCTATTAGTCCTACAATTGCTATTGTTACTATTAGTACTACTGCTACAATTGCTACTACAACTACCACCACCACCACTACTATTGCTGCTGCTACTGCAACAGCTACTACCACAACTACTACTACTATTATTATAGCTACTATTACTACTGCCACTGCTCCTCCTACTGCTGCTGCTACTACTGCTACTACTACTACTACTACTCCTCCTGCTACAACTACTACTACTAGCACTGCTACTACTACTACTATCACTGCTATAGCAACTACTACAACCACTACCACTAATGCTGCTACTACTACGACTGCTACAACTCTTGCATCTACTACTACTACTCCTACTCCTACTACTACTACTACACCTCCTACTATGACTACTACTATTGCTGTTGCTGCTATTACGGCTACAACTACTGCTTCTACTACTACTACTTCTACTACTAATGCAATAACTACTCCTGCACCTACTACTACCACTACTATTACTAATATTATTACTATTGCTATTTCTATTATTACTACTGTTACTACTAATGTTGCTACTACTTCTATAACTACTACTTCTGCTGGTACTACTGCTACTACTTTCAAAACTACTAATGCTACTACTAGTGCTGCTGCAATAAATACTACTAGTAAAATTGTGGCAACTACTACTACTACAATAACTATTACTATTACCACTACTGCTACTGTTGGCGTAGCAGCTACTACCACAACTACTGCTACTACTAATCCTGCTACTACTACTACAACTATTACTACTACTTTGGCTACTACTACTATTGTTGTTGCTAGTATAACGATTACTACTACTGTTACTACTACTAGCACTATTGCTATGACTACTACTTGTCCGATAATTTCTACCACTACTATTGCCAATTCTGCTACTACTTTTGGAACTACTACTTCTAGTTCCGCTATAGTGTATGCTACTGCTTATGCTACTACCACTACTACTATTACTACTACTAACACTATTACTACAACTACTATTACTCTTACTACTACTACAACTACTAATACTGCTACTATTGCTACTACTAATACTACTATTAGAACTACCACTAATACTAGAACTGCTATTGCTGCTACTACTAACACCATATTTGCAATTACCTCTGGTACTACTTCTACTACTACTACCACCACCACCACTATTATTGCTACTATAAGTACTACTACCAAGACTGCTACTGTAGCTACTACTACTACCACAACTAGTAGTAGTTGCAATAGTAGTGGTAGTAGCAGTTGTAGTAGTAGTAGTAGCAGTGGTAGCGACTGTAACAGTAGTAGTAGTAGCGGTAGAAGAAGTAGTAGTACTTAGAATAGTAGCCAAAGTAGGAGCTGGAGTTGGAATAGTAGTAGCAAAACCAGTAGTTGTAGTAGTCATAGTAGTAATAGTAGCAGCAGTAGTAGTAGTAGGAGGAGGAGGAGGAAGAGTAGTAGGAGTAGCAAAAGAAGTAGTAGTACTAGTAGGAGTTGCAGTTGTAGCGGTAGTAGTAGTGGAAGTGGCTGTAGTGGTAGAAAAGGTAGTAGTAGTATTAGCAATAGTAATAGCAGTATTAGGAGTAGTAGTTATAGGAGTAGTAGTAGAAAGTAGTTGTAGCAATAGTAGCAGAAGTAGTTGTAGCAATAGTAGTAGTAATATGAGGAGTAGTAGTAGTAGTAGTAGTAGTAGGCATAGTAGTTGTAGTTCTAGCAATAGTAGTAGTAATTACAGTAGTAGTAGTCACAGTTACTGTTGTTGCTACTACTACTACTACTACCAATTAAGCTCCTACTATGACTTCTACAACTACTACTGCTGCTGCTTCTACAACTCCTAATCCGACTCCTACTGCTTCTAACACTCCCACTACTATTACTGCCCCTACTTCGACTACTACTACTACTGCTACTGCTACTACTGCTACTACTACTACAACATCATCATCAACAACAACAACAACAACAACAACTACTACTACTACTACTTCTTCTTATATTACTAGTACAATTGCTACTATTGCTACTCCTACTACAACTGGTACTACTACTTCTAGTACAATTCCTACTACTACTACTACTACAACTGCTACTAATAAACCAACTCCAACTACTACTCCCAATACTACCCCTCCTCCGACACTTATAGCTAATATAAGAACTACCACTACTACCACTCCTACTCCAATCCTACTACTACTACTACGACCACTACTCCAACTACTACCGCAACTACTACTACTTCTACTACTACCACTACTACTACTACTCTTAATACTACTACTGCTGCTATAACTACTATTGCGACTACTCCTTCTACTACTACTACTCCTACTACTACCACTACTACAAGTATTACTCATACCAATACTACTACCCTTACTACTACTACTACTACTACTATATCTACTACTACTTCTAAGACTACTACTACATTACTATTAGTACAACTGCTACTACTACTACTCCATCTACTATTGCTACTACTGCTACTAATACTACTACTACTACTACAACCCTTCCTACTCCAACTCCTACTACCGCTACTACTACTACTCCTCGTACTACAACCGCTACTGGTACTATGACTCCTACTCCAACTTCTAATGCTACTACAACTCCAACTACTACTACTGCCCCTACTCCAGCTACTATAACTCCAATTACTACTACTCCAACTCCCGCTACAACTATAGTTGCTACTATTACTACTGTTGCTGCTACTACTATTATTATTATTATTACTACAACTACTACTACAACAACAATAACAACAACAACTACTACTACTACTACGGCTCCATCTACTACTACTGCTACTACTTCTCCAACTAATATTACTACTACTACTACTACTCCGGCTGCTGCTGCTACTTATACTACTACTACTACTACTAATAGCACAATCGCTACTACCACTACTCCTCCTACTACTACTCCTACTACTACTACTCCTACTACTACTACTCCTAAGACTACTCCTACTCCAACACCTAAAGCAACTAATACTCCAATATGTACTATTACTGCTACTGCTATTAGTACAACTACTAATCCTAATACTCCTACTACTACTACTACTACTACTACGACTCCTCCTACTACTACTCCTCCTAACAATCCTACTACTGCTACTACTACTACGACTCCTCCTACTACTACTCCTCCTAACAATCCTACTACTGCTACTACTGCTGCTGCTGGAATTACTACTAGTACAACTGTTACTACTGCTATTACTACTACTCCTACGACTACTACTACTTCTACCACTACTACTACTGCTGCAATTGCTAATATTACTACTACTATTGCTACTAGTACTAGTACAACTCCTGTTGCTGCTACTAGTACTAATACAACAACAACTACAACTAATACTACGACTACTACTACTATGACTACTACTGCTACTTCTACTACTACAACAACAACTACAACTACTCCTACTACTACTACTACAACTTTTACAACAACAACAACAACTTCTTCTATGACAACTACTACTACTACAACTCCTACTACAACAACAACTACTACTGCTGCTGCTGCTACTACTACTACTACTATGACCACCACCACCACTACTACTACAATTACTACTACTTCTACTATTACTAAAATTGCAACTATTACTAGTCCTACTACTACTAACACTAAGACTACTACAACAACAACAACTACTACTACCAATACTAACACTCCTACTACTTCTTCTGCTGCTAGTACCACTACAACTACTACTATTCCTACTACTACTACTACCCCTAACACTACAACAATGTCTCAACTTAGTACACCAACTACTTCCACCACCACTACACTACTACTACTACTACTGCTACTACAACTACTACTGCAACTTCTACTACTATTACGACTACTCCAACTACTACTACTGCTCCTACTATGGCTACTACTACTACTACTACTACCACCAGTTGTACTATACTACTTCTCCAAACACTCCTACTACTACTATTACTGCAACAACTGTTATTGCTGCTACTACTACTATGACTACTACTATTGCTACTAATTTTACTGCTTGTACTACAACTACTACTAATGCTACTACTACTACGACTACAGCTCTTACTACTAGCACTATTACTATTGCTACTACTACTACTGCTACTACTATTGCTATTGCTATTGCTACTACTACTATTACCACTACAACTACTACTACCACTGTTCTTACAAGTACTACAGTTGTGACCAACACTACGATAGCTATTGCTACTACCACTACTACCCTACATCTACTACTACTACTTCTTCTTCTACTACTTCTACTACTTCTCCAACTATTATTTCTACTACTAATTCTACTACTACTAGAACTACTCCGAGTACTACTGCTGCTGCTGCTACTACTACTATTCTGGCTACTATTGTTGCTATTACGTCTACTACAACTACTACAACTACAACTTCTGCTACTACTTCAATGACTACTATGGCTGCTATGACTACTACTTCTGCTGCTACTACTATTACTACTACTATTACTACTACTACTACTACTACTACTACTACTAATATGACTACTACAAATACAACTGCTGCTACGACGATGACTACTACTACTACTACTACTACTAGTACTACCACCACTTCTCTATTATAACTACTTTTGATACTACAACTACTACTAGCGCTATGACAATGGCTACAATAATTGCAACTACTACTACTATCACTACGACGTTGGCTACTACTGCGACTACTATGACTTCTGCTACTACTGCAACTTCTACAAGTACTAAAACTACTACTACTTCTACTTCAACTACTGCTAATGCTTCTACTTCTACGCTTCCTACTCTGACTGCTGCTAGTAGTATTGCCACTACTACTACTGCTACTACTATTACCACTAGTACTAATGCTAGTAATAGTAATGCTACTTCTATTACTGCTACTACTACTACAGCTACAATAGCTACTTGTACTACAACTACTATTGTTGCTACTACTACCGCTACTTCTGGCACTACTACAACAACTATTATGACTACTATTACTACAACTACTTGTCCCCTACTACTGATACTTTTACAACTGTTATGACTACTGCAACTTTTCTACTACTACTGCTACTACTACTACAACTACTACTTCTGCAACTACTACTGCTACAGCTACTACTACTTCTGCAACAACAATTACTACTGCTACTACTACTACTAATGCTACGACAACAATAGAAACTACAACTACTACTAAAACTACTCCTACTACCACAACAACAACAACTACTACTACTTCTACAACTACTTCTGCTACTACCACTACTACAGTTACAACTGCTACTACCACCACAACAACTACTACTACTTCTACTACTGCTACTGCTACTACTTCTACTACTACTACTACAACAAATACTAATACAACTACTACCCCTACTATTACTACCACTACTACTATTACTAATACTGCTACTACTATTGCTACCAATGCTACTATGACTTCTAGTACTACTGCTACAACTATTACTACTACTGCTACTTCAAATACTAGTACTTCTCCCACTACGACTACGGCAAATATTGCTACAACTACCACTACAACTCCTACTATTACGACTACTACTAATACTACAACTTCTGCTCTTACTACTAATATAACTACTACCGCTTCTACTACTACTACTATTACTGTTATTACTGTTACCACGGCTACTACTATAGTGACTACAACTACTGCTGCTACTTCGTGTACTACTACTCCTATTCCCACTACTACTGCTGCTACTACCACTACTACTTCTACAAATGCTACTACTGCTACCTCGGACAGTACCACTACTACTCCCACTACTACTGCCACTACTGCTACAACTGCTACTTGTGCTGCTACTACTACTCCTACAACTGCTATTACTACTACTATAACTACAACCACTACTACCATTACTACTACTGCTGCTTCTATTAATGCTAGTTCTACTACTGCTACTACTATTACTACTACTACTACTACTTCTAGTACTACTAATACAACTACTACTACTATTACTACAAATACCTCTACTACTACTAGTACTACTACTGCTTCGGCTGTTACTGCAACTATTGCTACTACTACTACAACTACTTATACTACTACAAATTCTACTACTATAACAATGACGATTGTTGCTACTACTTCTGCTACCTCGACTGCTACAACTACTGCTACAACTACAATAACAACAACAACAACAACTACTACTACTAGTAGTACTTCTAACATTACAACAGCGGCTACTACTCCTCCTCCTTCTACTACTACTTCTACTAGTACAAGTGCTGCAACTACTACTACTATTGTTGTTGCTGCTACTACTACTACTACTATTACTACTACTACTAATACTACTACTACTACTTCTTCTACTACTACTACTATTACTACTCCTATTACTACTACTACTGCTACTACTACTATAGCTACAGCTACAGCTATTCCTACTACATCAACTTCAGCTACTTCTACTACTATTGCTGCTGCTACAACTGCCACTACTAGTACTGCTGCTACTACAATTACTGTTGCTACAGCTACCACTACTACTTCTACGATGACTACTTCTACTACTACAATTACTATTACTACACTTATTACA
>RXID01014750.1:32500-173778 GCA_005019695.1 Trichopus zeylanicus subsp. travancoricus
CAACTACTACCGCTGCTACTACTAATACTAACAATATTACTACTACTCCCACTACTACTACTACTGATCCGACTTCTACACCTACGGCCACTACTACACCTACTACTACTATGCTGCAACTGCTACTAATACTACAACTAATCCTGGCACTACTATTACTCCTGCTACTAATACTACTATTACTACTACTACTACTACTCCTAACACTCCTAGTACTACTTCTACTACTGTTGCTACTGCTATTACTACTACTGTTGCTGCTACTGGTACTAGCACTATTGCTATTACTGCTACTAATACTGCTACTACCACTACTACTATTGCTACTACCACAATTACTACTAGCAATACTACTACTACTATGACTACTACTCCGGCTGCTGTCACTACCACTACTACTACTATTGCACCTTCTACTACTGTTGCTACTACTACTTATCTACCACTAACACTGCTAATGTGACTACTACTCCTACTCGAAGTCCAACTTCGACTTCCGCTCCAACTACTACTACTACCAATACAAATACTGCACCACCTAATACTATTCTAATTCTAACTACTACTACAACTAAAACAACAACAACAACAACAACTACTACTACTACTACTTATTCCACTACTACTATTAGTACTACTACTACTACAACTACAACTACAATAACTACTGCTATATTACTCTGATGCTACTACTCCTACTACTACTACTAAGATGACTACTACTACTACTAACACTACAGTTACTATTATTGCTGCTATTGCTGCTTGCACTACTACTATTTCTACAATTCCCACGACTAATATTACTACTACTACTACCACTACTGCTACTACTACTAATACTGCTATTACCCCTAGTACTACTGCTACTACTAGTACTATTACTACTAATACTAGTACTACTACTACTACTACTCGAAGCACTACTAATATTCTGACACTCCAACTACTACTACTACCAATGCTCCTGATGCTATTACAACTAGCACTTCAGCTACTATAACAACAACTATTATTGATGCTGTTACTACTACTACTGCTACTACGACTACTATTACTGCTTCTACTACTAGTACTACTACTACTGCTACTGCTACTACTACTGCTAATATTACTACCACTACTTCTACTACTTCTCCGACTACTACAACTACCACAACTATTCTTACTACTACTGCTATTACTTCTACTACTACTACTACTATTACTACATCTACTACTATTCCAACTCTAGCTCCTACTTTCGCTACCACTTCTACTACTCCTACTACTACTACTATTACAACTCCTGCTCCAACTATTGCTGCCACTGCTACTCCTACTACTACTATAACTATATCTACTACTATTCCAACTCCTGCTTTGACTACCGCTACCACTACTACTCCTATTGCTACTCCTACTCCAACTCCTGCTGCTAATACAATGACTACTACTACTACCACAACTCAAACAACTGCTCCTATTACAACCCTCCTTCTGCTACTACTACAACTGCTACTAGAATTACTACTACTATTGCCACAACTACTACTACTACCCCTACTACTACCAGCACTACCACTAATACTAATATTACTACAACTACTGCTGCAACTGGTACTACGACATCTAATACTACATCTAATAACAATAATAATAATAATAATACTCATGCTGCTCCTACTACTTCAAGTACTCCTCCTATTGTTATTGTTACCGCTACTACTACTACTACAACTACTTCACCTACTACTATAGTTACTAACATTACTTCTTCTTCTACTACTACTACAACTACTACTACAACAACTACTACTATTGGTCATGCAAATGCCACTACTACTATTACATCCACTACTACCACTACTACAATAATAACAACTACTACTGCTACAACTACTACTATGACAACTACTACTACAACTACTACTATGACAACTACTACTACCACTACGCCAACAGCTACAACTCCTACTACTACTCCTCCAACAACGCCTACTAATACCACTACTAATCTTGCTACTACTAGTACTACTACAACTACTCCAACTCCAACTCCAACTGCTACTACTACACCCAATATGACCACTACTACTACTCGTCCTCCTCCTCCTCCTACTACTACTACTACAACGACTACTACTACTATTACTACTACTGTTACTATTACTACAACTAATACTACTATGACTACAACAACTACTATTGCTACTACTACTACAACTACAGCTCTTATAGCTACTGCTATTACTACTACAATTGCTACTACTAATATTACAACAACTATACCTACTACCACTGCCACAACTACTACTGCTGCCGTTGCTATTACTATTACAACTAATGGTACTGCTACTACTATTATAACTACTACTACAACTACATGTACTGCTACTACTACCGCTGCTACCACTGCTCCAACAACTACAACTCCTACTACTACTTATACTACAACTTAATACTACTACTAATATTACTACCACTACTTCTGCTACTTTTCCTCTTATTACAACTACAACAACTATTCCTACTACTACAACAACAACAACAACAACTACTACTACTACTACTACTACTACTGTTGTTGCTGTTGCTGCTACTACTACTACTACTACTACTACTGTTGTTGCTGTTGCTGCTACTACTACTACTACTACTACTACTACTTCTACTGCTACTACTACTACTAAATCTACTACTATTCCAACTCCTGCTCCTACTACCGCTACCACTACTACTACTCCTCCTCCTCCTGCCACTAGTACTACTACTATGACTACTACTATTCCTTATCCTATTCCACCTCCTATTGCTAATACAAAAACTACTACTGCTGCTACCACAACTCCAACATCTACAACTCCAACTAGTACTCCTAGTACAACTCCTCCTACTACTACTACTGCAACTAATACTAATATTACTACTACTGCTACTACCACCACTACTATTGCTGCAACTACTAATACTGTTGCTGCTACTACTACTATTACTACTATTACTACTACAACTACTACAATTAATACTAATATTACTTCTACTGCTACTACTACCGCTACTACAATTGCTAATACCGCTACTACTGCTACAACAACAACAACAACAACAACAACAACAACAACTACTACTACTACTACTACTACTACTACTAATAATAATAATAATAATAATAATAATAATAACAATAATAATACACCTACTACTTCAATACTACTCCGACAGTTACTGCTACCCCTACTACTACTATTACTACTATTACTACTACAACTACATCACCTACTACTATAGTTACTATGGCTACTGCTACGGCTACTACTACCACCACAACTACTACTATGACTACTATGACAACTATTACAACAACTGCTCCTAATACTTCTGTTGCTACTACTACAACTACTCCTACAACAACAACGCCTACTTCTGCTACTACGACCACCACTCTTACAACTACAACTCTTACTACAACTTCTACTAAGACTACTACTACGACAACTACTCCTACTCCAACTCCTACTGCTACTACTACCCCTAGTATGACTACTACTCCTCCTCCTCCTACTACTACTACTACTTCAACTTCTTCTTCTTCTTCTTCTACTACTACTACTACTACTACTACTACTACTACTACTACTACTACTACTACTACTACTACTACTACTGATACTACTACTTCTAATACTACTAATACGACTATTACAACTGCTATTGCTACTACTACTACAATTGCAGCTTCTATAGCCACTACTGTTCCTACTACAACTACTACTACTAATACTACAATTGGTACGCCTACTACTACTGCCATAACAACTATTGTTGTCGTTGCTATAACTATTACAACTTATACTACAACTAATGGTTCAGCAATAACTATTACACCTACTACTACAACTGCTTGTACTACTACTACTGTTGCTGCTACCACAGCTCCAACAACTACAACACCCACTACTACTCAAACTACAACTTCAACTACTACTACTACTATTGTTATTACTACTAATGCAACTGCTACTGCTACCACAACCGCTACTACTACAACAACTACTTCCGCTACTACTACTACTGCTACTACTAGCACTACCAGTACTATTTCTACTACTACTACTACTACTACTACTACTACTACTCCCACACCTACAACTTCTACAACTACAACTCCCTCTAGTAGTACTGTAACTCTAGCTCCAACTTCAACACCTAATACTAATCCTACTAATACAACTGCTACTTCTGCTATAGTTAATACTACTGCTACCACTAGTACTGCTACAGCTGTTGGTACGGCTACTTCTACAACTACTACTTGTACTACTACTACTACTGCTGCTACCATTACTAGAACTTCAACTACAACTACTACTCCTACTACTACTACTACTAATAGTACAACTACAACTACTAATACTACTACTGCTACTACAAGTACTCCTACTACTACTAGTACTACCCCAAATCCTACAGTTGCTGCTACTCCAACTCCTATTCCTACTATTACTCCTACTACTACAACAACTATTACTACCACAATCACAACAATTGCTACTATTACTATACTAGTACTGCTGCTGCGACAACTACCACTACTACTACTACTACTACTCCTAACACTCAAATTACTTCTAGCCATACTACTACAGCTACTACTATGACAACTACTCCAACTACTATTGCTCCTACTACTATGACTACTACTACTCCTACTGCTACTACTACTACTGTACTCCTACTATGACTACTGCTACTACAACAACAATAACTACTATTACTACAATTTGTACTACTACTACTGCCCCTAGTTCTACTCTAACTTCTACTACTCGTACTAATACTACTACAAACAATCCTACAGCAAATTCTCCTACTACTGCTACTACTACTACTATCACTAATACTACTATTACTTCCGCTACTACTACTACTACTATGACTACTACTTCTACTACTACTACTCCAACTACTGCTACTGCTGCTCCTACTACTCCTACTCCAATTCCTACTACCAGTACGACTACTATTAATACTACCCCTACTCCAACTACTATGACTACTACTACTACCCCTAGTCCAACTCCTACTACTGCTATTACTACTACTACTACTACTATTACTACTCCTACTCCTCCTCCTCCTACTACTACTAGTACTAATACTAGTACTACTACTACTAGTACTAGTACTATTACTACTACTACTATTATTATTACTACTACTACTACTACTCCAGCTGCTGCTGCTACTGCTACTACTACTACTGTAATTACTACTTCTACCACTAGTATTAGCATAATTGCTACTACTACAACTCCTACTACTACTACTACTTATACTAACACTACTTACTACTACTACTACTACTACTGCTACTGCTACTAATACTAATACTAACACTACAACTACTTCGACTACTACTACTACTACTACTACTACTCTTACCACTACTACTACTACTACTACTACTAGTCCTAATACTACTACTCCAAAAGTTCCGACTACTGCAACTACTACTACTACTATTGCTATTGTTAATACTAATACAACAACAACTACTGCTGCTGCTGCTACTATTGACACTACTACTACTTACTGTGATACTAATAACTTACTACTACGAGTACTACTACTACTACTACTCTACTTCTATTTACCTACTACTACTAACTACTAACACTAACGGGCAACTACGACTACAACTAAACGGCAGACTACTACTGAATCTACTACTACTTACTACGACAACAAACAATGAAGTAAACTACAATACTAACGGCGACTAACTAACTTCGTACTACTACTCTTACTACTACGATCGTGCTGCCGGATGCTGCTGCTGCTGCTACTACTACTACTACTATAACTACTACTACTATTACAACTACTAATCCAACTATTACTACAACAACGACAACTAATAGTACTACTAGTACTTCTACTTCAACTTTTAGGACAACTGCTACTGTTACAACTCCACCAACAATTACTACTACAAGTACTACTATGAATACCACTACTACTTCTACAATTATAGATGCTGCTGCTGCAGCTCCTACTACTACTAGTACTAATACAACTGCTATTCCTACTTCTATTCCTACTATTGCTTATTATACTACTCCTATTACTCCTATAATTACTGCTACTACCACTCCTACTCCAACTTCTATTGCTGCTAATACTCCTTCAACTACTACTATCCACACTCCAACTACTACTTCTCTAACTATGACTCCTACTCCAACCAATACTACTACAACTACTAGTACAACAACAACAACAACAACAACAACATCTACTAGTACTACTACTACTACTACTACAACTACAACAACAACAATTGCTACTCCTACTACTACAACTGTTGTTACTACTACTACTCCAATTACTACTTCTGCTACTACTACTACCATGACTATAGCAATTACTAATGTAGCTACTACTGTTGCTACTACTACATGTACTACCACAACTACAACTACAACTACTATTACTACAACTACAACAACTACTATGACTACTACTTCTGGTACTAATACTGCTAATATTAACATTACTACTACTACTCCTACAACTACTACAACCCTTACTACTACTCCTACTACTACTCCAACCCCTACACCTACTCCAACTACTACTGCTAATACTTTAAATACTACTAATACTACCACTGCAACTACTAGTACTTTTAATACTACAATTATTGCTACTGCTGCTACTTCACCCACTACTACTACTATTACTACTGCTGCTACAATTACTACTGCAACTATTACTACTATTACAACTACTGCCACTACTGTTGTGGCTACTACTGCACTCCTACCACCGCCGCCGCCACCACCACTACTACAACTAATACTACTACTACTACTATTGTTGCTGCAACTATTACTATTGCTTCTACTGCTTCTACTACTACAACCAAAATGACTACTACTACGAATAGCACATGTAATACTAATACAACAACTACTACTGCTACTGGTGCAACGTTTGCTACTGCTATAGCTACTTTTACTTCTGCTACTATTATGACTATCGCGGCTACTACTACTATTGTTGCTGCTACAATAACAACAACTACTGCTATTACTAACACTTCTACTACTACTACTACAACAACAATAACTACTCCTACTGATCCTATTATTAATACTACTACTACTTCTGTTGCTGTTATTGCTGTTACTACAACTATTATTACTGCTACTACTTTTACTACTACTACTACGACTACTACTACTACTACTACTACTACAACTACAACTACTACTACTTCTACCACTCCTACTACTATTACTACCCCTGCTCCAATGACTACTACTACTACTAAAACTACTTCTACTACTTGCTGAATTGCTACCACAACGACTACTACTACTAGTACTACTACTACCACTCTAATTATAGCTACTACTCCTACAACTATTAGTAGTACAATTGCTGTTGTACTACTTCTGCTACTAATACTTCTACGACTGCAACTACCACTCATACTCCAACTCAGATTACTACTACTACTACTACCACAACTACTACTACAACAACTACTACGACTACTTGTACTCCTCCTCCTCCTCCTCCTCCTCCTATTACTACTACTACTGCTACTACTACTACCACTACTACTACTACTACATCTGCTTCTACTACTACTATTACGACTACTCCTACAACTACTACTACTCTTACTACTACTACTACTCAAACTATTACTCATACTAATACTACTACTCCAAACACTCCTCCTCCTACTACTACTCCAGCTACTATGACTCCTACTATAGCAACAAAGGCTACTACTACTACTACTACTCCTCCTCCTCCTGCTAGTACTACTACAACAACAACAATAACTATTACTACTAAGACTAATGCTACATTAGTACTAGGATAACTGTTAGTACAACTACCACTACTACAATGACTACTACTGCAACTACTACTCCTACTCCTATTGCTCCTACAACTACTTCTACTACCATGACTTATACTACTAATACAACTGTTACTACGACTTCTACTACTGCTATAACTACTATTACTATTGCTGCTCCGATAGCTCATACTACTACTACTTCTACTTTTAATTCTAATACTACTACCACTACTACTACTACTACTACTACTATAGCTACAACTCCTACTACTACTCCTACTCCAACACCTACACCTACTACTATTGCAACTACACCTACACCTACTACTACAACTATTACTAGTCTTGCTATTACTACTATTGTAACTACAACTTCCCCAAGTACCACTCCTGCTACTACTACTAGTACTACTGCTACTACCACGACTACTGTAGCTACTGCTGTTACTACTGCTACTGTTACTACAACTACTATTGCTGCTGTTGCAGCTACTGCTACTAGTATTACTATTACTATTGCTTGCACTACCACTACTACTACTGCTACTATTACCGAGATACTACTGCTGCTACTACTACTACCACTACTACTACTACTACAACAACAACTACTACTACTACTACTATTGCCACTGCTACTACTTCTCCTACAACTACAACAACTACTACTAGTACTTAAGCTGCGACTTCTACTATGGCTGCTATTACTACTTTTGCAACTGCTACTATTGCTACTACTACTAGTACTATAACTGTAACTACAACTAGACCTACTTCTGCTTCAACTGCTACTAATACTACTACTGTTGTTGTTGTAGCTGCTACTTTTGTTGGCACTACTACCACTACCACTGCTACAGTGACTGCTACTACTATGACAGCTACTAATGCTACTACTTTTTCTACCACTACTAGTACTACGACTACCGTTACTGTGACTACTACTCCTACTACTACTACTACAACTCCTACTACTATTACTACTACTACGACTACAGCTACGACTATTATTGCTACTACTGCTCTAACTACGACAACTACCACTATTGCTACTAATACTTCTACTACTACTACAATTGCTACCATTGCTACAACTTTTAAAACTACTGCTGCTTCAACTACCGCTACCACTAAAACTACTGCTACTACTACTGCAACTACTATTGCTATTATTATTATTACTACTACAACAACTACAGTTACTACTACAACAACTACTACTTCTGCTACTTCGGAGACTACAGCTATAGCAGCTGCTACTACTACTATTACTACTACATCTAAATCTACTACTGCTACTACTTCATGTACTACTACAACTGCCACAACAATTACTACTAATACTACTACTTCCACAAATGCTACTACTGCTACTTCAGGTACTACTAGTACTACTACTACAACAACAACAACAATAACTACAACTACGACTACAACAACAACAACTACTCCTACTACTACTGTTACAATAACTATTACTGCTACTATTCTATTACTACTACTACAACAACGACCACTACTACCATTACTACTACTACCACCACCACCACTACTGCTACTACTAACACTATTAGTACTACTACTGCTACTATTACTACGACAACTACTACTAGTAGTAGTACTACTATTGCTACAACTGCTCCTACGGCTACTACTACTACTTCTACAACTACTAATTCTGCTATAATAGTTACAACTCATGTTGCTACTACTAATACTACTACTTTTTCTACTTCGACCACTACGACAACAACAACAACTACTGTTGCTACTACTATTACTCCTCCTCCTCCTCGTCCTCCTCCTATTACTACTTCTACTACTATTATTACTACAGCGGGTACAACAACTACTACTACTTCTACTACTGCCTCTACTACTGCTACTATTACAAGAATTACTGCTACTACTTCTGCAACTACTACTACTATAGCAACTACTACTGCTACGGCTACCACTACAATTAGTACTACTGCGACTATTGCTACGGCTACTACTACTACCATTACTACTATATCTGCTACTACTGCTACTACCACTACTATTCGTTCTTCTAATACTACTACTACTAGTGCTGCAATCACAGCTACTATGGCAACTACTACTACTACTACTGCCACCACTACTGCTACTACTACTAGTGCTGCTGCTGCTACTACTTCAACTATTTGTACAACTACTACTTCTACTGTCGCGGCTGCCACTACTACTGTTGCTGCTACCACCAATACTACAATTGCTACTACTGCAACTTCTACTACAGTAGCTACTACTACTACTAATACTGCTTCTACTACTATTGCCACAACAACTACAACTACTACTACTTCTAGTAATACAACTACTTTTGTTGCATCTACCACTACTACTAATAAACTATTGCTGCCGGTATTGCGGTTAATACTGCTTCTAATACTGGTGCAACTACTACAACTTCTACTATCGCTACTACTGCCACTATTGCTTCTGCTGCTGATGCCACTGCCGCTGCTAATGTTGCTAATGTTGTCGCCGTTGCCATGCTACTATTGCTGCTATTGTGAGTGCTACTAGCACTACTACTTCTCAAACTACTACTACTACTGCTACTATTACTATTACTAGTACAATGATAACCACTACTTCTAGTGCCGTTACTACTACTTTTGCTGCTGCTGTTGCTACTAATACTACCACTACTATTGTGGCTAGTACTACTATTGCAACTACTATTACTATAGCTGTTGATGCTACTGCTTCTACTACTTCAACTCCTAGTACATATCCAACTACTACTACAACAACTATGACTCCTAACAATCATCCTACTACTTCAACTACTACTACTGCTATTGCTGCTATTGCTGCTACTACTACAACTGCTACAACTAGTACTAGTTATACTACTACTACTACTACTACTACTTCTACAACTACTACTACTACTATTTCGGAGACGACAACTACTACAACTGCTACTACTACTATTACTACTACATCTAAATCTACTGCTACTGCTACTTCACGCACTACCACAACTGCTACGACAACTACTACTAATACTACTATTGCTACTTCGGGTGCTACTACTACTAGTTCCACCACCACCACTACTACTTCTACAAATGCTACTACTGCTACTTCGGGTACTACTACAACAACAACAACCATAATCACTACAACTAAGACTCAACAACAACTACTACTACTACAACTACTACTCCTACTACTCCTATTACAATAATTATTACTGCTACTATTCTATTACCACTACTACAACAACGACCACTTCTACCATTACTACTGCTACTACTACCACTACTACTACTTCTATTAATACAAATACTGCTACCGCTACCGCTACTACTAGTACTACTTCTAATACTATTAGTACTACTATAGCTACTATTACTACAATAACTACCACTACTAGTACTACTACTGCTACTACAGCTCCAGCGACTACTACTACTACTTTTACAACTACTAATTTTGCTACAATATCTACAACTCATGTTGCTACTACTAATATTAGCACTACTTCTGCTACTCCTACTGCTACAACAACTACTACTACTGCAACTATTACTACTACCACTACTTTTATTATTATTACTACTACTACTACTATTACTACTACTACTATTTCTATTACTATTATTACTAAAATGGCTATAATAACTACTACTACTTCTACTACTGCTTCTACTACTACAACAACTGCAAAAATTACTGCTACTACTTCTGCAACTACTACTGTTATGGCTACCACTACAATTGATACTACTGTGACTATTGCTACTGCTACCACTCCTAACACTACTACTATATCTGCTACCGCTGCTACTACCACTACTACTCGTTCTTCTAATACTACTACTACTACTGCTGCCACTACTACTGCTACTACTACCACTAGTGCTACTACTACTATTTCTAATATTTGTGTAGCTACTACTTCTACTGCTGTTGCTGCCACTACTACTGCTGCTGTTACCACCAATAGAACAACTGTTGCTACTGCTACTTCTACTACAGTAGCAACTACTACGACTAATACTGCTTCTACTACTATTGCCACAACAACTATAACAACTACTACTTCGAGTACAACTACTACTACTTTTGTTGCTCCTAAGACTACTACTAATACAACTATTGCTGCCAGTATTGCGGCTAATACTACTTCTACTACTGTTGGAACTACTACAACTTCTACTATCTCTACTACTATCGCTACTTCTCCTGCTGCTGATGCCACTGTCACAGCTAATGTTGCTACTACTATTGCTGTTGCCACTGCTATTGTTCCTACTGTTGTGAGTGCTACTAGCACTACTTCTTCTCAAACTACTACTACTACTGCTACTATTACTATTACTAGTGCAATGATAACCACTACTTCGAGTACCATTACTACTACTATTGTTGCAGCTGTTGCTACTACAACTACCACTACTATTGATGTAGTTACTACTATTGCAACTACTTTTACTATAGCTGTTGATGCTACTGCTTCTACTACTACAACTCCTACTACATATCCAACTACTACTAGAACAACCATGACTCCTAACAATCGTACTGCTACTTTAAATACTACTACTGCTATTGCTGCTATTGTTGCTACTTCTACAATTGCTACAACCAGTACTACTTCTACTTCTACTACTAATATTACTACTACTGTTGCTACTTCTACAATTGCTACAACCAGTACTACTTATACTACTACTACTACTTCCGCTGCTGCTGCTACTAGTATTACTACTACAACTACTACTACTACAACTACTACTATTACCACTACTAGTACTAGTACTACTATTACTACTACTATTACTACTACTACTACTACTACTACTACTACTACAACTACTAGCACAACCACCACCACCACCACCACCACCACCACGACTACTACTACTACTACTACTACTGCTGTTGCTGCTGCTACTACTTCTCCTACTAGTACTACAACTACTACTACTTGTACTCCTTCTATTACTACTGCTTTGACTACTACTAATACAACTAATATTACTACAGCTACTGCTACCTAAACTACTACTACTACTACTACATCTACTATTACTACTACTACTACATCTGCTACAACAACAACAACTACTCCTATTAGTCCAACCACAACTTCCACAACAACTACTACTGCTACTATTAATACGACTGCGAGTAGTACTTTTGCTACTACTACTACTACAACTACTACAAATAGCTCTGCAACAACAACAACAACAACTACTACTATTGCTAATACTCCAACTACAACTTCCACTACTATTACAACAACTACTATTACAACAACTACTACTACCCTAGATATAGCTACTACAATGGCTACTACTACTGCTATAGCTGCTCCTGCTACTACTGCTACTGCTACTACTGCTTCCAATCCTACTACTACTACTACTCCTAATACTTAAACTACAACTACAACAACAACTACTATGACTGCTACAACTACAACAGCAACAATAACTACTACCACTACTGCTCCTCCTCCTCCTCCTCCTCCTATGACAACTACTGCTTCTACCACTACTAATTTTCATACTATAGCTACTACTACTCCTAGTACAATTAGCATAACTATCACTAATACTACTAGTCTTATTGCTACTACTACTCCTACTAGTGCTACTACTACCACTGTAACTGCTACTACTACTACTGCTACAACTTTTACTACTACCACTACCACCACCACTACTACTATTGCTACTACAACAACAACTACAACAACAACTACTACTCTTCCTTCCACTACTACTACTAGTACTACTACTACTACTACTACAACTACACTTATTAATACTAATACTTCTATTGCTGCTACTGTGACTGCTGCAACTACTAATACTAACACTAATACTACTTCTACTATGACTCCTATTACAACAACAACAATAACAACAACAACAACAACTACTACTACTACTACTACTCCGCCTCCTCCTCCTCCTACTGCTGCTGTTGCTACTGCTACTACTACTACTACTACTGCTGCTACTGCTGCTACTGCTGCTACAACACGAAAAACAACTAGTACTACTAGTACTACTAGTACTACTACTACTACTACTACTACTACCATTACTACTAATGCTACAACTATAACTAAAATATTGCTACATTACTACTACTACTACTACTACTACTGTTACTACTACTACTACTACTACTATGACTAGAATTATTCCTACACCCACAACTACTACAGCTTCTATTACGACTGCTGCTGCTACTACTACTACTACTACTATGACTACTACAACTACTACTTCTACTGGTACCATTGCTACTAGTACTTCAACTGCTATTTCTACTACTAGTTCTACTGCCGCAACTACGACTACTGCTACAGCTACTACTATAGCAGCTACTACCACTACTGCTACTACTACCAATATAGCTACTATTACCACTACCACTCCTACTACTACTATTGCTACTACTACTACTACTACTACAAGTACATGAAATACTACCATTGCTATTAACACTTCGACTACTAATACTGCTACTCCTACTCCTGCTACTACTACTACTGCTGCTTCTACTACTACTACTACTACGACAACAATGACAACAACTACTACTACTTCTCCTATTACTACTGTAGCTACTACGACCACTACTTCTAGTGCTGCTATCGCTACTACTACTACAACTACTACTTCTTCTTCTTCTACTACTACTACTACAACAGCAGATGCTACTACCACTACTACTAATGCTGTTACTGCTATTGCTATTATAACTACTGCTTCTATAACTACTACTGCTGTTACTGCTACTTCTACTACTACTAATACTACTACTATTGCTATATTTGTTGTCACTACTATTGTTAGTATTGTTGCTAATACTTCTACAACTATTATTTCTACTAGTACTACTACTACTACTTCAACAATTGCTACTTCTACTACTAGTTCTGCTATTGCAATGAACACCACTTGTACTGGTACTACAACAACAACTACTACTACTATTACTATTACCGCTATTGCTACTGCTGCTGGTGTAGCTACTACCACTACTTTTGCTACTACTAATCCTGCTACCACTACTACTATTAGTACTACTACGGCTACTACTACAGTTGTTATTGCTAGCATAACTATTACTACTACTACTAATACTACTACTAGCACTATTGCTATGACTACTACTGCTACTACTGCTACTACAACAACTACTACAGCCATAATTTATACTACTACTACTGTAACTTTTTCTCCTACATTTGGAACTACTAACCTCTAGTTCTGCTACAATGTCTGCTACTACTTATGCTCCTACCATCACCAGTACTGCTAACACTATTACTACTACTTCTACTATTACTACTACTACAACTACTACTACTGCTGCTACTACGACTAATGATACTACTACTGCTACTATCACTACTATTACTGCTACTACTACTACTGCTACTACTGCTGCTGCTGCTGCTGCTACTATTACATATGCTTCTATTACTACTTCTGCTACAACTACAACTTCTCCTACTACTATTACTTTTACCACTACTAATACTGCTTCTACTACAACTACTACTACTATTGCTTCTACTACTACTATTGCTACTACTACTACTTCTTCTCCTACTACTGCTAGTTCGGCTACTACAACTACCGCTATAGGTACTACTGTGACTACAACTACTATTGTGACTATTACTACATCTACTACCGTCATGACAACTACTACTACTAATTTTGCTACCACTATAGCTACAGCTGCAACTGCTACTACTACTACCACCACTGCTACTACTACTACTACTCCTAGTTCTACTGCTACTACTAATACTACTACCACTATTGCAGTAGTATCGATAGTAGTAGTGGTAGTAGTAAAAGTAGCATTAGTAATGGTAGAAGTAGTAGTAGTAGGAGAAGTTGTAGTTGTAGTAGAAGAAGCAATAGTAGCATATTTAGTAGTAGTAGTGGTAGTAGTTGTAGCTGTTATAGTAGTAGTAGTAGCCATAGTGGTAGTAGCAGTAGTAGTGGTTGTAGAAGGGGAAGTAGTAATAGAAGCAGTAAGACTAGTTGAAGTATAAGTAGTAGTAGCTATAGTTATTGTAGAAGTTATAGTTATAGCATAAGTTGTAGTTGTTGTAGCTGTAGAAGTACTAGTAGTAGTCACAGCAATAGTAGAAGCAAGAGTAGCTATAGAAGTAGTAGCGATAATAGTACTTGTAGTAGTTGTAGCAGTCATAGTATTCGTAGTAGTCCTAGAACTAGTAGCAAAAGCCATAATCATAGCTGTAATAGAAATAATAGTAGTAGTTGGTACAGTAGAAGCAGTTGAAGTAGTAGTTGTTGTACTAGGAGTAACAACTATAGTAGTAGTAGTAGCAGGAGCTATAGTAGTTGTGGTAGTAGTAGTCATAGTAGTATTAGTAGTAGCAAATGTTGTCGTAGTAGCACTAGCAGTAGCAATAGTAGTAATAGTAGCTATAGTGGTAGCAGTAGCAGCAACAACACTAGTAGCAGTAGTAGTAGTAGTTGCAGTAGTTATAGTCGTAGCAGCCGTAGTAGTAGTAGCAATCGCAGTAGTGGTTGTAGTATTAGTAGTTGTAGTTGAAGTAGGATTACTAGTAGTAGCTGATGTTGTATTAGTTGTGGTAGTAGTGGCAGTAGTAGTAGCGGTAGTAGTTGGAGTAGTAGTAGCAATAGTAGTTGTATCCATGGTAGGAGTTGTTATAGTAGTTGTAGTATTTGTAGAAGTTGTAGTAGTAGTAGTAGTAGTAGCAAAATTAGTAGGAGTCAGAGAAGTAGTAGTAGTATTTGTAGCAGTAATAGTAGTACTAGAAGCAATAGTAGTGAAAGTAGTAGTAGTAAAGGGAGAAGTTGTACTTGAAGAAGTCGCAGCAGTTGTTGTAAATCTAGCATTAGAAACAGAAGTAGTACTAGTTATAATAGTAGTCGCAAAAGAAGTCAAAGTTGTAGTAGTTGTAGTAACAAAAATAGTAGTAGTAGTAATAGAAATTCTAGTAGTAGTAGTAGTAGTAGTTGTTGTTGTTCTTTTTGTAGTAGTAGTAGTAATAGTAGTTGTTATAGTAGCAAAAGTAGTTGTAGTAGTAGTATTAGTAGTAGTAGTATTAGTAGTAGTAGTAGTAGTTGTAGTAGTAGTAATAGTTGAAATAGTTGCAAAACTAGTGGTGGTGGTGATGGTGGTAGTAGTAGTAGAAACAACAGTAGTAGATATAGAAGTAGTGGCAGTAGTAGTGGTTGTAGCAGTAGTAGTGGCTTTGTACTAATAGTAACAAAAGCAGCTAGATTAGTAGTAGAAGAAGTAGTAGTAGCATTAGCAGTAGGATTATCAGAAGTATCAGCTATGGTTGCAGTAGAAGTAGAAGCAGGAGTAGTAGTAGTAGCAGCTGGTGTTGTAGTAGTAATAGTAGTTATTATTGTGGAAGTTGTAGTTGTAGAAGTAGTAGTTGGAATAATAGTTGGAGTGGGAGTTGGAGGAGTAGTAGTAGTAGTCGTAGAAATAGTAGTAATAGTAGTAGTCGCAGTAGTAGTGGTAGTTGTTGTGGTAGTACTAGGAGTAGTACAAGTGGCAGTAGTAGAAGTTGTAGGAACAGTAGTTGTAGAAGTAGTAGTATTAGTAGTAGTTGTAGTATTAGTAGTAGCAGTAGGAGTACTAGTAGTTGTAGTAGTAGTAGCAGAAGAAGTAGTTGTAGTAGTTATAGTAGTAGTGTTAGTATTAGTAATAGTAGTACTTGTTGGACTAGTAGCAGTTCTAGTAGTAGTAGTTGTAGTAGTAATGTACTGCTAGTAGTAGTAGTGGCAGCAACAGCGACAATAGTAGAGGTAGTGGTATTAGCAGCAGTAGCATCTGCAGCAGTAGGAGTAGTAAGTGTAGTAGCAATTGGAGTTATAATCATGGTAGTTGCTATTGTTGTAGTAGCAGCAGCAATGGTAGCTATAGTAGTAGTAGTAGTAATAGTAGTAGTAGTAGTAGTAGTAGCAGTAGAAGAAGAAGAAGTTGCAATAGTATTAGTAGAAGAAGTTGCAGTAGTTTTAGTAGTAGGAATATCAGAAGTAGCAGCTATTGTTGTAGTTGGAGAAACAAGAGTAGTTGTAGTAGTAGCAGTAGTAGTTATTGTTGTAGAAGTTGTAGCAGTATAAGTAGTAGTAGGAGTAACAGTTGAAGTTGGAGTTGGAGTAGTAGTAGTAGTAGTAGAAATAGTAGTAGTAGCAGCAGTCGCTGCAGCAGTGGTAGTTGTAGTAGTTCTAGATGGAGTACTAAAAGTGGTAGTTGTAGCAGTTGTAGTAGAAGTAGTAGTAGAAATAGTAGTATTAATAGTAGTTATAGTATTAGTAGTAGCAGTAGGAGTATTAGTAGTTGTAGCAGTAGTAGTAGTAGGAGTTGTTGTACTTGTAGAAAAAGGAGTTGTTGTAGTAGTTGTAGTTGTAGTTCTTGTAGTAGTAATATTAGTATTAGTAATATAGTACAAGTTATTGGACCAGTAGCAGTGCTAGTAGTAGTAGTTTTAGTAGCAGTGTTGTACTAGTAGTAGTAGCAGCAGCAGCAGCATTAGTAGTAGTGGTTGTAGCCGTAGTAATAGTAGGTGGAGGAGTAATAGTAGTAGTAGCAATAGGAGTTGAAGTAGTAGTAGTAGAAATAGGAGTTGTAGTAGTAGTAGTAGTTATTGTTATTGTAGTAGTAGTAGAGGTAGCAGTAGGTATAGTAGTAGTAGTAGTAGTAGTAGTAGTAGTAGTAGTAGTACTAGTAGTAGTAGTAGTAGTAGTAGTAGTAGTAGTAGTAGTAGTAGTAGTAGTAGTAGTAGTAGTAGTAGTAGTAGTAGTAGTAGTAGTAGTAGTAGTAGTAGTAGAAGTATTTGTATTAGTAGAGTAGAAGTTGTTGTAGTAGCGATAGTAGTAGTAGTGTAGTAGTAGGAGTAGGGGGAGTAGTTGTAGTAGTAGCAATAGTAGTAGTTGTAGTAGTAGTGTAGTAGTAGTGCTATTATAGTAGCAGTAGTAGTGGTAGTAGAGATTGTAGTGGTAGGAGCAGTGGCTGTAGTAGTAGTTGTAGTGGTGGCAGTAAAAGGAGCAGTAGTCGTAATCATGGTAGTAGTAGTAGTAGTAAGGCTTGTAGTAGCAGTAGTAGCGAAAGTTGTAGCAATAATAGGAGAAGTGGATGTAGTAGTACAAGTTGTAGTAGCAGTAGTTGTGGTAGTAGCAGAAGTAGAAGTAGTAGTAGTAGTAGTCATAGCAGCAGTAGTAGTAAATGTAGTAGTACAAGTAGTAGTAGTAGTAATAGCGTGAGATAGTAGCTGTAGTAGTAGTTGTTGAAGTAGTAGTATCAGAAATAGTAGAAGCAGTATGAGAAGTAGTTGTAATAGCGGAAGTAGTAGGTGAAATACTAGCAAAAGTATTAATAGTAGTTGTTGTTGTAATTGTAGCGGTCTTAGCAGGCATAGTAGAAGTAGAAGAATTTGTAGTAGTAGTTGTAACAGTAGCTGTAGAAGCTGAGGTAGTAATAGCAATAGTGGTAGTTGCAGTACTAATAGTAGTAGCAGTAGTAGTAGTAATAGCAGCAGCAGCGTTAATAGTTGTTGTAGTAGTTGTTGTAGTTGTTGTAGCAATAGTAGTAGCAGTAGTAGTTGTAGTAGTAGTAGCAGTAGTAGCAATAGTTATAACAGTAGCTGTAGTAGCAGAAGTTGAAGTAGCAATAGTAGTTGTAGTAGAAGTAGTAGTAATAGTAGCAATAGGTATAGTAGTTATTGTAGCAGCAGCAATAGCTGTAGTAATAGTAGTAGTAGAAGCCGCAGTAGTAGTAATAGTAGTAGGAGCAGCAGTAGTGATAAAAGTAGCAGTTGCAATATTAATAACAGCAACAGTAGTAGCAATAGTAGTAGTAGCACTAGTAGTAGCTGAAGTAGTAGTAGTAGTAGTTGTTGTTGTTGTTGTAGTAGTAGTAGTAGTAGCAGCAGCTATAACAGTACAAGTGGTGGTAATTTCGGTAGGAGTAGCAATAGTACTTGCAGTAGTAGTAGTTGGATTAGTAATTGGAGTAGGAGAAGTAGTCGTAGCAGCAGTAGTCATAGTAGCACTGCTAATATCAGTAGTTGTAGCCGCAGTAGTAATAGTCGTAGCAGCAATACTACTAGTAGTAGTAGTGGTAGTAGTAGCAGTTGTTGTAGTTGTTGTAGCAGTAGTTTTAGTAGTAGTAACAGCAGCAGTAGTAGTGTAGCAATAGCAAGAGTAGTAATACAAGCGTAGTAGTAGTCGTAGAAGTAATAGTAGAAGAACCGTTAGTCATTGTAGAAGCAGCAATAGTGGCTGCAATAGTAGTACTAGTAGTAGCAATATTAGTGCCAAAAGTAGTAGTAGTAGTAGTAGGATAATTAATAGTTGTAGCAGTAGCAATAGTAGTAGTAGAAGTAGTGATAGGTGCAGTAGTAGTAATAGTAGTAGTAGTAGTAGTAGTAGTAGTAGTAGTAGTAGCTGTAGTGGGTATTAGTAGCAGCAGCAGTTGTTGTTGTAGTAGTTGTAGTCGTAGCAGCCGTCGTAGTAATAGTAGTAGTAGTAGTAGTGACTGTAGTATTGATAGTTGTAGTTGAAGTATGATTAGTAGTAGTAGCTGAGGTAGTAGTAGTAGTAGTGTTGGTCGTAGTAGTAGCAATAGTAGTTGTAGTAGTAGTATCAATAGTAGTTGTAACCATGCTAGGACTTGCAGTAGTAGTTGTGGTATTTGTAGAAGTAGAAGTAGTAGAAGTTGAAGAAGTAGTAGTAGTATCAGTAGCAGTAGTAGTAGTACTAGTAGCACTAGTAGTGGTTGTAGTAGTGGCAGTAGTAGCAAAAAGAGGAGTTGTATTTGAAGCAGTCAAAGTAGTAGTTGTAGTTCTAGCTTTAGGAAAAAAGTAGTACTAGTTATTATAGTAGTCATAGTAGAAGTTGCAGTTGCAGTAGTTGTAGTAGCAAAAATAGTAGTAGTAGTAATAGAAATTCTAGTTGTAGTGGTAGTAGTACTTGTACTAGTAGTAGTTGTTGTTGTTGTTGTTGTAGTAATAGTAGTAGTTGTCGTAGTAATGGTAATAGTGGTAGTCATAGTAGTAGTATTAGTAGTTGCAATAGTAGCAAAAGTAGTGGTAGTAGTAGTATTAGTAGTAGTAGTAGTAGCAGAAGTTGTAGTAGTCATAGTATTAGTAGCAATAGTAGTACTATCAGCAATAGTAGTGGTAGTAGTAGTTGTTAGAGTAGTAGTAGTAGTAGTAATGGCAGTAGTTGTAGTTGTTGTTGTTGTAGTAGTAGTAGTAGTAGTTGCAATAGTTGCAATAGTTGCAAAACTAATGGTGGTGCTAATGGTAGTAGTAGTAGTAGTACAAATAGCAATAGTAGCTATAGAAGTAGTAACAATAGTACTAGTAGTAGTAGTTGTTGTTGTAGTGGCTATGTACTAATTGCAACGAAAGTAGCCGCAGTAGTAGTAGAAGAAGTAGTAGTATGCTTAGTAGTAAGAGTATCAGAAGTAGCAGCTGTGGTTGTAGTAGTAGTAGAAGCAGGAGTAGTCGTAGTAGTAGCGGGTGCTTTAGTTGCAGTAGTAGTTATTATTGTTGAAGTTGTGGCTGTAGAAGTAGTAGTAGGAGTAACAGTAGGTGTACGACTTGGAGTAGTAGTAGTAGTAGTAGAAGCAGTAGTAGCAGCAGTAGTCGTAGAAGCAATGGTAGTTGTTGTAGTAGTTCTAGGAGGAGTAGAATTGGTAGTAGTAGTTGTTGTAGGAGCAGTAGTATTAGAAGTAGTAGTATTAGTAGTAGTTATAGTATTAGTAGTAGCAATAGGACTACTAGAAGTTGTAGCTGTAGTAATCATAGTTGGAATTGTTGTAGTAGTAGCACTGTAGTAGTAGCAGCAACAACAGTAGTAGTAGTTGTAGTTGTCATTGTTGTTGTAGTAGTTGTAGCAATAGTAGCTGTAGTAGTAGTAGTGGTGGTAGTTGTAGTACTAGAAGTAGAAGTAGTAATAGCAGAAATAATAGTAGTAGTGTAGTAGTAGTAGTAGAAGTAGTAGTTGTTGTAGTAGTAGTAGGAGTAGTAGTAAGAGGAGTAGTAGTAGTATTAATAGTTGTTGTTGTTGTAGTCGTGTAGTAGTATTGTTGTTGTAGTAGTAGTAGTAGTAGTAGTAGTAGTAGAGGTTGCAGCAATGCTGTCGTGTCAGTAGTAGTAGTTGTTGTAGTAGTAGTAGAAGTCGCAGTAGTCACAATCATATTAGTAGTAGTAGTAAGATGAGTAGTAGTTGTTTTTGCAGTAGTGGTAGTAAGAGTGGTAGTAGTTGTCATAGTAGTGGTAGTAGTAGCAGAAGTAGTAGAAATAACACGAGAAGTAGAAGTAGTAGTACATGTTGTAGTAGCAGTAGTTATTGTAGCAACTGAAGTAGAAGTAGTAGTAGTCCTAGTAGTACAAGTTGTAGTAGTAGTAGTAATAGCATGAGAAGGAGGATGAGGAGCAGTACTATTAGTAGTAGTAGTTTAAGAAGTAAAAAGAGTAGTAGTAGTAGTCAAAGTTGTAGTATAAGTAGTACTAGTAAGCGTAGTAGCAGTACAAGTAATAGTAGTTTTTGTAGCAGTAGTATTAGAAGTAGTAGTATTAGCAATTGTGGTAGTAGCAGTTGTAGTAGTTGTTGTTGTAGTAGTAGTAGGAGTAGTAGTTGTTCGAGCAGTAGAAGTAGCTATAGAATTAATTGCAGTAGTTGTAGTAGTAGTCGCCGTAGTTGTAGCAAGAGTAGTAGTTGCAATAGTAGTATTAGTAGCATAGTAGCAGCAGCAGCAGCAGTAGTAGTAGTCTCAATATCAGTGGTAGTAGTAGTTGTAGTCTCAGTACTAGTTGTAGGTGTAGCCGCATTAGTAGCAGCAACAGCAAAAGCTGCAATCGTAGTAGTAGTAGCAATAGTAGTAATAGTAGTAGTAGGAGTAGTAATAGTGGCATAGTAGTAGTTGTACTACTAGTAGTAGTTGTAGTAGTAGTAGTATCAGCCGCAGTGGTTGTATTTGTTGCAGTATGATTAGTAGTACTAGTAGGTGTAGTAGTTGTAGTAACAGTAGTAGCTATATCAGTTGCAGTAGTAGTTGTAGTAGTCATAGCAGAAGTTGTAGTAGTAGAAGCAGTAGTAGCAATAGTAGCAACAGTAGTAGTGGTGGTAGTAGTAGTAGTAGTAGTAATAGGACTAGTAGTAGTAGTAGCAGTAGCAGCAGTGGTAGTCACAGTAGTAGTAGTAGTCATGGTAGGAGTAGTTATAGTAGTAGTAGTTGTAGTACAAGTCAAAATTATAGTAGTAATAGTAGTAGTAGTTCTTATACTAGGAGGAGTAGTAGTAGCAGATATAGCAGTAGTTGTACAGCAGTAGCAATAGTAGTAGTAGGAGTAGTCACAGTAGTAGTTGTAGTAAGAGATGTTGTAGTAGTTATTGTAGAAGATGAAGTAGTAGTTATGATAGCGACAGCAGTAGCAGGAGTAGTAGTAGCAGGAGTCGTAGGAGCAATGGTAGTAGTAGTAGTGGTGGTGTTAGTATTTGTAGTAGGAGTAGTAGTAATAGCCGTAGGTGAAGGAGTAGGACAAGTAGTAGGAGTAGTAGTAAGGGTTGGTTTAGGACTAGGAGTAGTAGTTGGAGTAGTAGGAGTAGTTGTAGTGTTAATATTAGTAGTAGTAGCAGCAGCAGCAAGAGGAGTAGTAGTAGTAGCAATTATTCTCGTTGTAGAAATAGTAGTAGTAGTAATAGTAGTATTAGTAGTAGTTGAAGCAGTAGTTGTAGTGTTAGTTGTAGTAGTGGTTATTGTTGTTGTTATTGTAGTAGTAGTTGGAGTAGTGGTAGAAGTAGTAGGAGTTGCAGTAGGAGTAGGACTAGCTATAGTAGTATGACTAGTTGGGGTAGTAGTAGTAGTAGTAGTAGAAGCAGCAACAGCAACAATAGTTATTGTAGTAGTAGTGGTAGTAGCATAAATCGTAGTGGTAGTAGTAGTAGTAGTAATAGTAGGGCTAGTAGTAGTTGCAGTAGGAGTAGTACTTGTAGTAGTAGAAGTAGTAGTTCAAATAGCAGCAGCAGTAGTAGCAGAAACAATAGTAGAAGTGGTAGTTGAAGTAGTAGTAAAAGTAGCAGTAGTAGTAGTAGTAGTAGTAATAATAATAATAATAGTAGTAGTACTAGTACTAGTACTAGTAGTAGTAGTAGCAGTAGTAGTAGTAATATAATAATAATAATAATAATAGTAGTAATAATAATAATAATAATAATAATAATCGTAGTAGTAATAATAATAATAATAATAGTACTAGTACTAGTAGTACTTGTAGTAGTAGTAGTAGTAGTAGTAGTGTAGTAGTTATAGTAGTCATAGGAGACCTAGTAGTAGTAGAAGTTACAGTAGTAGCAGTAGTAGTTGTGGTAATAAGAGTTGTAAAAGTAGAACATTAGCGATAGTAGTAGTAATAGTAGTTGTTGTTGTAGCAGTATTTTCAGTAATACTAGCATCAATAGTAGTAGAAGTAGTAGTTGCAGTAGTAGTTGTTGTAGCAGTTGTTGTAGCAGTACAAGTAGTAGTAGCAGTAGTAGTAGGAGTAGGAGTTGGAGGAGGAGTAGTAGTAGTAGCAGCAACAACTATAGTAGTAGCAGCAGTAGTAGTAGTAGCAGTGGCAATTGTAGTAGTAGTAGGAGTAGGAGTATTAGAAGTCGTAGTTGTAGTAGTTGTAGGAGTAGTAGTAGTCGAAGGAGTTGTATTAGTAGTAGTTGTAGTAGCAGTAATAGTAGTAGGAGTTATAGTAGAAGTAGCGAAAGGAGTTGTTGTAGTAGTAGTAGTAGTACTACTAATAGTAGTAGTTGTTGGAGTAGTGTAGTACTAGTAGTAGTAGCAGTAGCAGCAGCAAGAGCAGTAGTTGTTGTAGTAACAAAAGCAGTCGCTGTAACTGTAACAGTAGTAGTAGAATTTGTCGCAGTAGCAATAAAAGTAGTAGTAGTGTTAGTAGTAGTAGTAGTAGTAGTAGTAACCGTATTAGTTGTAGTAGCTGTGATAGTAGTAGTAGCAGTAGTAGTTGAAGTAGTAATATTAGCAGAAGTAGAAGTAGTTGTGTAGTATTAGTAGTAGGAGGAGGAGTAGTAGTAGTAGTAGTAGCGGCAGCAATCGTAGTAGTAATAGGAGTAGTAGTATTAGCAATCGTAGTAGCAGTAGTAGTGGTGGTGGTGTAGTAGTATAGTAGTAGTAGGAGTAGTAGTAAAAGTAGAGGTTGTAGCAGTAGGAATAGTAGTTGTTGTGCTACTAGCAGTAGAAGTAGTAGTAGTCGAAAACATAGTAGTAGTAGTAGCAAGAGTAGCCATAGTAGTAGTTGTTGTTGTAGTTGTAACTGTAGTAGTGGTAGCAATAGTATTGGTACTAGTCATAGTAGTAGTGGTAGTAGATGTAGTAGTACTAGTAGCAGTTGTATTAAAATCAGGTGAGAGGAGCAGGAGGAGAAGTACTAGTAGTTGCGAGAGTAGTAGGAGTAGTAGTAGTACAAGAAGTAGAAGTATTAGTTGTAGTAGTAAGGGTAGTAGCAGTTGCAATAATTGTAGTATTTGTAGTTGTACTAGTAGTAGTAGTACTAGCAATAGTAGTAGTAGCAATAGTAGTACTCGTAGTAGTAGTTGTTGTCGTTATAGCAATAGAAGTAGTAGCTATAATTACAGCAGTAGTAGTAGTTGCATTAATAGCTGCGGCGGCGGCAGCAGAAGTAGTAGTAGTTGCAATTTCAGAAGTAGTAGTAGTAGTAG
Source organism: Trichopus zeylanicus subsp. travancoricus (assembly GCA_005019695.1). Classification (NCBI taxonomy): domain Eukaryota; kingdom Viridiplantae; phylum Streptophyta; class Magnoliopsida; order Dioscoreales; family Dioscoreaceae; genus Trichopus; species Trichopus zeylanicus. Next base: position 58,127 of record RXID01014750.1, read on the forward strand.
CAGTAGCTGTATTAGTAGCAGCAGTATCAAGGGCAACAACAGCAGCAGTAGTAGCAGTAGTATTAATTGTAGTATTTGGAGCAGTAATAGTGGCAATTGCAGTAATGGTACTAGAAGTAGTAGTAGTTGTAGTAGGAGTATCAGCTAAAACGGCTGTATTTGTTGCAGTATAAGAAGTAGTACTAGTAGGTATAGTATTAGCATTAATAGTGGCATCTATTTCAGTTGCAGTAGTAGTAGTAGTAGCCATAGCAGAAGTAGTGGTAGTAGAAGTAGAAGTAGCGATAGTAGTAGAAGCTGTAGTAGTAGTGGTAATTGGACTAGTAGTAGCAGTAGCAGCAGTAGTAGCCATAGTAGTAGTATTTGTCATGGAAGGAGTAGTTATAGTAGTAGAGCTAGTAGTAGAAGTATTAGTAGTAGTAATAGTAGTAGTTGTTGGAGTAGTAGTAGTGCCGATAATAGTAGTAGTACTAGTGGTAGTAGTGGCAATAGTAGCAGTGGTAGCAGTTGTACTTGTAGTAAAAGGACTAGTTGTAGCAATAGTAATAGCAGTAGTAGTAGCAGTAGCAGCAATAGTAGTTGTAGTAGAAGTAGTCATAGTAATTATAGTTGTTGTCGTAGCAGTTGTTGTAGTAGTAGAAGTAGTAGCAATATTAGTAGTACTAGTTGTAGTGATAGTAGTAGCAGAAGAAGAAATTGCAATAATGATAGCAGTAGTAGTAGTAGTAGTAGTAGTAGTAGTAGTAGTAGTAGTAGTAGTAGTAGTAGTAGTAGTAGTAGTAGCAGCAGCAGTAGTAGTAGTCGTAGTAGTAGTCATAGTAGTAATAGGAGTAGTGGTGGTGGTGGTGGTGGTAATAATGGTTGTAGCAGTAGTAGTGGTTGTACTAGTAGTTGCTGAAGTAGTAGTAGTAATAATCATAGTAGTAGTACTAGTAGGACTAGGAGTAGTAGGAGTGGTTGGAGTTATAGTCGTAGTAGTAGCAGTTGTTGTAGTAACAACATTAGTAGTAATAGTGGTGGTAGCAGTAGCAGAAATAAGAGAAGTAGTAGAAGTAGTTGTTTTAGTGGTAGTAGAGGTAGTAGTAGCTGTAGTAGTAGTCGCAGTAGTGGTAGTAGTAGTCGTCAGAGTGGTAGCAGTAGTAATAGTATTAGTAGTAGTCGTCAGAGTGGTAGCAGTAGTAATAGTATTAGTAGTAGCAAATGTGGAAGTACTAGTAGTAGTAGTTAAGGTAGTAGCAGGAGGAGGAGGAGGAGGAGGAGCACCAGTAGTAGTAGCAGCAGTAGTAGTCGTATTAGTAGTTATTGTTGTTATAATTGTTGTTGTTGTTGTAATAGAAGCAGTAGTATTAGTCGCAAATGTAGTAGTAGTAGCAGCAGCAGCAGTAGTAATAGTACGGGAGTAGTAATAGCTGTAGGTGTAGTAGAAGTGGCAATTGTAGTATTAGAAGTAGTTATAGTAGTAGTACTCACTATTGTCCAACTTGTAGTTGTAGTTGTTGTAGTACTAGTAGGACTCGTAGTAGTAATAGTAGTAGTTGTCGTACTAGTAGTTGTATAAGTAGTAGTAGTAGTAGTAGTAGTAGTAGTAGTAGTAGTAGTAGTAGTAGTAGTAGTTGTTGTTGTTGTAGTAATTGAAGTAGGGGTAGTAGCAGTAGGAGTGGTAGAAATAGTAGGAGTTGTAGCAGGTGTAGTAGTAGCATCAGTAGTAGTAGTAGTAGCAGCAGCAACTACTAGTAGTGATAGTAGTATAAATTGTAGTTGTAGTGGTTTTAGTAGTAATAGGACTAGTAGTAGTAGCGGTAGGAGTAGTATTTGTAGTAGTAGTAGTAATAGTTGTTGTTGTAGTAGCTGCTATATCGACAGTAGTTCTAATATTAGTATTAGTAGGAGTATTAGTAGTATTAGTAGTATTAGTTGTAGCAGCAGCAGTAGTAGTAGTAGGGGTTCTTTTAGGAGTCATTGTATCTATAGTGGTAGTAGCTGGAGAGAGTAGCAATAGTAGTGGTGGTAGGAGTAGGAGTAGGAATAGTAGTAGTAGTAGTAGTAGAAGTAGTAGTAGTTATAGTAGTAGTTGTAGTTGTAGTCGTAGCAGCTGTAGTAGTAGAGTTGGAGCAATTGTAGTAATATTCATAGTAGTAGTAGTAGTAGTGGTAGAAGGAGTAGTAGTAGTGGCAGTTGTACCGTTAGTAAGGTAGTAGTCATGGTAGTAGTAGTAGCAGTGGCGGTTGTTGTTGTTTTAGTAGTAGTTGGGGTGTTTATAGTGGTAGTGTTGGTACGACTTGTAGTAGTAGTAGTAAGAGTAGTAGGAGCAGTAGTAGCAGTTGAAGTAGTCATAATAGTAGTAGTTGTTGCAGTAGTAGTAATAGTTGTAGTAGTAGTTGTTGTTGTTGTTCTTGTAGTAGGAGTGTAGTAGTTGTAGAAGTAGTTGGAGTAATAGTCGTAGAAGTCCTAGGAGTGTTAGGAGTAGTAGGAGGAGGAGGATTAGTAGTAGTAGCAGTTGTTGTGGTAATTGGAGTTGTAATATTAGTACCAGAAGCTAAAGTAGTAGTAGTCATAGTAGCACTAGCAGTAGTTTCATTAATAGTAGCAGCAATAGTAGTAGATGAAGTAGTAGCTGTAGTTATTGTTGTACTTGTAGTTGTGCAGTAGTTGTACTACTAGTAGCAATTGTAGTAGTAGCAGTGGTAGTTGTAGTAGTAGTAGGGGAAGGAGTAGTAGAATTGGTAGTAGTAGTTTTTGTAGGTGTAGTAGCAATAGTAGTAGTATTAATAGTAGTTGTAGTATTAGTAGTTGCAATAGGAGTAGTAGTTGTTGTAGTAGTAGTAATAGTAGTAGGACTAGTTGTAGTAGCAACAAAGGGAGTTGTTGAAGTTATATTTGTACTAGTAATAGTAGTTGTTGTTGGAGTAGTAGTAGGGCTAGTAGTAGTAGTTGTAGCAGTAGTGGAGTACTAGTAGTAGCAGTAGTAACAGTAGTAGTAGTAGTAGTAGTAGTAGTAGTAGTAGTAGTAGTGGTAGTGGTAGAAATAGTTGCAGTAGCAGTGGTCGTAGTAGTAATTGTAGTAGTAGTTATAGCAGGAGGAGGAGGAGTAGTAATAGAAGTAGTATTATTAGAAGTAGAAGTAGTACTACTAGCAATTGTAGTAGTAGTACAGTAGTAGTAGGAGGAGGAGGAGTAGTAGTAGTAGTATTGGAAGTAGAAGTAGTAGTACTAGCAATTGTAGTGGTAGTGCAGTAGTAGGACTAGTAGTAGTAGTAGTAGTAGTAGTAGTAGTAGTAGTAGTAGTAGTAGTAGTAGTAGTAGTAGTAGTAGCAGTAGCAATAGTAGTAGTAATAGTAGTACCAGTAGCAATAATAGTAGTTATAGTCGTAGTTTAGTTGCATTGGAGTAGTAGTAGTAGTAGTAGAGGTTGTAGCAGTAGTAGTAGCAGCAGTTTTAGTAGTTGTAGTAGTAGCGAAAGTAGTAGTAGTAGTAGTTTTTGTTGTTGTAGTCGTAGTAGTTGCAGTAGTAGTTGTAGCAGTAGTAGAAGTAGTAGTAGTATTAGTGGTGGTAGTAGTAGCTGAAGTAGTAGCAGTAACCGAAGAACTAGAAGTAGTAGTACATGTTATAGAAGCAGTAGTAGCGGTAGTAGTCGAAGTAGAAGTAATAGTAGTAGTAGTAGTAGATGTTGTAGTGCTAGTGGTAGTAGTAGTAGTAATAGCAGGAAGAGGCAGAGGAGGAGTAGCAATACTAATAGTAGTAGGGGTAGCAGTAGTTGTTGTAGTAGTTAAAGTAGTAGTATCAGTAACGGTAGTCAGGGGAATCACAGTATAGTAATAGCAGTATTTGTATTAGTTGTAGTAGTAGCACAGGTGGCTGTAGAAGTAGTACTATCAGTAGTGCTAGTAGTAGTACTTGTGGTGGTGGTGGTGGTAGTGGTAGTAGTAGTAGGAGCAGCAATAATAGTAGTAGTAGTAGCAATAGTAGTGGTAGCATCATAGGTGGTAGTAGAAGTAGTGCAGTAGTAGTAGCCGCGCCAGTAGTATTAGTAGCAGTTGCAGTAGTAGTAGTAGCAATTCTAATAGTAGTAGCAGTACTAGTAGCAACAATAGTAGCAGTAATAGTAGAAGTCTCAGTAGTAGTAGTAGTAGTAGTAGTAGTAGTACTAGCAACAACAGCAAGAGCAACAGCAGTAGCAGCAGTAGCAAAAGTAGCAAAAGTAGTAGTAGGAGAGGGTAATAATAGCAATAGTAGTAGGAGCAGTTGTAGTAGCAGCATCAGCCGCAGTGGCTGTATTTGTTGCAATATAGGTATAATACTAGTAGTAATAGTAGTAGTTGTTGTAGTCATAGTAGAAGTAGTAGTAGAAGTAGTAGTATTTGTTGTGGTAGGAGTAGTACGTGTAGTAGTATTAGTAGTAATAATAGTAGTAGTTGTTGGAGTAGTAGTAGTGCTAGTCATAGTAGTTGTAGTTGTAGTATAGTAATATTAGTAGCAGTAGTAGTAGTAGAAGTAGTAGTAGGAGGAGCAGTAGTACTACTAGTAGTGGTAGTAGCAGCAGTAGGAGTAATGGTAGCAAAAGTTGCTGTGGTAGTTGTGGTAGCAGTTGTCCTAGCAGTAAATGGACTAGTTGTCATAATTATAGTAGCAGTAGTAGTAGCTGTAGTAGTTGTTGTAGCAGTAGTAGTAGTTGTTATTTTTTTGTAGTAGTGGAAGTAGCAGCAGTAGTAGCAGAAGTAGAAGTAGTAGTAATAATAGTAGTAGAAGAAGAAGTAGTAGTAGTAATAGTAGTAGTAGTAGTAGAAGTAGTAGTAAGAGTTGTAGTTCTAGTAGTAGTAGTAGTAGTAGTATTTGTAGTTGTAGAAGTAGCAGAAGTAGTAGCAGTAATAGGAGAAGTAGTAGTAGTAGTAGTTTTTGTAGTAGTGGATGTAGTAGTGGCAGTAGTTGCAATAGTAGTAATAGTAGTTGTAGGATTGGTACTAGTAGTAGCAGTATTTGTTGTAAATGTGGTACTTGTACTAGTACTGGTGGTAGTAGTAGTGGGAGAAGGAGGAGGAGGAGGAGGAGGAGCAGCAGTAGTAGTGGTAGTAGTAATAGTCATAGTAGTAGTAGAAGTAGTACTATTAGTAGTAGATGTAGTAGTAGCAGCGGTAGTAGCAGTAGTAGTAATAGTAGGGGTAGTAGTAGTTGTTGTAGGAGTAGGAGTAGTAGTAGCAGTAGTAGTAGTAGTAGTAGCAATAGTTGTAGTATCAGAAGTAGAAGTAGTAGTACTAGTCATTGTAGTGAATGTAGTAGTAGTGCCAGTAAGTGCAGTTGTCAGAGTAGTAGTAGGAGTAGTTGTCGTACTAGTTATTGTAGTAGTAATAGAAGTATTAGTAGTACTAGTAGTACTTGTGGTAATAGTAGCAGTAGTAGTTGTAGTTGTTCTAGTAGTAGTAGTAGCAGCAGTAGTAGCAATAATTGTAGTATTAGTAGTAGTAGCAACAGTAGTAGTTGTAGTAGTAATGTAGTAGTAGTGTAGTAGTAGTAGCGACAATAGTTGTTCTAGAGGTGGTAGTAGTAGTAGTATTAGTAGTAGTAGTCGCAGCAGAAGGTGTAGTAATAGTAGTAGTGGTAGTTGCAGTAGCAGTGGTAGCAGTAGTAGTAGTAGTAGTAGTAGTAGAAGTAGTAGAGTAGTAGTAGTAGGAGAAGTAGTTGTAGTAGTAATAGTAATAGTAATAGTAATAGTAATAGTAGTGGTTGTAGCACTAATAGTAGCAGTGGTAGTAGTAATAGTAGTTGTTGTTGTAGCAGTAGCAACAGCAACAGTAGTAGTAATAGTAGTGGTAGTAGTAGTAGTGGGAGTAGAAGTAGTAGTGGGAGTTGAAGTAGTAGTGGTTGTATTAGAAGTAGTAGCAAGAGTCATAATAGTAGTAGCAAAAGTTGTAATAGCAGTGATAGTTGAGTAGATGTGATAATTGAAGTAGTAGGCGTACTAGTTGTAATAGTAGCAGTAGTATTAGTAGTAGTAGTGGCAGTAGTAATTGTAGTAGTAGTAGTAGTCGTAATAATAGTAGATGTAATAATAGTTGTAATAGTACGAGTAGTAGCAGCAACAGTAGTAGTAGTAGTGATAGTAGTCGAAGTACTACAAGTAGCAGTAGTACTAGTTGTAGTAGTTGTTGTAGTAGCAGCAGCAGTAGCAGTAGTGATGGTAGTAGTAGTTGTTGTATCAGCAGCAACAGTAGTAGTAGTCATTATTGTGGTGGGAGTAGTAGTAGTAGTAGTAATGGTAGTAGTAGTAGTTGAAGTAGTAGTAGTAGTATTAGTAGTATTAGTAGTAGGAGTTGGTTTAGGAGTGGGAGTAGTAGTACTAGTAGTACTAGTAGTAGCAGTAATAAGAGTTGTAGTAGTGGTAAAAGGAGTAGTAGTAGGTCTAGCAATAGAAGTAGTAGCATTAGTAGCAGTAATAGTAGAAGCTGTAGTAGTATTAGGAGTATTAGTAGGGGTATTAGCAGCAGTAGTAGTAGCAACAATAGTAGTAAAAGCAGTGGTAGAAGTAGTTGTTGTAATAGTATTAGCAGTAGTAATGGTAGTAGTAGTAGGATTAGTAGTGGTTGTTGTAGTAATAGTAGTAGTAGTTGCAGTAGTAGTTATTTCAGTAGTATTTGTAGTAGGAGTGTTTGAGTGGTAGTATTAGTATGACTAGTAGTAGTAGTAGCAACGGTAGTAGGAGCAGTCATAGCAGTTGCAGTAGTCATAATAGTCGTAGTAGCAGTTGTTGTAGTAGTAGTAGTTGTTCTAGTAGTAGTAGTAGTAGTAGTGGGTGTGTAGTAGGTGTAGTAGTAGTTGGAATAGTAGTCGTAGAAATCGTAGGAGTGTTAGGTGTAGAAATAGTAGTAGGAGTAGTAGCAGTAGTACTTGTGGTATTAGGAGTTTTAGTGGTAGCACCAGTAGCAATAGTAGTAGTAGTAGTAGTAGCACTAGCAGTAGTTTTAATAATAGTAGCAGCAGTCATAGTGGAAGTAGTAGTTGCAGTAGTTGTTGTTGTAGTAGTAGTTATAGCAATAGAATTAGTAGTAGGAGTAGCCATAGGAGTAGGAGTTGGAGTAGTAGTAGTAGAAATAGTAGCAGTGGCAGAGGTTGTAGTTGTAGTAGTTGTAGGTGGATTAGTAGAAGTGGTAGTTGTAATAGTTTAGGAGTAATAGTGGTAGTAGTAGTATTAGTAGTTGCTGTAGTATTAGTTGTAGTAGTAGGAGGAGGAGTAGTAGTAGCAAAACGAGTTGTGGTAGTCATAGTAGTAGTAGTATTAGTAGTAATAATAGTAGTAAATGTTGGGGTAGTAGTAGTGGTAGTAGCAGTAGTCGAGGCAGTAGTGCAGTACTAGTAGTAGTAGTAGTTGTTGTTGTTGTTATTGTAGTAGTAGTAGTAGCAGCAGCAGTAGTAGCAATAGTTATAGCTGTAGTAGTAGTAGGGGTAGTGGTAGTAATAAAAGTACTAGTTGCCATAGTAGTAGCAGTAGAAGTAGTAGTAGTAGTAGTAGTAATAGGAGGGGGAGGAGGAGGAGGAGGAGGAGGAGGAGGAGGAGGAGTAGAACTTGTGATAGTAGTAGTAGAAGTTGTAACAGTAGTAGAAGTCGTTGTAATTGTAGTAGTTGTAACAGTAGTAGAAGTCGTTGTAATAGTAGTAGTAGTAGTAGTAGTAATAGTAGTTATAGTAGTAGTAGTAGTTGCACTAGTAGTACTAATTATAGTAGTAGTAGTAGCAACAGCAGTAGTAGTAATAATTGTAGCAGTTGTCGGAGTAGTACTCGTAGTTGTAGCAATGGTAGTAGCAGTAGTAGTAATATTAGTAGTAATAATAGTAGTAGCAGTACTAGAAGTAGTAATAATAATAGTAGTAGTAGTGGTAGTAGTGACAGTAGTAGTGGTAGTAGTGACAGTAGTAGTAGCAGTAGTACGAGTAGTTTTAGTAGTAGGACTAGTAGCTATAGTAGTAGAAGTAGTGGCAGTAGTAGCAGTAATTGCAACAGTAGTAGCAGTACTAGGAGTCCTAGTAGCAATAGTAGCAGCAGTGGTCATAGCAGCAGTAGGAGCAACAGCGGCAACATTAGCAGGACTAGTAGTAGTAGTAGTAGTATTAGTAGTAGTAGTGGTGGTGGTGGTGGTGGTAGTAGTAGTAGTAGAAAATGTAGTAGTAGTAGGGGTGCTAGTATTACTAGTAGCAGTACTAGTAATATTAGTAGTTGCTGTAGTAATAGTTGTAGTAGTAGTAATAGCAGTAATAGTGGTACTAGTATTGCTAGCAGCGGTAGCAGTAATAGGAGTAGTAGTTGTAGTAATAGTTGTGATAGTAGTAATAGTAGTTGTTATATAGTAGAAGTAGTAACAGTAGTAGAAGTAGCAGTAGTAGTTGTAGTAGTAGTATTAGTAATAGTTGTAGTAGTAGTAGTAGCTGTCTCAATAGTAGTATTAGTAGTAGCAGCAGTATCAATATTAGTAGCAGTAGTAGCAGCAGCAGCAGCATCAGTAGTAGTGGCTATAGCAGTAATAGTAGTAATATTAGTGGTTGTACGAGTAGTTGTAGTAGTGGTAGTAGTAGTAGTAGTAGTTACAATAGTAGCTGTAGTTGTTGTTGTTGTAGTAGTACTAGTAGTAGTAGTAGCAATAGTTGCAGTAAATGCAGTAGTACTAGTAGTAGTAGTGCTGGTAGTAGCAGGAGGAAGAGGAGCACGAAGGGGAGCAGTAGTTGTAGTAGTAGCAATAGTAATAACAGTAGTATTATTAGTAGTAGTAGTTTTGGAAATAGTAGTAGTAGTAGTGCCAATAGTTTTAGTTGTTAGTACTAGTACTAGTTGTAGAAGTAGCAACAGCAGTAGTTGTAGTAGTAGTAGTTGTTGTAGTAGTAGTAGTAGTAGGCATTGTGGTAATAGAAGTCTGAGTAGCAGTAGGAGTAGTTGTAGCAGTAGTAATAGAAGTAGTTGTAGTGGTAGTAATAATAGTAGTAGTCATAGTAGTAATAGTAGTAGTCATAGTAGTAGTTGTTGTAGGAGGAGTAGTAGTGGGAGTAGAAGTAGTAGTGGTTGTACTAGCAGTACTAGGATGAGTCATAGCAGCAGTAGTTGTTGTAACAGAAGTAGCAGTAGTAGTAGTAGTAACCGAAGTAGTAGGGATAGTAGTTGTAATAGTAGTAGTGGTGGTTGTAGTAGTAATGGCAGTAGTAGTAGTAGTAGCAGTAGTAATAGTAATAGTAATAGTAGTAGAAGTAATAGTTATAGTAGTGGGAGTTGCAGCAACAGTAGTACTAGTAGAAGTGTAGCAGTACTAGGAGTAGAAGTACTAGCAGTACTAGAAGTTGTTGTAGTAGTAGTAGCTGGAACAGTTGCAGTAGTGCTGGTAATAGTAGTATTAGTAGCAGCCGTAGTAGTTGTTATTTTTTGGTTAGTAGTAGTAGTAGTAGCAGTAGTGATAGTTGTAGTACTTGAAGTAGCAGCAATGGTAGTACTAGTTGTAGTAGTAGTAATAGGAGTTATAGTAGTAGTAGTGGGAGCAGTAGTAGGTCTAGCAATAGAAGTATTAGCAGCAGCAGTAGTAGTAGTAGTATTAGGAGGAGGAGGAGTAGTACTACTACTTCAATAGAAGTAGCAGTAGTAGTAGGAAAAGCAGCAGTAGTAGTTGTGGTTGTAATAGTATTAGCAGTAGTATTGGTAGTAGTAGTAGCAGTAGTAGTAGCAGTTGTAGCAGTAGTAGTAGTAGCAGTAATAGTTGTAGTAGTAGTAGCAAAAACAATAGTGGCAATAGTGGTAGTAGCAGTAGTATTAGTAGTAGTGGTCGTAGTAGCAATAATAGTAGTATTTGAAATAGCACTAGTAGAAGTAGTAGCAGTAATTGTTCTAGTAGTAGTGACAGTGGTAGTAGCAGTAGTAGTAGTGACAGTGGTAGTAGCAGTAGTAGTAGTAGTAGCAAAAGTAGCAATAGTAATTTTAACGGTAGTCGCAGTAGTGGTAGTAGCAGTACTAGTGGTAAGGGAAGTAGTAGTAGTACCAACAGAAGCAGCAACAGATGTAGCATTTGTGGTAGTAGGAGAAGAGGTAGGTATAGTAGTCGAATAATTTGGTATAGTAGTAGTAGTAGTGGTTGCAGCAACAGTACTAGCTGCAACCGCAGTAGTAGTATTAGTAGTAGCCGTAATAGTATTAGTAGTAGTAGTAGCAATAGTAGTTGCAACAGTAGTAGTAGTAGTTGTAGTAGAAGTAGTTGTGTTAGTAGTAGCTGCTGCAGTTGTAGTAATATCAGCAGTAGCCGTAGAAGAAGCAGCAGTAGTAGTAGCAAAAGTAGTAGTTGTAATATTAGTAGTAGAAGCAGTATTAGTAGCAATAGTAATAGTGTAGTAGATACAATAGAGCAGTTGTATGGCGATAGTGGTAGCAGCAGCAGTAGTACCATTCGCAGTTCTAGTAGTAGTCGTAGTAGTATTAGTCCTACTAATGGTAGCAATAGTAGTAGCAGCAGCAGTAGTAGTAGGAGTTTTCATCATAGTAGAAGTTGCAGCAGTAGCAATAGTAGTAGGAGTAGTAGCGATTGTAGTAGTCGGAGAAGTAGTAGCAGTCGCAGTACTAGTAGTTGTAGTAGTAATAGTAGCAGTAGTGGTAGTAGTAGTAATTGGAGCAACAGCAGCAACATTCGTAGTAGTTGTAGTAGTAGTAGTGGTAGTTGTAGTTGTAGTTGTAGTAGTAGTAGTAGTAGTAGTAGTAGTAGTAGTTGCAGTAGTAGTAGTGTAGTAATAGTAGTAGTGTAGTAGCTAGTGTAGCAGTAGTAGTAGTGGTAGAGGTAGTAGTAGTAGTGGTAATAGCAGCAGGAGTTGCAATAGTAGAAGTAGCTGTAGTAATAGTAGTAGTTATCATAATGGTATAAATAGTAGGAGAAGTAGTTCTAGAAGTAGCAGTAGCCATAGTAGTAGCAACAAGAGCGACAGTAGTAGTAGTAGTAGTAGTAGTAGTAGTAGTAGTAGTAGTAGTAGTAACAGTAGTAGTAGAAGTTGTTGTAGTAGAAGTCAGATTGGTAGTAGGAGTTGCTGTAGAAGTAGTTGTAGTAGCAATGAAAATAGTTGTAGTAGTAGTTGTACTAATAGTAGCAGAAGTAGTAGTAATAGTAGTTATTGTTGTAGTAGCAGGAGCAGCAGCAGCAGCAGTAGTAGTAGGAGTAATAGCGGGAGTAGAAGTAGTAGTGGTTATATTAGGGGGAGTAGTTGGAGTCATAGTAGTAGTAGTTGTACTAATAGTAGCAGGAGTAGTACTAATAGTAGTTATTGTTGTAGTAGCAGGAGCAGCAGCAGCAGCAGTAGTAGTAGGAGTAATAGCGGGAGTAGAAGTAGTAGTGGTTATATTAGGGGGAGTAGTTGGAGTCATAGTAGTAGTTGTTGTTGTAATAGAAGTGGCAGTAGTAGTAGTTGTAATAGCAGTAATAGTGGAGTAGTAGGTGCAGTAGTTCTAATAGTAGTAGCACTTGTAGTAGTAGTAGTGACAATAGTAGTTGTAGTAGTATTAGTAGTAGTAATAGTAGTAGTTGTAGTAACAGTCGTAGCAGTAGGAGTAGCAGCAGCAGTTGCAGTAGGAGTAATAGTAGGAGGAGGAGGAGTACTAGAAGTAGTAGTAGTGCTAGTAGTGGTAGTTGTTGTAGTAGCAGCAGCAGTAGTAGTAGTTCTAGAAGTAGTAGTTGTAGTATCAGCAGCAGTAGCAACAATATTAGTTCTGGCAATAGTAGTAGTAGTAGTAGCAATAGTGGTAGTAGTAGTAGTTGAAGTAGTAGTAGTAATAGGAGTAGGTTTAGGAGTAGGAGTAGTAGTAGTAGTTCTTGTTGTAGTAGTAATAGGAGTTGCAGTAGTAGTAGTAGCAGTAGTAGTAGGTGTAGCAATAGAAGTAGTAGCACTAGTAGCAGTAATAGTAGAAGCTGTAGTAGTATGAGAAGCAATACTAGTTGTAGCTGTAGTAGTAGAAGTAGTAGTAGTAATAGTAGTCGTGATGGTATTAGTAGTAGTAGTGGTTGTAGTAGCAGTAATAGTAGTAGTAGTAATAGTAGTAGCAATAGAAGTAGCAGTTGTTCTAGTAGTAGTAGTAGTAGGGGTGTTTGGAGTGGTAGTATGAGTATGACTAACAGTAGTAGTAGATGTAGTAGGTGAAGTAGTCGTAATAGTAGTAGTAGTAGTAGTAGTAATAGGAGTAGTAGTAGTATTAGTAGGAGTGTAGTAGTTGCAATAGTAGTTGGAGGAGTAGTAATAGTAGTAGTAGTACTAGCAATAGTAGTTGTGGTATTAGGAGTTGTAGCAGTAGTACAAATAGTGACAGTAGTAGTAGTAGTAGTAGTAGCACTAGCAGTAGTCACAGAAATAGTAGCAGCAATAGTAGTATAAGTAAGTAGCAGTAGTACTTGTTGTAGTAGTAGTTGTAGCAGTAAAAGTATTAGTAGGAGTAGCAGTAGGAGTAGGAGTTGGAGTACTAGTAGTAGTAGTAGTAGCAGTAGTAGTGGTTGTAATAGTAGTAGTTGTACGAGGATTAGTAGAAGTGGCGGTAGTAGTAGTTGCAGGAGTATTAGTAGTAGTAGTAGTAGTATTGCTTGTAGTTGTAGCATAAGCAGTAGCAGTAGGAGTCGTAGTAGTTGTAGCAATAATAATAGTAATTGGAGTAGTAGTAATAGTAGCAAAAGGAAATGTTGTAGTCGTAGTAGTCGTAGTAATAGTTGTTGTTGCATTTATAGTAGCAATAGTAGTAGTTGTTGTAGTAGTAGTTGTGTTAGTAGTAGTAGTCGTAGTGGTTGTGTAGTACTAGTAGTAGTAGCAGCAGTAGTTGTTGTTGTAATAGTAGTAGTAGTAGTAGTAGCAGTAGGAGTAGATGTAGTAATAGTTGTTGCAGTATTAGTAGTCATAGTAGTGATAGTAGCAATAGGAGTAGTAGTAGGAGTAGTAGTAGTAGTAGCTATATTATTTGTAGTAGTAGTAGTAGTAGGAGTAGAAGTATCAGTTGAAGTAGAAGTAGTAGTAGCGGCAATAGTAGTAGTAGTGTAGTACTAGTAGTAGTAGTAGTAGTAATAGTAGTAGTAGCAGCAGTAGCAACAACAACAGCAGCAACAGAAGTAGTAGGAGTAGTGGCAATAGTAGTAGTGATAGGAGTAGTACTAGTAGCAATAGTAGTAATTGTAATAGTAGTGTAGTAGTACTATAATAGTAGTAGCAGTAGTAGCAGTATTAGTAGTTGTAGAAGTAGCAGTAGAAGTAGTAGTTGTTGTAATCATCGAAGTACTAGTTGCAGGCGTAGTAGTAGTCGTTGTTGTTGTTGTAGTCTTAGTAGTTGCAGTAGTAGTTGTAATAGTAGTAGTAGTAGTAGTAGTCGTAGTAGTAGCAAAAGTAGTAGCAGTAATGGGAGAAGTAGAAGTAGTAGTACATGTTGTAGAAGCAGTAGTCATAGTAGTAGCAGGAGTAGAAATAGTAGTAGTAGTAATAATAGTCGGAGTAGAAGGAGGAGGGGAAGCAGTACTAGTAGTACTAGTAGTTGTACTACTAGTAGTATTAGCAGTAGTAGAAGTAATAGCATCAGTAGTAGTAGTAAGCGTAGTAGCGGTATAGTAATAGTTGTATTTGTAGTTGTAGTAGTAGTGGTTCTAGTATTACTACTAGCTGATGTACTAATAGTAGTAGTAATAGTTTTAGTAGTTGCAGTAGTAGGAATAATAGTAGTAGTAGTAGTAGAAGCAGAAGTAGCAGTAGAAGTCATAGCAGTAGCAATAGTTGCAATAGTAGTAATAGTAGTAGCTGCAGTAGTAGTAGTAGCAGTCTCAATAGTAGCATTAGTAATAGCAACAGCAGGAGTAGTAGTAGTAGTAGTAGAACTCTCGGTAGTTGTAGTAGTAGTAGAAGTATTAGTAGCAGCAGCAGTTGTAGTTGTTACGATAGTGGTAATAGTAGTAGTAGGAGCAGCAATAGTAGCAATAGTAGTGGTTGTACGAGTCGTAGCAACAGTTGTAGTAGTAATATCAGTCGCAGTGGTTGGATTTGTTGTGGTATAAGTACTAGTAATAGTAATTGTAGTACTAGTTGTAATAGTAGTTGCTATTATTGTTGCAGTAGTAGTTATAGTAGTCATACCAAAAGTAGTAATTGTAGCAATACTAGTAGATGTAGTAGTAGTAGTCGTGGTAGGAGTAGTTATAGTAGTAGTAGTAGTAGTAGCAGTAGTAGTACTGGAAGTAGTTATAGTAGTAGTTGTTGGCATAGTTGTAGTGCTACTAGTAGTAGTTGTAGAAGCAGTGTAGTAATAGTAGTTTCAGTAGTAGCAGTAGAGGTAGTATTAGTTGTAGTAGTAATAGTAGTAGTAGTAGTAGTAGTAGTAGTGGTAGCAGTTGTACTAGTAGCAGTGGTGGTAGTAGTAGTAGTTGTTGTTGTTGTAGTAGTAGCAGGAGTCATAGCAGTAATAGGAGTAGTACTAGTAGTAGTTTTAGTAGTAGTAGAGGTAGTAGTAGCAGTAGTAGTAGTAGTCGCAGTTGTACTAGTACTAGTAGTAGTAGTTGTTGTTGTTGTTGTTGTTGTTGTTGTAGTGGTAGTAATAGTTGCATTAGCTGTTGTAAATGTGGTAGTGCTAGTAGTAGAAGTGTTGGTAGATACAGGATGAGGAGGAGTAGGAGGAGGAGCAATAGTAGTAGTAGTAGCAATAGTTATAGTAGTAGTAGGTGTAGTAGCAGAAGTAGAAGTATTACTAGTAGATGTCGTAGTAGTAGTGGTATAGTAGTAGTAGTAATAGTAGTAGTAGTCATAGTACTTGTAGGAGGAGGAGGAGTAGTAGTAGTAGTAATAGTAGCAGTTGTAGTTTTAGAAGTAGTAGTAGTAGTAGTCGCTATAGTAGAGGTAGTAGCAGTGGCAATAGTTGTAGTTGTTGTAGTAGTAGTAGGAGTAGTAGTACTAGTAGTAGGAGTAGTTGTCGTACTAGTAATTGTAGTAGTAGCAGTTTTAGTAGTAGTAGAAGTGGTAATAGTAGCACTAGTAGTAGCAGTAGCTCTTGTAGTAGTATTAGTAGTAGTAGTAGTAGCAGCAGTTGTAACGATAATAGAAGCAGTAGTAGTTGTAGTAGTAGTGTAATAGTGGCGTAGTTGTAGTAGTAGCAGCTGTAGTTGTAGAAGTAGCAGGAGTACTAGTTGTAATAGTAGTCGTAGCCGTAGTTGTTGTAGTAATAGTAGTTGTCGTAGTAGTAGTAGCAGCAGCAGTAGTACTAGTACTAGTTTTAGTAGTAACTATTGTAGTGCTGTAGCTATAGTTTCAGACGTAGCAGTGGTAGAGGTAGTAGTAGTAGTGTTAGTAGTAGCAATAGTAGCAGTAGTAGTTGTTCTTATTGTTGACATAATGGTAGCAATAGAAGGAGTAGTAGTTGTAGATGTCGCAGTAGCAGTATAGTAGTAGCAGCAGCAGTTATAGTTGTAGTTGTTGTTCTTGTAGTAGTAGTAGAAGCAGTAGTAGGGGTAGTGGTAGTAGAAGTAGTTGTAGTAGCAATTGTAATAGTAGTTGTTGTAGTGGTAATACAAATAGTAGCAGTAGTAGGAGTAATAGTAGTGGTAGTTGTAGTAGTAGCAGTAGTAGTATTAGTAGGAGTAATTGTGGGGGTAGTAGTAGTAGCAATAGGAGTAGAAGTGGGAGTGGAAGTAGTAGTGGTTGTCTTAGGAGTACTAGTAGGAGTCTTAGTAGTAGTTGTTGTAACAGAAGTAGTAGGCATAGTAGTTGTAATAGCAGCAGTAGTAGTAATAGTGGCAGTAGTAGTTGTAATAGTTGTAGTAGTAGTAGAAGTAATGTTCACAATAGTGGGAGTAGCAGCAGTAGTAGTAGAACTAGGAGTAGCAGCAGTAGTTGTAATAGTAGAAATGGTACTAGTACTAGTAGTTGTAGTAGTAGTAGTAGCAGTAGAAGTAGGAGTAATCGTAGTACCAGGAGAAGCAGCAATAGTAGTAGCATTTGCAGCAGTAGGAGAAGTAGTAGGTATAGCAGTAGGTCAAGTTCGTATAGTAGTAGTAGTAGCGGTTGCGGCAACAGTAGCAACAATAGTAGCAGCAATAGTATTAGTAGTAGTGATAATAGTAATAATAGTAGTAGCTATAGTAGTAGTAGTAGAAGCAACTACAACAGCAGCAGTAGTTGTGTTAGTAGTAGCTGCAATAGTTGTAGTAGTATCAGATTTAGCTATAGCCGCAGCAGTAGTACTAGTAATAGTAGTAGTAGAAGCAGCCGCAGTACTCGTAGCAGTAGTAGTAGAAGTTGTAGTAGTAGTCGTAGTAGTAGCATTAGCAGCAGCAGTGGTAGTAGAAGTTGTAGTCATAGTAGAAGTTGCTGTTGTAGCAATAGTAATAAAAGTAGTAGTAGTTGTTGTCGTAGTCGAAGAAATAGTAGTATTTGCTGTAATAGCAGTAGTAATAGTTATGAGCAACAGTAGCAATACTAGTAGTAGTAGTAATAGTAGCAATAGTGGTAGTAGTAGCAGTTGGAGCAACAACGACAACATTAGTAGTAGTAGTGGTGGTGGTGTTGGTGGTGGTAGTAGTAGTAGAAGTAGTAATAGTAGCAGAAGTAGTAGTAGTTGTAGTTGTAGTCGTGGTTGTAGAAGTATTAGTTGTAGTCGTAGTAGTAGTATTGACACTAATACTGGTAGTTGTAGAAGTAGTATTAGTCGGAGTAAAAGTAGTTGTAGTAAAAGTAGTAGTAGTAGTAGTAGTAATAATAATAGCAATAGATGTAATAGTCATAGTAGTGGGAGTAGCAACAGCTATAACACTAGTAGAAGTGGTAGTAGTACTAGTAGTTGTAGTTGTAGTAGTAGCAGTAGTAGCAACAATAATAATAATAGTAGTCGTAGTAGTGGTAGAAGCAGTAGTAGTAGTAGGAGAAGTAGTAGTAGTACCAACCGAAGCAGAAGTTGTAGAGGTAGTAGTAGTAGTGTAGTATTAGTTGTCGTAGCAGAAGTTGTAATAGTAGTAGTAGTAGTAGTCCTAGTAGTAGTAGTAGTAGTAGCAGTAGTAGTAGTTGCAGTAGTAGTGGTGGTGGTGGTGGTGTAGCAAGAGTAGCAGTAGTAGTGATAGAGGTAGTAGTAACAGTAGTAATAGTAGCAGCAGGTGAAATAGTAGCAACAGTAATAGTAATTGTAGTAGTTATCATAATGGTAGCAGCAGAAGGAGTAGTAGTTGTCAAAGTAGCAGTATCCATAGTAGTAGTAGCAGGTTTGGCAGTACTATTGTAGTAGTAGTTGTAGTAGCAGTAGCAGTAGTACTAGGAGTTGTCGTAGTAGAAGTCAAATTAGTAGTGGGAGTAGCTGTAGAAGTAGTTGTAGTAGCAATAGTAATAGTAGTAGTAGTACCAATACTAGCAGGAGTAGTAGTAATAGTAGTAGTTGTTGTAGTAGCAATAGCAACAACAGCAGTAGTAGTAGGAGGAGTAATTGTGGGAGTAGAAGTAGTAGTGGTTGTATTAGGGGTAGTAGCAGGAGTCATAGTAGTAGTAGTTGTTATAGCAGGAGTAAAACAGCAGTAGTTGTTATAGCAGTAATAGTAGAAAAGATGTAGTAACATAAGTAGTAGTTGTCGTAGTTTTAATAGTAGTAGTAGTAGTAGTAGTAGTAGTGGCGGTAGTAGTTGTAGTAGTAATAGTAGCAGTAGTGCCGGAAGTAGTAGTTGTAGCATCAACTGTAGCAGTAGTAGTAGTTGTTGGGGTAGTAGTAGCAGTAGCAGTAGTGGTAGTAGTAGTAGTTGGAGTAGCAGCAGCAGCAGCAGTAGTAGTAGCAGGAGTAGGTTTAGGAGTAGGACTAGTAGTAGTTGTTGTTGTTGTTGTGGTAGTAATAGGAATTGCAATAGTAGTAGGAGTACTAGTAGGTCTAGCGATAGAACTAGTAGCAGTAGTAGAAATAATAGTAGAAGTTGTACTAGTATTTGCAGTCGTAGTAGTAGTATTAGAAGCAGTATTGGTAGCAGCAGAAGTAGTAAAAGCAGTAGTAGTTATAGTAGTAATAATAGTATTAGCAGTAGTAGTCACAGTAGTAGTAGCAGTAGTTGTGGTTGTAGTAGATGTAGAGTCGTAGTAGTAGTAGTAGCAGTAGCAGTTGTTGCGGTAGTAGTTGTAGTTGGAGTATTTGGAGTGGCAGTATTAGTGTGACTAGTAGTAGTCGTAGTAATAGTAGTAGGAACAGTAGTCGTAATAGTAGTAGTAGTAGTAGCAGTAGTAGTCATAGTAGTAGTAGTAGTAGCAGGAAGGGGAGGAGTGTAGTAGTTGCAATAGTAGTTGGAGTAGTAGTCAAAGAAGTTGTAGGAGTGTTGGGAGTAGTAGTAGCAGGAGGAGTAGTAGTAGTAGTAGCAGCAGCAGCAGTAGTTGTGGTATTAGGAGTTGTAGCAGTAGTACCAAGTAGCAACAGTAGTAGTAGTAGTAGCAGTAGCAGTAGTCTCAGTAATAGTAGCAACAATAGTAGTAGAAGTAGTAGCAACAGTAGTAGTTGTTGTAGTAGTAGTTGCAATAGAAGTATTAGTAGGAGTAGTAGTACGAGTAGTAGTAGGAGTAGGAGTTGGAGTACTAGTAGTCATAGTAGTAGTAGCAATGGTTGTAGTAGTCGTACCTATAGGAGGATTAGTAGAAGTGGTAGTAGTAGTTGTTGTATGAGTAGTAGTAGTTGTTGTAGTAGTAGTATTAGTAGTTGTAGTAGGTGTTGTAGTAGTCGTCGCAGTAGTAATAGTAGTCGGAGTAGTAGCAAAAGGAGTTGTTGTAGTCATATTAGTAGTAGTTGTTTTTGTATAAATAGTAGTAATAGTATTAGTAGTTGTAGTAGTAGTAGTGCTAGTAGTAACAGCAGCAGCAGCAGCAGTAGTAGTTGTAGTACTAGCCTGCTACTACTACTTCAATGTTACGACTACTACTACTTATTCTGCTACTACTACCGCTACTAATACTGCGACTACTGCTATTATAGCTACTACTATAGTATTACTTAGTACAACTACTACTATTGCTACTAGTACTACTCCTATCACTACAACTACTGCTACTGCTAATACAACTATTACTACTTCAAGTATTATTTGAACTATTACAACTACTGTTACTACTACTACTGTTACTACTACTATTATTATTACTTTTGCTACTGGGGCGGCTGTTGCTACTCGTCGAACTACGACTACTACTATTGCTGCTGCTACTTCTGATACTACTATTGTGACTACAACTACTCTTCCTACTGCTACTACTATGACTATTACTACCATTACAAATGTTACTACTACTACACTACTTACAACGACTAGTACTTAAATTACTACTACTACTACAACTGTTACTCTACCAATACTACCACTAATGCTACTACGACTACTCCCAATACTCTTGCAACTACTAAGATTCCGACAACTATGACTATTACTACTACTACTACTACTATAATTAATACAAATTCTTCTACTACAACTACTAATATTGCTACTACTTCTACTACTACTCCTCCTAATACTACTACTACTACTACTACTACTACTACTACTACTACTACTACTACTACTACTACTACTACTGCAACTACTAGTACAGCTACAACTACTACTGCTACTACAATAACTCCTACTACTACGGCGAGAGCTACTGCTATTGCTACCTCTACTAACACTACTACTACTACTTCAACTACTGCTACTATTTCTACAACTACAACAGCTCCTACCACAATTACTAGTACTACAACTACAACAACTACTACTGCTATAACTACTAATACTACTACTCTTGTTTTTACTACTGCTATGACTATCACAACTACTACTGCTGTTACGATCGCCACTACGACAACTCCCAGGACTACTATAGCAACCACTACTAATACTACAAGTACTACTACTACTACTACTACTACTACTACTACTACTACCTCTACCAGTACTACTACTACTGCTACAACTACTACTACAAAAATTACTACTACTACTACTACTAATACGACTACTACTACTAATATGACTACTACTACTATGATGACAACTACCACCATGACCACTACCACCACTACTACTACGACTACTCTGCTTGCTACTACTACAACTATGACTATTAAAACTACTACTACGAGTATTGCCACTACGACAACAACTACTAC
The DNA here is from genome assembly GCA_005019695.1 of Trichopus zeylanicus subsp. travancoricus. Taxonomy (NCBI): domain Eukaryota; kingdom Viridiplantae; phylum Streptophyta; class Magnoliopsida; order Dioscoreales; family Dioscoreaceae; genus Trichopus; species Trichopus zeylanicus. The sequence continues at coordinate 78,234 of RXID01014750.1, forward strand.
TACAACAACAACAACTAGTACTAGTACTACTGCGACTACTACTACGACAACAACTGCAACTACTACTACTACTACTACCACCACTACTACTACTATTACTAGTACTACTACGTCTGCAACTACTACTCCTACTACTATAACTACTGCTTGTACTACTACTACTACTACTACTACAACAATTACTGCAACTACTACTACTACTCCTCCTTCTATAGCTACTACTATTATTACTACTACCACTACTACTGCTGCTGTCACAACTTAACCGACTACTACTTGTGTTACTACTACCATTACTACAACTTCTATAACCACTGTTACTATGACTACTACTAATGCTACTACTACCTCTACTACCACTACTACAAGTGCTGCTACTGCCTCTACTATTGCTACAACTGCAGGTACTCTTACTACAAATCCTACTAATACTTCTACTATGACAATACTCGCTACTTCTAGAAATGCTCCTGCTACTAGTACTACTGCCAGTACTACTACTACTACTACTACTACTACGACTTCTACAACTGCCACTACTACTACAACGGCTACTTCTACTACTACTGCTACCGCTATTACTACTGCTGCTGCTGCTGCTGCTCCTACTGCTACTGTTGCTATTGCTATTACTGCTATCACTACAATTACTATGACTACAACAATAACTACTAATATTGATGGTACTAGTACTGCTTTGACTGCTACTACTACAATAACAACAACTATTACTACTACTAATAGTAGTACTGCTACGTCTGCTGTTGGTGCTACAACTAATTTTACTACAGTCGCTGCTACTTTGACTAATACAATTACTAATATTACTACTAGTACTGCTACTGCTACTACTACTATTACTACCACTACTATTACTACTGCTACTGCTACTACTACTACTAAGGCTACTACTACAACTACTACTACAGCTACTACTACTGCTACTACTACTATTGCTGCTACTACCAGTACTACTACTTCTACTGCTACAACTACAGCTACTAATAGTACTACAACTGCTGCTGCAACTACTACTACCATTGCTACTATTACTACTACCGCTACTACAACAACTACTACTACTGCTATAGCTACTAGTACTGATACTTTTGCTACTTTGATCACTAATGCTGCTAAAACTACTATGACTACTACTACTGCTAAAACTACTACTATTGCTGCTGCTGCTGCTTCTACAACTACTACTACCACTACCACTACGGCTACTACTACTACTGCTGCTGCTGCTGCTACTTATTCTGCTACTTCAACTAAAGCTACTACTTCGGCTGCTACTTCTATAACTAATACTATTTCTACTACTACTACTCCTACTGCTGCTTCTACTACTGCTACTACTGCTACTTCTACCACTAATGCTGCTACTACTACTACTGCTTCTTCTACTACTACTCCTCCTCCTCCTCCTACTACTACTACTTCTACTATCGCCGTTGCTGCTTCTACTACTGCTGCTGCTGCTGCTGTCGTTGCTACTTCTACTACTACTCCTACTACTTATCCTACTACTACTGCTACTGCTACTTCTCCTACTGTAACTACTATTGTACTACTACTACTACCACTACTATTTCTACTACCTCTAGTATTACACCTGCTACTACTATTACTACTTCTGCTGATACTGCAGCATCTACTAGTACTACTACTACAGCGACAACTACTACTATTACGATGAGTATTACTATTACAACTTCTGCGATAACAAAAACAACTTCTTCTGTGACTACTACTAGCGCTACTACTACTGCTTCTACTACTATAACTACTATTACTACAACTACTACTACAACTACCACTAATACTACTACTACTCATATTACTACGCCTATTACTACTAATACCACTACTACTACTACTAATACTACTACTACTCATATTACTACGCCTATTACTACTAATACCACTACTACAACTACTACTACTCAAATTACTACTACTATTGCTACAACTACTTCTACGACTAGTATTTATGCTACTGCTGCCGCTGCTACTCGTACTTCTCCTCCTACTAATACAACTACTACTACTACAACTAGTACTATGACTACTACTACAACTACTACTATTACTTGTATTTCTACTACTGTGGCAACAACTACTCCTACTACTGCTTCTACAATGACTACTACTACTACTTCTAGTACTACTACACTACTACTACAAGTACTACTATCAGAATTACTACTACTACTACTTCTTCTACTACTACTATTACCACTACTACTGCTACAACTACTGCTGCTGCTGCTGCTACTATCACTGCTACAACTACTGCTATTACTACTACTGCTGCTACTGCTACTGCTGCAACAACAACTACTACTACTGATACTGCTACTGCTACAACAATAACTACTACAGCTACTACTGCTACTTCTATAACTGTTAGCACTGCTACAACTGGTATTACTTCTAGTACAACTGCTACTACCACTACTTCTACTAGTTATACAACTACCACTACTGCTAATACTACTACTGTAGCTGCTACTTCTTCTACTAGTACTGCCACTACAAATACTGCTACTACTGCTCCTAGTACTACAGCTACTGCTACTACTGCTACATCTATCACAACTACTAATACTATAACTACTGCTGCTACTACTGCTACTTCTACCACTAATGCTGCTAATTCTACTACTACTACTACTGCTACTTCTACCACGAATGTTACTGATACTACTACTTTTGTAGCTACTGCTGCTTCTTCTGCTACTACTGCTATTACCACTATGACTACTACTATTAGTAGTACTATTGCGGTTGCTACTTCTACTACTACTATTCCTACTACTTATCCTACTACTACTACTGATACTACTACTAATTCTACTACTATTACTGCTACTTCTACTACTAATACTATTTCTACTACTACTACTACTACTACTGCTGCCACTAGTGCCACTACTATTGGTACTGCTACTACTGCAGCTGCTGCAACTACTACTACTATTGTTGCCACTATTGCTAATAATACTACTACTACTACGACACCTCCTTCTCCTACTACTACTTCTATGATTACCACTACTACTACAGCAACTACTAGTACTACTAACACCACTACTATTGCTGTTGTTGCGGCTACTACTGCTACCACTACTATAACAACTTCTACTTCTGCTACAACTATTGCTATTACTATTACTACTGCTACTACTATTGCTGTTACTACTTCTATTACCACCACCACTACCACCACTTCTACTACTACTACAACTACTGTTGCGGCTACCACTACTACTATTACTTCTATTACTAGTACTATTATTGTTGTTGTTGCTGCTACTACTAGCACTGCTTCTACTACTTCTAACACTACTGCTGCTACAACTACTACTACTGATGCTACTGCTACTACTGCTACTATTGCTACTACTACTACTTCAGCTGCTACTACAAGTATTACTGCTGCTGCAGCTAATTTCACTACTCCTACTACAACAACTAGTAATACTGCTACTACTACAGCTTCTGCTACGACCGCTACAACAACAACAACTACTACTACTGTTACTACGACTACTTCTGCTACTACGACTATTACTATTGCTACTACTGCCACTACTATTGCAGCTGCTGCTACATCATATGCTACTGCTGCTACAACAGTTACTACAACAACTACAACTACTACAACTACTACTACGACTACTACTGCTACTTCTATTACTACTACTATTGCAACTGCTACTATTATTACTACTACTAACACTGCTACTGCAAATGTTGCAGCAAAACTACTCATCCTACTACAGCCACTACTACTACAACTACTACTATTACTACTTGTACTATTGCTACTGTCACTACTACAACTACTATTATTACTGCTACTACTAGTACACTTGCTACTACTGCTATTACTACTTCTACTACTACTTTTACTAGTACTATTACTATGACTACTACTACTACAACTACTTCAAAGACTACAACTGCTACTATAACAACAACTACTACTAGTACTTCTTCAACTAGTCCTGCTTTCGCTACTACTACTACTACTACTTTGACCACTACTATTACTACTACTACTACTACTACAACAACAACAACTACTACTACTACTACCTCAACTACTACAACTGCTACAACAACTACAACGAGCACTACACTTGCTACTACTGCTACTACTACTACTACTACTGCTATTGCTAGTACTACTACTACTTCTACTACAATTGTTGCTGATACTACTACGACTGCTACTACTACAACCACTACTACTACTGCTGCTACCCCAACAACTATTACTGCTACTACCACTGTGATGAGTACAACTACTACAACTGCTACTACTATTACTGCTGCTGCTGCTGTTCTAGTGACTATTACTACAAGAACAACAACAACTACTACTACTATAGCTACTACTTGTAGTACTACCACTACTATAACTACTACTACATCTACCACTGCTACTACTGCTACTGCTACTACTGCTACACCAAATATAATAGTTACTACGGTGGCTATTATTAATAATTCTATTGCTACTAATACTGCTACTAGTATTGCTATTTCTACTACTACTATCACTACTGTTACTACTATGCTACTACTACTACTTCTACTACTACCACTAGTGGTACTACTACTTCAGCTACTTCAGCTATTATTGCTACTACTACTGCAGTTACTACTATTGCTACTCTTGCTTCTGCTACTACTATTGCTGATACAATAACTATGACAACAATTACTACAACTACTACCACTACAAGTACTACTACTCCAACTACTACTACTAATTCTACTTCTATTACTCCTCCTACTACTACTGCTACTACTACCACTACAATTAATACTACTGTTATTGCTGCTGCTACTACTACTACTACTATTGCTACTCTAACGACTGTTACTACTACTACTACTACTATTACTACAAATAGAACTATTACTGCTACTATTACTACTTCTATTACTACTACCGTTACTATTGCTATAACTATTACTACAACTATTATTATTCTTATTACTACTACTGCTACTACTATAATTACGACTACTACTACCACTATTGCCACTGCTGCTACTACAACTACTATGACTACAATACTACTACGGCTACTTTTATAACTGTTACTAAAGCAAACACTACTACTAGTACTACTACACGGCGACTGCTACTTTGACTACTACTCATTCTATTACTACTTCTCATACTACTACTGCTACTTTTGCTACTTCTACTACAACAACTACTACTTCTACTATTACTACTACTACTGTTATGGCTACAACTACTGCTATTACTTCTCCAACAACTACTAGATCTGCAACTACTACTACTTCTACCATTAATAAAAATACTACTATTACTACTACTGATACTACTACAACTACAAATAATAATAATACTACTACAACAATAACAACTACTACTACTATAACTACTACTACTTCTGCTATTACTACCTCTACTACTAGGACTACTGCTCCTACTACTACTGCTATCCTTACTATTGCTATTGCTCCTGCTTCTACTACTATAACTACTATTCTGCTATTACTGCTGTTACTACTACTACTATTGCTACTACTACTACTACTGTTACTTCTCCGACTACCACTGATTTTGTGACTACTACTGCTATGCTTACTACTACTATTACAACAACAACAACTACTACTATAATAATTGCCGCTACTACTGCTATTACTACTGCTAGATTTATGACTACTATAACTACTACTACTACTATTCCTGCTGCTGCTATTTTGGGTACTACTACTACCACCACCACCATTACTACTTCCACAAATGCTACTACTGCTACTTCGGACACTGAAACTACTACTCCAACTGCTACTACTATTATTGCTACAACTACTACATCAGCTACTACCGCTACTCAAACTACTACTATTGCTACTGCTACAACTACAACCACTACTACCATTACTACTACTACTACTTCTATTAATACTAGTACTATGTCTGCTACTACTTCTACTACTACTACTTTTGATACTACGAGTACAACTACTACTGCTATGACTACAAATACCTCTACTACTACTAGTACTACTATTGCTGCTATGACTATAAATACCTCTAGTACTACTAGTACTACTACTGCTACTACTACAACTACTACTACGACTACTACTACTACTTACTACTACTACTACTACTACTATTTACTACTATTACTACTACTTCTACTACTTACTACTACTACTACAACTACTACTACCGCCACCACAATTACCTAGCGGCTACTACTACTGCTATAAGTTCTACTACTTCGTCAACTACTACTAGTGCAACAACTACTACTATTTCTACTACTTCCACTACTGCTACTACTACTACTACTACTATTGCTATTGTTCCTACATCAACATCTGCTATCGCAACTACTCCTACTGTCGCTATAACTACCACTACTACTACTAATATTACTACTACAACTACTACAACTATTACTACTTTTGTTAGTACTACTACAGCTAGTACTGCTCGTACTACTCGTAGTACAACAACAACTACTACTTCCACTACCATTATGACTACTGCTACTGCTACTATGGCTCCTATTGCTACTACTGTTACTACTACTACAACTACTACTACTGCTACTTCTATAACTACTACTACTACCATTACCACAATGGTCGCTACTACTACTACTACCTCTACTACTCTTCTTCTACTACTGGTTCTACAACTACTACTGCTACTACTACTACTACTAATACTACTACTTCTACTACCGCTATTATTCCTACATCAACTTCAGCTATCAGTACTAGTCCTACTGTTGCTATAGCTACCACAAGTACTACTGCTACTAATTCTACTACCCCTACTAACATTACTACTAGTGTTGTTACTTCTACAACTCCTACTACTACTAATTTTGTTACTACTACTACTGGTACTACCTGTAGTACAAGTACTTGTACTACTACTTCTACTACTACTACTTCTACTACTGCTGCTGCTGCTATGGCTTCGATTACCACTACTGCTACTACTACTACTCATGCTACTATTGCTACTTCTATAACTACTACTTCTGTTGCAACTTCTATTGCAACTGCAATTACTAATTCTTCTTCTACTACTATTGCAACGGCTACTGGGACTCCTACAGCTACTGTCGCTACAATAACTACTTTTGTAATAACTACTAATACTACTACTGCTGCTGCTGCTACTACTACTACTACTACTATTGCTACTACTACTACAACAACAACAACAACTACTCCTATACCAACTACTACCACTACTACTACTACTATAATTACTACTGCTGCTACTGCTACGAATCCTATTACAGCTATCGCTACTTCTATTACTTCTACTGTTACTACTATTGCAACAACTAATACTACAACTCCTACTGTTACTGCTACTTCTCCTACAATTGTTACTTCTCCTACAACTACTACAACTAATACTACAATGACTTAATCTACTACTTCTACTAATGCTGCTACTGCTACTACCACAACTACCACTACTGCTATTGCTACAACAACTACTACTACAAATACTACTAGAGCTACTTCTGCTGCAACTTCTACTACTACTTCTGCTACTGCTTCTAATACTACTACGAGCACTACTACTACTACCACTGCTACTGTAGCTACTATTACTATGACTACGACTAATACTACTGCTTCCCTTACCACTACTGCTACTCTGACTACCAATACTGTTACTACAACTTTTACTACTATTACTACTACTACTCCTACTTCTGCAACTACTGCTACTACTACTACTATTACTATAATTACTACTCCTACGACTACGGCTACTATTGCGACTACTGCTACAACTATTGCAACTAATACTTCTATTACGACTACAATTGCTTGTACTGCTACTAGTACAACAGCTATTACAACAACTACTGCTATCAAACTGCTACTACTACTACTGCTATTACCACTACTACGACGACGACGATGACTACTGTTACCAATACAACTACTCCTACTTCTACAACTACTACTATAGCTACAGATACTACTATTACAGCTACTTCTATAACTACTACTACTGCTACTCTGGGTACTGCTACAACTGCTACTACAACTACGACAAATACTGCCACTACTACTTCGGGCAGTACTACTACTACTTCAACTATGTCAACTACTACTACAACTACTCCTGCTACTACTACAACTACTGCTACATCCACTCTACTTACTACTACTACTGCGACTACTACTAATAGAACTGCTATTACTACTACCACTACTACTACTACTACTACTGTTGTTACTACAACTGCTACTGCAACTACTACTACTGCTGTTGCTACAATCACTAATACTACTACTACCACTACTACTCCTAATACTACAACAACTACAACCTCCACTACTACCACTACTACTACTACTAATTATACTCCTACTACTACTACTATGACTCTGAATATTAATACAACTACTACTATCCTAACAACAACTACTACTATAGCTGTTGCTACTGCTGCTACTGTTGCTCCTACTACAACTACTACTGCTACTACTACATCAACCACTACTACTACTCCTCCTCCTCCTAATACTATAATTATAAGTACAACAACTACAATTATGATAGCTACAAATACAACTACTAGTACTACTACTCCTACTGCTACTACTGCTACGACTTTTACTACTACTACAACCACCACCACCACTACTATTACTACAACAACAACTATGACTACTACTACTACCACTACCCCTGCCACTATTACTACTACTACTACTAATATTACTACTCCAATTACTCCTGCAGCTGCTGCTTTAGCTACTGCGACTGCTACAACTACTAAATCTAATACTAATACTACTCCTACTACTACTACTACTATTACTACCGCTACTACTACTGCTACTACTACTATGACTACTTCTGCTCCTACTACTACCACTATTATGACTACAACTAATATAATTACAATTACTATTGCTACAACTACCAAAACTACTACTGCTACTGCTACTGTAATAATTGCCACTGCGACTATACCTAATACTATAACTACTACTATTACTCCTCCTCCTCCTCCTAATACTCTAACTACAACTTCAACTACTACTACAACAACAACTACTACTATTACTACAACTGCGACTACTACTACTAGTAGTAGTAGTAGTAGTAGTAGTATAAGTAGTAGTAGTTGTAGTATTAGTAGTAGTGGTGGTGGTAGTATTAATAGTAGTAATACTAGTTGTTGCTGGAGTAGTAGTAGCGCTTGTAGTAGTAATTAAAGTAAGAGTGCATTAGTAGTTGTTGTATTAGTAGTAGTAGAGGTAGTAGCAGTAGCAGTAGTGGCAGTAGTAGTAGTAGTAGTAGTAGCAGGAGTAATAGCAATAGTATTAGTAGCTATAGTAGGAGGAGTAGTAGTAGTGGTAGTAGTTATAGCAGTAGTACAAGTACTAGTTGTAGTACTACCAGTAGTAGTAGTAGTATTAGTAGTAGTAATACGAGTAGTAGTAGTGGTAATAAAGCTAGTAGCGAAAGTAATGGTAGAAATTATTTTGTTTGTAGGTGTAGAAATAGTAGCAGTAGTTGTAGTAGAAGCAGTAGTAGTAGTTGGAGGAGGAGGAGGAGGACAAGTAGTAGTAGTTGTCATAGTAGTAGTAGTAGTTGTTGTTGTTGTTGTTGTTGTTGTTGTAGTAGTAGAAGTAGTAGTGGTAATAGTAGTTGTAGTAGCAGCAGTAGCAGTAGCAGTAGAAGTAATAGTAGTAGGAGTAGTAGTAGTTGTAATAATTATAGAAGTAGTTTAATTAGTAGCGTAGTTGTAGTAGCAATTGCAGTTGTTGTAGTAGTGGTGGTGGTAATAGTAGTAGTTGTAGTAGTTGTAGTAGTAGTCATTATAGGAGAAGTAGCAATAGTAGTAGCAATAGTAGTTATTGTTGTAGCAGTAGAAATTGAAGTAGACGTAGAAGTAGTAGTAGCAGTAGTAGCAGTTATTATTATTATTGTAGGAATAGTAGTAGTGGCAGTAGTTGTTGGTGTATCAATAGCTGTAGTAGTACAAGTAGCAATAGTAGCAGCTGAAGTAGTAGAAGTAGTCATATTAGTAGTGGTAGTAGTAGTTGTAGTAGTAGAAGTAGTAGGAGTAGGAGTAAAGGTAGTAGCAGTAGTACTAGCTGTAGTAGTAGTAGTGGTAGTTGTTGTTGGAGTAGTAGGAGTAGTAGTAGAAGTAGTAGCTGTAGAAGTAGTTTTAGTAGAAGTAGTAGCAGCAGTAGTCGTACTAGTAGTAGAAGCAGTTGAAGTAGTAGTAGCAGTAGTAGTAGTTGTAGTAGTAGTAGTAGTAGTAGTAGTAGTAGTTATTGTTGTTGTTGTTGTTGTTGTTGTAATAGTAGTTGAAGTAGTACTAGTAGTGGTATTTGTATAAGAAGTAATAGTAGGTGTAGTAGTAGTAGTACAAGTAGTTGTACTAATTGTAGCTATAGTAGTAGTAACAGAAGTAGTAGCAATAGTACTTGTACTAGTAGTAGCTGAAGCATTGGTAGTAGTAGCTATAATTCTAGTAGCAATAGTAGTAGAAGAAGAAGTAGTAGTAGTAGAAAAAGTAGTAGTAGTAGCTATAATACTAGTAGCAATAGTAGTAGAAGTAGTAGTAGTAGTAGTTGTTGTAGTAGTAGTAGCAGTTATAGTAGTGGTAGTAGCAGTAGTTGCAGCAACAGTACTCGTAGAAATAGTAGAAGTAGCAGTAGTAGTTATTGTAGTAACCACAGTACTGAAAGTAGTAGTAATAGCATTTGTATTTATAGTTATAGTAATAGTAGTTGTTGTTGTTGTAGTTGTTGTAGCATCAGTAGTAGTAGTAATACAACAGTAGTCACAACACCAGTAGTAGTAGTACTAGTGCTAGTAGTATGACTAGTAATATTATTAGTTGTAGTAGTAGTAGTAATAATATTAGTAGCAGCAGTAGTAGTAGTTGCCGCAGTAATAGCAGTAGCAGCAATAGTAGTAATAGTAGTAGTAATAGTAGTAGTAGTTGCTGCAACAGCAGTTATAAGAGTAGTAATAGTAGAAGTTGTAATGGTGGTAGTAGAAGTAGGCGCATCAGTTGCAATAGTGGTAGTAGAAACGATAACTACAACAGTAGTAGTAGTACTAGCAGCTGTTGTAGCAGTAGCAGTACTAGTAATAATAGCACTAGTAGTAGTAGTAGTAGCAAAAGCAGGACTAGCAGAAGTAGTAGAAGAAGTAATAACAGTATTAGTAGTAGTAACCGCAATAGTTGTATTAGTAGTAGTTGTAGAAGTAGTAGAAGTAGCATAATTAGTGGTGGTAGAAGTATTTCTAGAAGTAGTAGTAGGAGCAACAGTAGCAGTAGAAGTTGTCTTTGTTGTTGTAGCAATAGGAGTAGTAGGAGTAGTAGCAGTAGTTGTACTAGTGGTAGCAGCAGAAGTAGTAGTGGTTGTGGCAGTAGTGGTAGTAGTAGTAGTAGTAGATGCAGCCGTAGCAGCAGCAATAGTAGTAATCATAGTAGTAGGAGTAGTAGTTGTAGTAGTAGTAGTTGTTGTTGTAGTAGTAGTAGTTGTAGTAGTAGTAGCAGTAGTAATAGGTGTAGTTGTAGTAGTAATAGCAACAATAGTAGTAGTAGAATCAGTAGTTGTAGTTGCAGTAGTAGTTGTTGTTATTGTAATATTAGTAGTAGTAGTAGTAGTAGTAGTAGTTTTAGTAATAGTAGTAGTCGTAGTAGTCGTAGTAGGTGTAGCATTAGTAGTAATAGAAACAAGAGTAGTAGTAGAAGTAGTAGTTATAGTTGCAGGAGTAGTATTAGTAGTTGTAATACTAGTAGTAGTTGTTGTAGTTGTAGTAGTAGCAATAGCAGCATAAGTAGTAGTAGTAATAGTAGCAGCAGCAGAAGTAGTTGCAGTTGTCCAAATAGTAGTTGTAGTAGATATAGTAGTAGTGGTAGTAGCAGTAGTAGTTATAGTAGTAGTAGCAGCAGCAGCGGATGTAGCAGCAGTAGGAGCAGTAGGAGTAGTTGTAGTAGAAGCAGCAGCTGCAGCAGTAATAGAATCCGAAGTTGTAGCAGTTGTAGAGGTACTATCACAAGTAGTAGTAGTAGTAGCAATAGCAGTTGTTGTAGCAGTAGCAGCGGCATCAGCTGTAGTTATGCTTGCAAAAGTAGTAGAAGTAGTAGTGGTAATAATAGTAGTTGTTATTATTGTTGTTGCTATAGTAGTATCTAAAGTAGTAGTACTAGTAATAGTATTAGTTGTTGTAGTAGTAGCAGCAATTGTAGTAGTAGTAGTAGTAGCGGCCATAACAACAGAAGTATTAGCATAGCAGTAGTCATAGTAGTAGTAGTGGAAGTAGTAGTAGTAGTAGTAATTGTAGTAGTAGTAATAGCAGTAGGAGCAACATTAGTAGTTGTAGTTGTTGTTGTACTAGTAGTAGCAATTGCAGTAGTAGTAGTAGTAGAAGATGTAGTAATGGTAGTAGTAGTAGCCGTAGTATTAGTAGCTATAATCGTATTAGTAGCTATAGTAGTAGTAGTTGTTGTAGTGGTACTAGTTGTAGAAGTAGCAATGGTAGCTATAAGAGTATTAGTAACTACAGTAGTAGTAGTAGTTGTAGCGGAAGTAGTAATTGTGGCAGTTGTAGTTTTAGTAGAGGTAGTTGTAGTAGCAGTAGTAGCAGCAGTAGTAGTAGTAGTTGTAGTTCTTGTAGCAATGGTGGTAGTAGTAGTCGTAGCAGTGGTAGTAGGAGGAGAAGTAGTTGTAGTAGAAGTAGTAGTTGTTATAGTTGTAGTTGAAGTGGAAGTTGTAGCATAAGTTGTAGTAGTTGTGGTAGTAGCAATAGTCACAGTAATAATAGTAGGAGTGGTAGCGGTAGAAGTAGTAGCAAAAGTAGTAGTTATAGTACGTATGGTAGTCATAGCATCCGTAGTAGCAATAGAAGTTGTAGCAGAAGTGATAGTGGTATCAGTAGGAGCAGATGTAGTGGTTAGAGAATCAATAGTAGACGCTGTTGTAGTAGTAGTAGTAGCAACAACAGAAGTAGTAGTCGTAGTCGGAATAGTAGCGACAGTAGTAACAGTAGTTGTAGTAGATGTGGTAGTAGTAGTTATAGTTGTTGCATGAGTTATAGTTGTTATGGTAGTAGTAGGAGTTGTAGTAGTTGTTGTCATAGTAGTAGTGGCATTGGGAGTTCTTGTATCAATAGTAGTAGTTGTTCGAGTAGTATTAGTAGAAGTTGTAGTAGCAGCAGCCGCAGAACTAGTAGAAAGAGCAGTTTCAGTAGTAGTCGGAGTAGTAGTAGTAGTAGAAGAAGTAGGAGAAACAGCAGAAGTAGTAGGAGTAGCAGTTGCAGAAGTAGTAGTTAAAGTTGTATTAGTAGTAGCTGGAGTACTTGTAGTACTACTCATAGCTATTGTGGGAATAGGAGCAGCTGTTGTAGTAAGTAGGAGTAGCACTGGTAGTAGCTGTAGTAGCAGTAGAAGTCCTAGTTGTAGCAGTAGTTTTAGTGCTAGTAGCAGTAGTAGTATTATTATTAGTACTAGTAGCAGTACCACAAGTAGCAGTAGTAGCAGTTGTAGCAGTAATAGTAGCAGGAGGAGTAGTAGTAGTAGTAGTAGTAGTAGTAGCAGTGGCAGTAGCAGCCGTAGTGGTAGTAGTAGTCGTAGTAATAGGAATTGTAGCAGTAGTACTTGTAGTAGTTGTTGTAGTTGTAGTAGTTGTAGTAGTAATAGTAGCTGTAGTAGCAGAAGTAGTAGTAGTCGCGATAATAGCAATAGTAGCAGTAGTAATAGTCATAGTAGAAGTAGTAGAAATTGAAGTAGAAGTAGTAGTGGTAGTAGTCGTGGCAGTCATAGTAGCAGTAGCAGAAGTAGTAGTAGAAGCAGTTCTTGTAGTAGTTGCAGTAGTTGTTGTAGTAGTTGCAGAAGTTGCAGAAGCAGTAGTAGTTGTAGTTGTAGCAGTAGTAGAAGTAGTAGCAACAACAGAACTTGTTGTAGTAGTAGTAGAAGTAGGAGTAGCAGTAGCTATGGTAGTAGTTATCGTACAAGAAGTAGTTGCAGTAGTAGTTGTATTAAAAACAGTAGTCATAGTTGTAGTTGTAGTAGTATTAGTTGTAATAGTAGTAATGGTAGTCTTAGTGATAGCGGTAGCAGCAGTCATAGTAGTAGTAGTAGTAGTAACTGTAGTAGTAGAAGTAGCAGTATTACCAGTAGTCTTAGTCGTAGTTCTAGTAGATGTAGTAATAGTAGTAGTTGTTGTTGTCATTGTCGTAGTAGTAGTGGTAGCAGCCATCGTAGTAGTAGAAGTAATAGCAGTTGTAGTTGTTGTAGCCATAGTAGAAGCAAAAGTAGTAATAGCAACAGTAGTAGCCACCGTATTAGTAGTAGTGGTATTAGTAGTAGCATTAGTAGAAGTTGCAGTCACAGTAGTAGTAGGGGTAGCAGTTGCAATCACAGTAGTAGTAGGGGTAGCAGTTGCAGTCACGGTAGTAGTATGAGGAGGAGGAGTAGTAGCAGTAGGAGTATCATTCATAAAAATAATAGCAGTTGTAGTTGTAGAAGGAGTAGTAACAATAGTAGCAGTTGCAGTAGAAGAAATAGTAGCAATAGTAATTATAGTAGAGCAGCAGCTGCAGTAGTTGTAGTAGTAGCAGTAGAAGCAATAGTAACTACCGTAGTAGTTGTAGTAGTAGTTTAGGTTGTAGTTGGAGTAGTAGTAGTAGTAGAAGTAGTAGTAGTAATAGCAATAGTAGCAGAAGTAGTAGTAGTAGTAGAAATAGTAGTAGTAGTAGTAGTCGTGGCAGCCGTAGAAGCAGTAGCAGTAGTAGCAGTTGTAATTGTTGCTGTTGTAGTAGTTGTAGTAATAGTTGTTGTAGCAGTAGTTGTAGTAGTAGCGGTAGAAGCAGTATTAGGAATAGCAATACATGTAGTAGTAGTAGTAGTAGTAGCTGTAGTAGTTATAGTGGCAATAGTTATAGTAGAAGAAGTAGTAGTTGTTGTTGTTGTAGTAGAAATAGTAGTCGTAGTTGTAGTAGTAGTATTAGTAATAATAGTAGCAGTAGTGGTAGTAGTATTAGTGATAGCAGCAATAGCAGTAGCAGTAATAGTAGTTGTTGTTGTTGTATTAGTAGCAGTAGTAGCCGTAGTGGTAGTTGTAGCAACCGTAGTAGTAGCAAAAGTAGTTGTAATAGTAGTAATTATAGAGTAGTAGTAGCAGTAGTAGTAATAGCAACAGTAGTGGCCATTGTATTAGTAGTAGTACTAGTAGAAGGAGCAGGAGGAGTAGTAGTAAGAGTAGCAATTGTAGTTGCAGTAGTAGTAGTTGTTGTAGGAGTCATAGCAGTAGTACTAGGATTATCATTGGCGAAAATAATATTAGTTGTACTTGTGGCAGGAGTAGAAGTAATGTAGTAGTAGGAGTAGAAGAAATAGTTGCAATAGTAATAATAGTAGAGCAGCAGCAGTAGTTCTAGCAGTAACTATAGTGGAAGTAGTTAGTGCAGTAGTAGTAGTAGTATTAGTAGTAGAAGCAGCAGTAGTAGCCGTAGCACTGGTTGCAGTTATAGTTATTGTTGTAGTAGCAGTTGTAGTATTAATATTAGTTGTAGCAGTAGCAATAGTTAAGGTAGTTGTAGTAGTAGCTATAGTCATAGAAGTAGGAGAAGTAGTAGTAGTAGTAGTCGCAGCCGCAGTGGCCACAGTAGTAGTAGTAGCAGTTGTAGTAGTCATTGTAGTAGTAGGTGTAGGAGTAGAAGTCGAAGTAGCAATACTAGCTGTAGCAGCATGGGCAGTTGTAGCTGTTGTAGTTGTCATAGCAGTAGTAGCAATCGTTGCAGTAGTAATAGTAGTAGCGATAATAGCAATAGCAGCTGCAGTAGCAGTAGTAGAAATAGTCATAGTAGTTTTATTAGTCAGGATAGTAGTAGTTATTGTTGTAGTAACAGTAAGTAGCAAAAGCAGTAGAAGTAGTAGTAGTAGCTTTCATAGTTGCAGTCGTAGTAGAAGTAGGAGAAGTAGTAGTGATAGCAGAAGCGGTAGTACTAGTAGTAGTAGTTGTAGTAGCTGCAGTAGAACCAATAGTAGTAGCAGAGGCAGAACTAGTAGGGGAAATAGTAGTAGTTGCAGTAGATGTAGTGGCAACATTAGTAGCAATAGCAATAGTAGTAGTAGTAATTATTGTAGTAGTACCAGTAGTAGCAGTAGTAGCAATAATAGTAGTAGTAGTTACAGTAGTATTAGTGTTAGTAGCAGCATCAGCTATAGCAGCAGCAGTAATTGTAGCAGTATTAGTAGTAGCAGTTAGAGAAAATGTAGTAGTGGTAATAATAGTGGTTACATTAGTTGTAGTAGTAGTAGTAGCAAAAGTAGCAGTAGTAGTAATAGTAGCAGCAGCAGTAGTAGTAGTACTAGTAGTAGTAGTGGTGGTTAGAGTAGTAGTAGCAGTAGCAGTATTCTCAGTAGTAGCATTCGTTATAGTAGCAGTCATAGCTGTAGTAGTAGTAGTAGTAGTAGTAGTAGTAGTAGTAGTAGTAGTAGTAGTAGTAGTATTAGTAGTAGTAGTAGTTATTGTTGTTGTAGCAGTAGTAGTTGTTGTAGCAGCAGCAACAATAGTAGTAGTAGTAGTAGTAGAAGTAGTGGCAAAAGTACTAGTCATAGCAGAAGTAGTCATTGTAGTAGTAGTATTAGTAGGAGCAGCAGCAGTGGGAATAATAGCAGTACCAGGAGTAGTAGTGACAGTAGTTGTAATAAGAGCAATAGTAGTAGTTGGAGCAGTAGTAGTCGTAGCTATAGTTGAAGTAGTAGCAATATTATCAGTAGCAGTAGTATCAATAATAGCAGCAGTAGCAGTAATAGTAGTAGGATTAGGGTTTAGGGTTTTAGGTTTACGGTTTAGGGTTTAGGGTTTAGGGTTTAGGGTTTGAAATAGTAGTACTAGTAGGACTAGTCGAAGCCGTAGTAGAAGTAGTAGTAGTAGTATTAGTAGTAGTAGGACTAGTCGAAGCAGCAGCAGTAGTAGTAGTTGTTGTATTAGTAGCAGTAGGAATAGAAGCAGTAGTAGAAGATGTAGAAGTAGTAGTAGCAGCAACAACAACTGTAGTAGTAGTCACACCAGAAGTTGTAGCCATAGTAGTTGTAGTAGCATTAGTAGTAGTAGTAGTAGTAGCAGAAGCAGCCGCAGTAGTACCAGCAATTGTATTAGAAGAAGTAGTAGCAGTAGAACTAGTAGTCGTAGTTAGCAGTGTTGTAGTAGTGGTAGCAAGCAGAAGTAGTAGCAGTAGGACTGGTAGTAGTAGTACTAGAAGCAGGCACATCGTCGTCGTTGTAATAGTTGTAGCAATAGTAATAGTAGTTGCAGAAGTTGTAAGAGTTGTAGTTATAACAGCAGTTGTAGCAACCGTAGTAGTAGTAGTAGCAGCAGTAGTAGTATTAGTAGTCGTAGTAGTAGTGGTAGTAGTAGTAGTAGTAGCCGCAGCAGTAGCAGCAGCATCAGTACTAGTTGAAGTAGTAGTAGTAGTAGTTGTCGTTGTGGTAGTAGTAGTTGTAGTAGTAGCCGCAGTAGTAATAGAACTAGTTGTAGAAGCATTTGTAGTCGTAGTCGTAGTGGTTGTAGTATTAGTTATAGTAGAACTAGTAGTTGCAAAAGCTGTAGCAGTTGTAGTAATTGTAGTAGTTATAGCATCTACAGTAGTAGTAGCAACTGTTGAGCAGCAACAGTACTTGTAATAGTAGTACTAGCAGTAGTATTATTAGTTGTTGTAGTATTAGTAACAATCGTAGGAGGAGGACAAAATAGTAGCAGTGTAGTAATAGTAGCTGTATCAGCAACAGCAGTAGCAATAGTAGTAGTAGAAGTAGTAGCTATAGCAGCAGCAGTAGTAGTTGTAGAAACAAGAGCAGCAGTAATAGTAGTAGGAGTAGCTGCAGTAGTAGTAGTAGCAGAAGTAGTAATAGTTGCAAATGTAGTAGTTGTAGCAATAGTAGTAGTAGTAGTAGTAGCAGTGGCAGGAGTAGCATAAGTTCTAGAAGAAGTAGCAGTAGTATCAGTAATAGCAGCCGCAACAGTTCCAGTAGTAGTAGTTGCACCAACTATAGAAGCAACTGCAGTAGTGCCGGTCTTAGTATTACAAGAAGTAGCAATAGTAGTAGCAACATCAGCAGAAGTAGTTGTAGTTGATGTTGTTGTAGTAGTAGTAGTAGAAGCAGTAGTTGCACATGTGGCATTTGTTGTAGTAGTGGTAGTAGCAACAGCAATAGTAGGGGAAGCAGAAGTAGTAACAGTAGTACTAGTGGTAGTTGTAGTAGAAGAAGTAGTAGTAGTAGTAGTAGTAGTAGTAGTAGTAGTAGTATGAGTCGCCATAGTAGTTGTTGTTGTTGTAACAATAGTAGTAGGTGCAGTAGTAGCAGCAATGATAGTAGTAGCAGAAGTAGTAGTAGAAGTTGTAGTAATAGTTGAAGTAGTAGTGGAAGTAGCACTAGTAGCAAAAGTAGCAGCAGTAGTTGTAGAAGTAGTATCAGCAATCAAAGTAATAGTAGTCACAGTAGTAGTAGTAGCCATAGTAGTACAAGTAGCCGTAGTTGTAGTGACAGAAGTAGTAGTAGTAGGTGAAGTAGTAGTAGAAGTAGTATTAATAGTTAAAGTAGGAGTAGTTGTTGTTGTACTTGTAGTAGAAGTTACAGTTATAGCAGAAGTTGCAATAGTTGTAGTAGAAGCAGAACTAGCAGCAGTTGTAGTAATAGTAGTCACAGCAGTAGCAGCAGAAGTAGTTGCAAAAATAGCAGTAGAAGTAGTAGTAGTAGTAGTTGGAGTAGTAGGGGTAACAATACTACTAGTAGTAGTAGAACTAGTAGTAGTAGCTGTTTTAGTAGCTGCAGGAGCAACAATAGTAGTAGTAGTAGTAGTGGCCGTAGTAGTAGCACTAGTAGTAGTAGCAGTAATAGTAGTGGCAATAAGAGGAGTAGTAGTAGTAGTAGCAGTAGTGATAGTCGAAATAGCAGCAACAACAATAGCATTAGTAGTGGTGGCAGTAGTTGTAGTTGCTGTAGCAGTAGTCGTAGTACAATAGATGTAGTAGTATTGGTGGTTGTACTACTAGTAGTAGTAGCAACAGTAGTAGTAGTAGAAGCAGAAGTTGTAGTAGTAATAGAAGTAGTATTAGTAGTTGTTGTAGTAGTAACAGTAGCAATAGTAGTGGTAATAATGGGAGTAGTAGTAGGAATACGTGTAGGAGAAGGTATACTTGTTGGTGTAGTAGTACTTGTAGTAGTTGTTGTAGGAGTAGAATAGTAGTAGTTGTTGTTGTTGTAGGAGTAGCTGTAACTGTAGTAGAAGTCATAGTAGTAGTAGTAGCAGCAGAAGTAGAAATAGTAGTAGTTGTTGTTGTTATTGTTGTAGTAGTAGTAATAGTAGCAGTAGGATTATTAGTTGTAGTAGTAGTGGTAGTAGTAGTCATAGTAATTGTAGTAGTAGCAGTACTAATAATCGTAGTAATATTTGTAGTAGTAGAAGTAGTAGTGGAAGTAGTAGTAGGAGTATTACTGATAGTAGTAGTAGTAGTAGCCTTTGTAATACTAGTATAGTAGTGGTAGTGCTAGTCGTAGTAGTAGTAGTAGTAGTAGTAGTAAGAGTAAAAGTTATAGTAGTAGTAATTATACAAGTATTAGTTGGAGTAGCAGTAGTAGTAGCAGTACTTATTGTAGTAGTGGTAATAGCACTAGCAGTAGTAGTAGTGGTTGTGGCAGTAGTAGCAGTAGTTATTGTAGTCGTAGAGGTAATTGCACTAGTAGTAGTAGTGGTAGTGATAGTAGTAGAAGTACTACTCGCAGTAGTAGTAGTAGTAGAAGTTGTAGTAGTAGCAATAGTTGTTGAACTAGTAGCTTCAGTAGTAGCAATAGTAATAGTAGGAGTAGTAGTAGCAGTTGTAGCAGTAGTAGAAGTTGTAGTAATAATAGTAGTAGTAGATGTAGTAGTAGCAGTAGTAGTAGAAGTAGTAGTAGTAGTAGTAGTAGTAGTAGTAGTAGTAGTAGTAGCAGTAATTCTAGTAGTTGTTGGAATAGTAGTAGTAGTAACAGTAGTAACAATAGTCGAAGTAGTAGTCATAGTATTAGTATTAGTGTTGGTAGTTGTAGTACTAATAGTAATCACTTTAGCAATAGTAGTAGTTGGTGTAGTAGTAGTTGTAGGATAGTAGTGGTGGTGGTGGTAGTGGTAGTAGTAGTAGTAGTAGTAGTAGTAGTAGTAGTAGTAGCAATAGTCTTAGTAATAGTAGCAGAAGTAGTAATTGGAGTAGTAGTAGTAATAGGAGTGGTAGTAGCAATAGTCGTAGTTATAGCAGTAGCAGTGGTAGTAGAAATAGCAGCAACAGCAGTAGCAGTAGTAGTAGTAGCACGAGCAGCAGTAGTAGTTGCAATAGTGGTAGTGCTAATAGTAGTAGTAGCAATAGTAGTAGCAGTAGTAGTGGTGGTGGTGGCGGTGGTGGTCGTAGTAGTACCAGTAGTAGTAGCTATAATACTTGTAGTAGTTGTTGTTATGTTTGTTTTTGTTGCAAAAGTAGTAGCGGTCATAGTAGGCATAGTGGCAGTAGTGGAAGTAGGACCAGTAGTAGTAGTAGAAGTAGTAGTAGTAGTAGTATTAGTAGTAGTAGGAGTAGTAGTAGTAATAGTAGCAATAGTTGCAGTAGTTGTAGTAGTAGTTGTTGTTATTGTAGTAGTAGTAGCAGCGGTAGTAGTACTAGTTGCAATTGTAGTAGCAGTCGTAGAAGTTGACTTAGTAGTAGTTGTAGAAGTAATAGAAACAATAGTAGCAAAGTACTAGTAGGAGGAGTAGGTGTTGGGCATTGGGTAGTAGTAGTAGTAGCAGTAGTAGTAGTGGTGGTAATAGTAGTATGAGTAGCAACAGAAGTAGTAGCAGTAGTTGCAGTAATACTAGAAGTTGTACTAGTAGTTGGAGTAATGGTAGTCGTAGCAGTAGTAGTAGTAATAGTAGCTATAGTAGTTTTAGTGATCAGAGTAGTAGTAGTAGTAGTACTGGTAGCGACAGTAGTAGTCGTAATAGTAGCAGTATCAGTATTAGTAGTTTAGGGATAGTAGTAGCGATAGTAGTTGAAGAAATAGTAGCAATATCAGTAGCAGTAGTTTCAAGAATCGTAATCGCAATAGTAGTAGAAGTAGTAGCAGTAGCTGTGGTAGTTGTGTTAGTAGTAGGAGGATGAGTTGTTGATGTGGTAGTTGTAGTTGTGGTTGTTGTGGTAGTAGTAGTTGTAGTATTAGTAGTAGTCGTAGTAGAAGTAGGAGCAGTCAAAGTAGCAGTAGTAATAGCAGCAGTAGTAGCAGTAGCAATAAGAGTAGTTGTAATAGTAGTAGTAGTAGTGGAAGTAGGTGTAACATTAGTAGTTGTAGAAGTAGTAGTAGCAGTAGCAGCAATAGTAGTAGTAGCAGTAGTCGCTGTAGTAATAATAGTAGTTCTAGTAGTAGTAGTGGTAGTATTAGTAGTAGTAATTGTAGTAGTTATTGGAGTAGTAGCAGCACTAGTAGTAGTAGTCGTAGTAGTAGTGTAGTAGTAGCAGTAGTAGTAAAAGTAATAGCAATAGTACTAGTATTAGTAGTAGTAGCAGTAGTAGTTGCAGTAGTAGTAGGAGAAGTAGTAGTGGCAGTAGCTGTTGTAGTAGTAGTGCTAGTAGTAGTTGTAGTAGTATATTAGTAGTAGCGGTAGTAGTAGAGAAAAAGGTGGTACAACTACAACTATTAATCCTACTGCTACTAAGACTACTATTAGAACAACAACAACTACTACTACTACTACAACTATCACTCCTCCTGCTGCTAATACTACTATGACAACAACAACAACTACTGCTACTATAACTACAACTATCACTCCAATTGTTATTGCTGCTGCAACTGCTACAACAACAACTACTACTATAACTACTACACCTTCTGGTACTATTACTACTACTACTACTACAGCTATAACTACTATAACTCATTCGCCATTGCTACTGCTACTACTATTACAACTCCTATTACAAACGCTACTACTGCTACTACTAACACAACAACTACCGCTACTGTTGCTGCCACTACTACTTCCACTACTAGTATAACTGCAACTACTACTACTCCTCCTCCTCCTACTACTACTAACACTACTACTATAACAATTCCTACTCCTACTCTGATGATTACTACTTCTACTCCTACCACTACTACTACAACTGCTACTCCTACTCCTACTTCAATTACGACTACTACTACTACTACTATTATTACTGCTTTTGCTACTAGTACTACTACTACTACTACTACTATACAACAACAACAATTACTACGACTACTACTGTTACTACTACAATAACTATTAGTCCTACTATTACTACTACTACTTCTACTACTAATATAATTGTTGCTGCTACTACAGCCGCTATAGCTGCTGCTACCACTACTACAACTACTACTACCACTCACTCCTACTCCTACTAGCACTACAACTACTACTAATCATACTCTACTACTACTACTACTACTACTCCTCCTTCTTCTTCTACTACTACTAGTACAACTACTACTAGAACTACTGCTACTACTTTCACTCCAACTCCTACTACTACTATTACTACTACCAATACTATTACAGCTTCTACCGGTACTACTACTACTACTATTGCTACTCCTCCAATTACTACAATTACTATTACTATTGCTACTACTAATACAACAACAACTACTACTACCATTCCTATTACTGCAGCTATTGTTGCGGCTACTGCAGCTACTACTACTACTGCTATTACTACAACAACAACTATTGCTACTGTTGTTGCACCTACTACTTCTACTAGTACTACGTCTACTAGTACTTATACTACTACTAGTACTACTACTACTACAACAATTACTGCTGCTACTCCGACTACAATAACTACTAGTATAGTTGCCGCTACTACTACTAATACTACTGCTGCTGTTACTTCTACTACTACTACTACTACTATTACTACTACCACTACTCTGATAATAATAACTACTACAACTACTGCTACTACTAATACAACTACAACTACAACTGCTATTAGTATTTCGACTACTACTACTAGTGCTGCTGCTCCTACTACCACTACTACTACTATTACTTTAGCGGTTACTGCTGCTGTTGCAACTCATCCTACTACTACTACTACTACTACGACTACTACTACTGGTACTACTACTATAACTACTACATCTATGACTACTGCTACTTCTACTACTACTATTGAGACTACAACTACTCTTTCTTCTACCACTAGTA
Organism: Trichopus zeylanicus subsp. travancoricus; assembly: GCA_005019695.1. Classification (NCBI taxonomy): domain Eukaryota; kingdom Viridiplantae; phylum Streptophyta; class Magnoliopsida; order Dioscoreales; family Dioscoreaceae; genus Trichopus; species Trichopus zeylanicus. The sequence continues at coordinate 101,514 of RXID01014750.1, forward strand.
TGGCTACTACTACCACTACAAATGCTACTACTACTACGCTACTACTACAACTATTAGTGCTAGAATTACTACCACTACAATTACAACTATTATTCTACAAATACTACAACCACTACTACTACCACTACTACCACTACAACTACTACTATTACTATTACTAATACTACGCCTAGTCCTATGACTACGACTACTACTGCTGCTACTACTAAGATTCCTACTACTACAACTATTACTTCTATTACTACAATTAACACAAATTCCCCTACTCCAACTACTAATACTGCCACTACTACTAGTACAACTACTACTCCTAATACTACTACTACTACTCCTTCTCCTACTACTGCTACAGCAACTACTGCTATAGCTACTACTACTGCTGCTACAACTACTACTCCTACTTTTATTACTACAGCTACCTCTACTAATACTACTACTACTACTCTTGCTTTTACTACTAGTATGATTATTACAACTACTACTGTTGCTGCTACTGCCACTATGGCAACTACTAGCACTACTTCTGCAACAACAAAAACAAAAAAAATAACAACACCAACTATTACTACTACTACTACTACTACTACTATTACTACTTCTCCTACTACTACCAATACTACTACTCCTACTACTATTACTACTACTGCTACTACTAATTCTATTACAACTACTACTAATATTTCTACTATTAATACGACTATTGCTACTACTACGACTACTACTATCACTACTACTACTACTACTGCTACTACTACTACTGCTACTGCTACTACTACTATGACCACTACTACGATGAGTACTACTACTACTGCACAACTATTACAAGTACTACTGCTAGAACTACTACTACACCTACAACTACTACTATTACAACTACTAATACTACTACTGCTGCTGCTACCACTACTAATACTCCTCCTTCAACTACTAGTACTCATACTACTACAGTTACTACTACTAATACTACCACTACTCCTACGATTACTTCCACAACTCCTACCACTACAACTACTCTTACTACTATGACTATTACTACTACAACTACAATTACCACAAATTCTCCTACCATAACTACTAATATTGCTACTACACCTACTCCTAGTGCTACTCTACTACTCTATAACTACTACTACTAATGCTTCTAGTACTCCTACTCCAACTTCTACTGCTACTACTGCTCTTACTACTACAACTACTACTTTCACTATGGCAACTACTACTACTACTGCTACAACTACAACTGCTACTATTACTATAACAATAACTACTAGTTCTACTACTACTACTACTACTACTAGTACTATAACTGTGCTTGCTACTGCTGCCATTGCATCCACTGCAACTACTACTACAACTACTTCTACCACTACTCCTACTCCTACTACTACTCCTGCTATAACTACTACTTATCCTACTCCTACTACTACTACTACTACAACTCCTACTCCTTCTACGACTACTACTAGTAGAACAACAATAACAAAAATAACTACTACTTCTACTACTACTTTTACTCCAACTCCTACTACAACTATTACTAGTACCAATACTACTACTACTTCTACTGGTACTACTTTTACTACTGGTCCTCCTATTACTACTACAATTACTTCTAATGCTACTACTTATACTGCTACTACTACTAATACTACTACTACTATTACTAGTAATTCTACAATAGTTGTAGCAGTGCTACTACTACTACTACAACTACTACTACTAATAGTTGTAATACTGTTGCTCCTCCTAATGCTACTACGACTACACTACTACTGCAACTACTTCTGCTACTACTACTACTACTCCTCCTCCTACTACTTCTATTGCTACCACAACAACAACTACTACTACTTCTACTGCTCGTGCTTGTACTACTTCTACTTTTGGTACTCCTATGACTACTACTAATACTGCTACTAGTCCTACAACTACAACAACCACTACTACTCCTACTACTACTTCTTTTACTCTTGCTGCTAGTACTACTATATTATTACTTCCACTACTACTACAATGACTACTACTAGTGCTACTACTACAATAGCTACCACAACCACTACTTCTATTGTTGCAACTAATACTACTACTACTACTACTACTGACACTAGTACTGCTACTACTACTACTACTGTTGCTACTCCTAGTAGTAATACTACTACACCTATTACTACAAATGGTACCACTACTACTACTACTACTACTACTACTACTACTACTACTACTACTACTTCTACTACTACTATTGCTCCTGTTGCCGCTATTCTTACTACTATTACTACTGCTAATTCTGCTACTATAACTACTACAGTATTACAACTGTAACTAATACTACTACTACTACTACAACTGCTTTCACTAATACAATTACTTCTACTACTACTATTAATACAGCCATTACTACTTCTTCTACTACTAGTACTACTATAACAACAACAACAATAACAACTTCTATTACTACAAGTTTTGATATAATAACAATAACTACTACTTCTCCTACTACTACTTCTACAGCAGTATCTACGACTACTACAACTACTGCCACTGCAACTACTACTACTATAAGTATTGCTTCAACTATGGCTACTACTACCACTACTATTGCAACTACTACTATTAGTATTACAGCTTCAACTACAACTACTTCTTCTACTACTACCACTACAAATACTACCACTACAACTACTACTATTACTACTGCTAGTGCTGCTTTGACAACTACTACTATTACTGCTAATGCTACTACAACTACTAATACAACTATTGCTACTACTACTACTCAGCTACTACTGCTACTATAACTACTACACTTACTACTTCAACTACTACTACCACTGCTACCAGAACAAATATTGCTACTTGAACTTCTATTGCTTCTATTACTACTACTGGTTTTGCTACTACTATTGCTACTGCTACCACCTCTGCTACTACTACAATTGCTACTCCCACTAATACTATTGTTGCTATACTACCACTACTACTACTACTAGAACTACTACTACTGCTTCTACTATTGCTATAGCTTGTACTACTACTACTACTATTACTACTACTACTACTACTGCTACTACTACTACTTCTACAACAACAACAACTACTACTATTACTACTACTGCTTCTACTACTCCAACTACTACTACTGCCACTACTACATCTTTTACTACTACAACTACTACAACAACCATCACTCCTACGACTACTATGACTACAGCTACTACTATGACTGCTACAACTACTACCTCTACTACCCCAACTACTAAAACTACTACCACTACTATAACTACTGCACTACTACTACTATTACTACTACTGCTACTGTTACTACTATTGCTACTACAACTACTAAAACTACTACTACTACTTTAACTACTACTACAAATGCTATTGTGGATACTGCTACTACTACTATTACAACAACAACAACTACTACTACTACAACTGCTACCACAAAAACTACTACTGCGACTAGGTGGTGGAGAGTAATTTTCGGTGGTGGAGAGTAATTTCCGGTGGGGGAGGTAGGAAGTTTTGAAGGAGGTTTTGAAGAGTAATTTCTTGGAGAGGTTTTGAAGAGTAATTTCCTCGATGTCGTTCATAGGCGACTTTGAGGGATTTTATAGATGATGATAAGGTTTGGATGAGAAGCCTGTCTCATCACATATACAAGCAGATGCGATAAGGGCATCTGCTTTACATCACATCACTTTTACTTTACATCACTTTTACGAGCAGATGCGATAAGGGCATCTTCTTTACAGTACTTCTACTTTACATCACTTCTTCTTTACTTTACTTCACGCGCAAGCTATCCCCCGTGTCCTGCTTTGCTTAGAACATGATAGCGGGCAGTCGCTATGCTGCGTCAGCTGTGAGTTTGACTATAGTTTCAAGCTGGATATCGATCTAAGTTACAACAGGGTGCCACTGGGCCCAGAAGTTGCCCATGGTTTTGCATTTGGCGCGCTTTGTGGCTTCGGTTAGCTTCAGGGCATGTAGGTCACGAAACTGTCGAACAGCCATAAGTGCTTCCTGGGCACTCTGTCGTTCCAGCTGCTGGAGTCATCGTTTGATGGTATCATAGGTGTCAAGGGACATGGGGAGGTCTCAGAGGAGCTGTAGCTGCTATTCATAGTGTAGCACAAGGCTTGTGCTGCCGCCAGGTGCTTCTTCACCTCCTGGGAGGGTACTTGCTGAGCTTCTTGTAACTGGGTGGCAATGAGGTTGAGGACCTCCAGGCCTTCGGGTGCTGGCCATCCTGAAATCACAAGAGAAGTGATTAGACGGGAGAGAGTATCTGCCAGTTGGTTATCCTCTCCGCTGATGTGCTCAAACTGGATGGCGAGTCCTGTGCCAATAATGTAGTCGGTGAAGGCAAGCCAACGAACACGGGAAGGCTTATTATTGGCTGACTTATTGAAGAAGCTAATGATAGCCTGACAGTCTGTTCGAATTGTTAGCTCGGCCTTATCCAGGTAGTAAATTTTTAGTGCTTCTAGTGTATTCATGATGGCAAATAGTTCCATGTCAATAGTGGATTTGATTGGGTGGAACCTGCCGCTAGCATAGGCACAAACTTTCTCCATTGACTTACGGTCAAATTTTTGGGGATTCCATTTGTATACTCTGCCCCATCCTATCATGCAGCCATCGGTTTCTAGGATCATATGGCAGGCTTCTGGTGGGATTTCTAGGTCCGGCAACTGTTGCACCAAGGCCTTAATCTTCAAGACTAAGTCCCAATCTTGGGAGTTCCAGCATTTTTCCCCCGTAGGACTTGTTTTTGCGTATAGTGGCCCGAGTAGAGTTCCCAGGTTAGGGATATAGCTCCAGGCGTAGTTCAAGATTCTGAGCCAAGCTCGGAGGCCTTTTGTTGTGGTCAGTTCCTGTTCTTGAAAATCTGCAATCTTCTTGATAATGTGGGGCTGTAGCTTGATTTGTTGGTGGCCGAGCACTGCCCCTAAGAATTCCACCTTAGTGACTGCTAACTTCATTTTGGTTGGGCTTAGGATTAGCCCATTAGTTTGGCAGATTTGCAGCATGACTCGGAGATGTTGCTCATGCTCTGCTTCAGATGAAGAGAAGACAAGAATGTCATCAATATAGATCACAACAAAGTCTTCCATACCCTTGAAGCAGGTGTCCATCTTTCTTTGGAAAATGGCGGGTGCTTTTTTAAGGCCAAAGGGCATCATGAGCCACTCATACAGGCCATCTGGTACCCAAAATGTCATCCATTCTACGGAAGCAGGATGCATAGCCACTTGATGAAAACCTGATTTGAGATCAAACTTTGAGTATATGCGGCTTCGACTGACCTTCCATAGAATCGTGTTGATCCCGGGAAAGCTGTATTGATCTTTATTGGTGATGTCGTTTAGGCACCAGTAATTGAACACCATCCGTTCTTTGCCCTTTAATTCTTGGCCCGTACGAGGATCAATTGTTGTGCCAGAGTTTACGATTATTGCAGTCGTGCGATGCCGACTTTTGCTAGGTTGAATAAGCCCAAGGTCCAGGAGTGCCTTCACATGTTTTGCATATGTGGCCTTGGCTTGTGGCGTGATGTGCTTCAAGGGCCGGTCTTCAATAGTGAAGTCTGGGTTTTTGATTTCTAGGTGACATAATACCTGATTCTTGGACTAGTACTTTAGCAGATTGTCGCCGATGTAGCCTTGGCTTCGGAGCTCCTGTAGTAGGGGGCCGAATTTGCTGGTGAATTTTCATGACGGCTGTTGGTCCGTTGAGTAGCGCACTAGTTCTTGGATTTGTATGTACTCTTCTTCTTCTAACTCCAATTCTTCAATGGCTGCTGCAGATGGTACTGAGGGAAGAGTGTGAATGGTGGTCACATTTTTGTAAAACGTGACTGTGTTCCCCTCAATGCGAACTCCTCCTTGCATTGCTCGAATGAAGTTGCAGCCGAGGATCATCTGAATGTCTTCCCCCAACTTCATTGGGAAGGCGTAGGTGTAAGGGATCCGAAAGCCATTGTCCCCAATCAGCATGCGGCCAAGTTTAAGTTTCTTATTGGCCGAGGTGCGAGAGTTGATGCCACTGAAATGTACCAAGAAGGGGTTGTTTTCCAAAGCGTTGACAGGGACCGCCCCTTGATCAATATAGCAGGTTGTTGCCCCTGTATCGAGAATGGCATTTACTTCAAATGGCACAATGTGGGGAATATCAAACTTCACCTTCAGATTGTATAGCATATTTTTGCCTCGGCGAGGTTGCACTGTCAGCTGGGTTTCGGCTGAGAGGGCTTGATGAGTGGTGTCAACAAGGAAAACGTTGAGGTTCGTATCAGCCAGCTCCTCCTCATGCCGCTTTAGCGCCCCCTTTTTCTGGTGGAGTCTTTGTATCTCTTTCTGAAGGTCTTCTCGTTCGAGTATCATGCGATCGAGTTCCATGGTAGCGTCTTCAAGCTCTTTGTACTTGCCTTTCCAGTGTTCGGACTCATGTTGCCAGTGTTGACTATACTGCTGAGCGAGACGGAGGCATTGTTGGAGGGCCTCCCTTTCGTCCTGTACGAGGGATAGTTGCTGTTGCAGCTGCCGCTTTTCTCCTTCACATGAAGATATGTAATTCTGTTGCTCGAGTAATAAGGCGTTGGTGTCATACCTGGGAGCTGTTTGGGCAACAGTAATTCGTTTGTCAAAATAATACGAGCTGCACCATCCACAAACTGTTAGCTTGCAGGTTGGGCAGTACATCCGGTAGTGTTTTTGGGAGGGCGCTTGGCAGCAACAGCAATGCTCATAGGTGTCAGGGACCTCTTGATTTGCCTCCCAAGTGTGGCTGCACTCGTACTGTTATTGAGAGACTTGGACCATAGCACGATAGCCCCCTATAGGGCCAATCCACCAGCTACGATCTTCTTCCCGAAACATAAATAGCTTTTCTTCTTGCAGGATCGCCGTGTCTTCTTCCCCTTCAGAAATACTATAGATGGCATCACTGGGGTCATCACCCTCCTAGACGGACACGATTTCACAGTCCTCAGGGAGATCAAGCTGCTCGAACATGGCGACGCGCTTGATATTGCGCCGCTCATTAGGGCATTCTCGGGCAAAATGCCCCTCCTCCCCACAAAGGAAGCATAGACAGCGCCGGCTGCGGATGAGGTGCTTCTTCCTCTCGATCCGAGCATGCGAAGGATGTGGCTTACCTTTGTAGGTAGTCGACCGTCGAACTCCAAACTTCCGTCGGGTTCGTTGATAGTACCCGGGTATCGGAATGTCATGGCAGAAGGAGAGGTCCTTGAGTGCCTGGGTAAAGGCTGCCTCCTTGCAGGCTTCTTCAAGGTATTTATTGGTAAATAGGATTCTGGGTTAAGCGCCAATTGTGTTACCTGGGAGCTTGGCTTCGAATGCAGCTTTAATATTTTTGCCAATAGTGCAAGGAATTTTGGACCATAACTTCTCGGATAGCTCAGGACCCGTGAATAGTCATCCCGTTTTGGATGTTACCTGCATATAGTCATGGAGGAAAGGGATTATATCCCGCAAATTTTGGCAGGACAACCTTTCTAGGTCTCGATAGGCCTCTTCTTGTATCGTGGTTGATCCTTGGTAGGGATCTTCAGGAGCAAAAATGGTTCGGATTTGTGAGAGGATGTTTTGTGTACCATCAGCCCCATCGACATGGTCTAATAGGTGCTGATATTCCATGGGGTATGCCACCGCCACTGGATCGAGGCTAATTTCTCTGATTCCCCAAGAAAATTTTTAATAAACTCAATTTTACTGCGGGGATCAGTAAAACCATGCAAGGCAACCGTGTTCTTTGTTATGGATTCCCATCGCATGAAGATGTCATTGAATTATCCAATCTGAGGGGGCATGACGAAGATAGCTCCTGTCTGTTGCTGGGCAGAAGGGAGGTTCCACCATTCAGATGGGTTTCTGGGTCTGAATTTCAAGCCTTTCGGGTAGTAGCCTCCCGGTGTCGGTCCCTGGCTTGAACTGGGCTCCGTTGGCCTAGCAGCAGGAGGGTAATTCACAGGGCCCATGGTGGATTCCGCGGGGGGCCTGTATTCTGAAACAATTGATGACGAGCATAGTCGTTCTGTCGGCTTTGCTTGCTGAGATGCCCGCTGGGGATAGTCCATTCCTCAGTCTTCCACCAAGGTAGCGATGACTTCTGTGTCACCCAAACAGGTATAATATTGAAGATAATCACAATACTCATCTGGGTCATTCTCTGAGGTGCCATTCTAGGTGTCCACATGCAGTGTGGCCAGGGGATGTGTATTATCACCAGTCCCTTCTTGTGGAGGTTCTATGGACCGGAGTACAGAGGCCCCTGGGCATATATCTCCTGCATAGTCTCCACAAACGGGAATTTGGTGTTTTTTTGGTCTTTGGGCGCCACAAAGGATGCGTCCTTGCTGTCTTTTGGTTCAAATGGCATCTCCACCTTGTTGCTTGCTTCACTTGTCGTGGAGCCGGGCTTGTGGCTACAGGAGGCTGCTGGTTGCCGTAGGTGCTGTTAGGCCATAGCTCTGTTGTGTTACTGGGGGGAACATCCCACTTTGTTGGTGTAGTCGGAAATGGTGTGAAGAAGGATGGGGGGGCGGAATAGCGAACATAATAGTCGTACCTCCCGCTAGGCTCGCCCAAAATGTCCCAAACTTCTTCAAAAGCTTCATCCTGAGTGAGGATAGCAATGACTTCATCCTCCTCTGTGGTGTCAGGAAGGGAGGTATACTGGTTAAAGCTGAGTGAGATACGCCCATCCAGAAGTGTATGGCTGGACACTTCGGCGGGTAACCGGACAGGTGAGATTTGAGAGGGCTTAAAGAGCCAATTTATCCCACGAAGCTGTGCTGTAGAGTACCGCTTCCCAGGGAGGGCATGGACACCGTGACTTGCTAGATAGTCAATGACCCCTGAGACTTCATAAGCAAAGGCCACATTTGGAGTGTTTGAAAGCCTCCCGATTAATCCTCGGGTAATCAGCAAGTTGGCCTCACCATGGTGCCAGGTATCATACCCGCGAGTAAAGATGGAGATTTGAATGTTACTGCAAAAATCTCCTATAGTAAGCATCATATCGGGGATGATATAAACCAATTGGCTTCCTTGCGTGAGATCAACTTCCTTGGTGGCAATTAACGCCTTATCACCCTGCCGCCGGTTGTCTCGGAACACAATAAGCGCTAGTGTCCCTTCTGCGTGTCGATGGAGCACCTGCAGGCGTACCTGCATAACACCGAGCTGTATGAACTTCATACCGCTCTTCTGTAGTTGCTGGTAGCTCTCTTCTTGGATGAAGTTTCGGTGCACCTGTGCATCCCCGACACAACTAATGGGTTCTTCTGAGCGGTGGACGTATACTCGGTGGTGCTCATCATCCGCCCTAGAATGATATAGGACTTCTACAGGGACAATGGCTGCGCGTTCTCGCATAGATAGGCGCAATTGTTCCTGAGGGTTCAGTTGCTGCTCCAGGATATGCTGAGTGGCAGGTTGCCCAGTCAAACGACGAAAGATCCGCCGTGTTGCTTGTTGTACGGTGTAAAGGCGTCGCTGATTACGCCTATACCCCCGAATCTGGTCCTCGATGTTGTTCATAGGCTATTGCTACTATTGCTACTGCTACTGCTACTCTTGCTCCAATGACTACTACTCCAACTACTACTACTCCTACTACTTCAACTGCTACTACCACGATGCTGCTACTCCTACTACTACTACTACTACTACTTCGATTATCACTACTGCTATTGCTACTGCTACTAGTGTTTCTGCTGCTACCACTACAACTACTACTACTAGTCGTACATCTGGTGGTACTACAACTACTACTGCTACTACTATTACTACTACTATTACTACTGTTGCTAGTATACTACTACTACAACTATTGCTGCTATTGCTACTACTACTACTCCAATAACTTCTCCTACAACTACTACTCTTACTAGTACTACTACTACTACTTCTGCAACTGCTGCTGCTCCTTCTCCTACACCTGCCACTACTTCTGTTACTACTACTACAACAAGTACTATTAATACTCATCTTGCTTATAATATCACTACTGCTACTACTGTTGCTTTTACCACCACTTCTACTACTGTCACTACTGCTACCACTACTATTATTAGCACCACAACTTGTACTACTACTACTACTACTACTGCTTCTACTACTACTACTACTTCGGGTGCTACTACAGCTACTTCAAATAGTACTACTACTATTATTACTACTACTGCTACTATTGCCACAAATACCAATATTAATATTACTACTACTACTACTACTACAACAACTACTACTACTAGTACAACTACCACCACCACCACTACTACTACTATTACTACTACTACTTCTACTATTGCTACTACTACCACTACTACTACTACAAGTACTACTACTACTACTGCTAGAATCACCACCACTACTAATACAACGACTGCTACTATGACTATTGCTACTACTACTACTCAATTTTTCCTACTACTACGACTGCTGCTACTATTATGACGACTACTACTTTCGCTACTGCTACTACTACTACAATCACTACTACTACTACTACTCTACTTCTCCTACTACTACTACTACTTCTACTACTACGAATACAGCTACTACTACTATTACAATTTCTACTACTACCACTGCTACAATCGCTACTATCACTGCTATTGCTACTTCTGCAACTACTATTACTGTTGCGGCTACTGCTGCTACCATGACTATTACTATAATTGTTGCGATTGCTTCTACTGCTAGTACCAACACAACTAGTACAACAATGGCTACTACTACTGCTATTACTACTGCTACTACTACTACTACTACCACAACTATTGCTATTACCATTGCTACTACACCAACTTCTACAACTACTACTACTATTGCTTCTCCTTCTACTTCTACTAATACTACTGCAACTACTTCCACTACTACAATAAGTACTACTACAACCACTGCTACTACTACTACTACACCTACAACAACTACTTCAACTACTGTAGGAGCAACAGCAAAAACTGCCACTACACTACTACTATTACTACTATAACTAATCCTAGTACTACTACTGTTACTTCTCTTCCGACTACTACTACTGCAACTACTACTACAGCAACTACTACTGATATTACTTCATCTTCTACTAATACTACTACAACTACTCCTACGGCGACTACCACTACTGCTACCTCTGTTCCATGACTAGTAGTACTACTTCAACTACTACTACAACTAATACTGCTTCAATTGCTGCTCTACTGCTACTACTATTATGACTACTACTCCTACTACTACAATAATAACTACTACTAGTATAACTACTACCGATACTACTACTCTGACTACAACTACTACTACAACCACTCATGCTACTACTACTACTAACGCTACCAATACTATATCTACCACCATTGCTACTCCTACTGCTGCTACTGTTGCTACTGCTGCTACTACTACTACCGATATTGCTGATACGGCTACAGCTATGACTACTATTACTATTTCAATTGCTGTTACTACTCTTACTACTACTACTGCTACTACAACTATTGCTGCTGCTACTACCACACCTACTACTACTACAACTTCTAATGCTACTACTACTACAGCTAGTGCTATAACCACTACCACTACTATTACTATTGTACTATTACCACTACTACTACTACTACTACTATTACTACTATTACTCCTACTACTACTACAACCATTACTACTACTACTACCGCAACTACTACTAGTAATACTACTACTACTACTGCGACTACTGCTATTGCTATTGTTGCTACTACTACTACTACTACTATCACTACTCCTACTACAGTTGCAACTTTTGCTACAACTACAACTGCTACTACTACTGCTGCTACTATAACTACAACTACATGTACTACTACAACTTTTCCTTCAACAACTACAACTCTTACTACTACAGCTACCTAAACGATCACTACTGTTGCTGTTACTACTACTACTGCTACTACTACTACTATCACCCCCACAACAACTACTACTACTACCATTGCTTCTACTACAACTTCTACCACTTCGCCTACTACTATTAATACTGCTCCTACTACTACTACAATTGCTACTACTCGTGCTTTCGCTACTTCTACAACTAGTACTACTATTATTACTGCTACTACTACTACTATTGCAAGTAATACTACAACTACTATTACTACTTCTGCACCTACTATTGCTACTACTTGAAAAACAACAACAACAACTACCACTACTGCAATTGCTACAACAACAACTACTACTACTTTTATTACTCCTACTTGTATTACTACTACTACTACTACTACAGCTACTAGTACTATTGTTTGCACCACCACTACTAATATTATTATTGCTACTATGACTATTGCTACTACTATTACTCTATTTCTTCTATTACTACTACTACTACTACTTCAACTACTGCTAATACTATTACTACTACTACTACTACTACTACTACTACTACTACTACTACTACTACTACTGTACTTCTCATACTACTAGTAGTACTTCTACTACTATGACTATAACTACTACTACAACAACTAATGCAACTGCTATTGTTACTACTATTGACACTACAGCAACAATAGCTACTACTGTCACCACTGCGACTACTATGATTACAACCACTACTACTGCCAGTCCTACTGCTACTACTGTTGTGGTTTGCTACAACTAATTTTCCTACTATTGATGCGACTATTACTACTGCTACAACCAACACAACTAGTACAACAACGACCACTACAACAACAACTACTACTGCTACTACTACTACAACTACCACTATAACTATTACTACTGCTACCAACTACTTCTACTTGTGCTACTACAACTACTGCTACTGCTGCTTCTACCACTACTACTACTACCACTGCTGTATCTACTATTACTGCTACTACTGCTACTGCTACTACAGCTACAACTGCTACTACTACTCCTCCTCCAACTACGGATGCTATTATGGCTATTACTACCATTATTATGACTGCTACTGCTACAACTACCGCTATAACTATTACTACTACTACTACAGCTGCTACTACTACTACTACTTCTATTATTGCTACTATAGCTTCTACTATGACTACTACTAGTTCTGCGAAAACTATTGCTATTTCTAGTACTACTACTACTATTTTTGTTGCTACTATCGCTACTACTACTACTGCTGCTACTACTACTATTACTATTGTTGTTACTACTACTACAAATATTAGCACTACCACTACTGCAGCTGCAACTGCTACTACTATTGTATTGCTACTGCTACGACTACTACCACTACAGCTACATCTGCCACTATAGCTACTACTACTACTACTACTGCTGCTGCTGCTGCTGCTACTGCTGCTAGTACTACTACTACAACCATTGCGGCTACTACTAATACTACTATTAGTACTACTCCTACTACTAATGCAACTACTGCTCCTACAACTATTGCTAATACAGCTACAATAACTAGTACTGCAACTAATACAACTATTACTTCTACAACTACCACTCCAGTATGACAACTACTACTACTACAACAGATGTTACTACTAGCACTACTAGTAACACTACTACTGCTACTGTTACTGCTATTTTTACTTCTACTGCTACTATAGCTACCACTGTTACTGTTACTACTACTACTACTACTGTTGTTGCTGTTGCTGTTGCTACTACGACTACTATAATTACTACGATTGCTACTACCACTGCTACCGAAACTACTACTTCTGTTACTACTAATACTGCTGCTACTACTAATACTTCTACCTCATCTACTACTACTACCATTGCTGCTGCTACTACTGCGACAATAACTATTACTACTACTTTCCCAACTTCTACTACTTCTGTAACTATTATTGTTATGGATACTACTGCTTCGACAGCAACAACAACAACTACTACTACTATGGCTACTACTACTCCAACTACTACAACCACAACTACTGCTACCACGACCACTAAAACTACTACTAATAATACTATTAGTGCTACTACTTATACTACTTCTACAGCTACTAGTACTACTGCTCCTACAACAACTATCACTGCTGCTGCAATTGCTACTACTACTACTACTACTTGTATTACTACTACTTGTATTACTACTACAAATGCAACTACTAGTACTACTGCTACTGCTACAAGTACTACTATTTGCGCCACCACTACTTCTGATACTACTACTGCTACTATGACTATTGCTACTGCTACTACTCTTTTTCTCCTATTACTACTACTACAGTTATTATTACGACTACTACTACTACTGTTCCTACTACTCCTACTACTACTACTACGGTACTTCTCATACTACAAGTAGTACTTCTACGACTACGACTACAACAACTACTACTACAACTAATGCTAGTACTATTGTTACTACTACTGACACTACAGCAACAATCACAATTGCTGCTACCACTGCGACTGCTATGATTACAGCCACTACTATTGTTAGTCCTACTGCTACTGCTGCTGCTGTTGCTACTACTACTTTTCCTACTATTAATGCGACTGTTACTACTACTACTACCAAAACAACTAGTACAACAATGACTACTACTATTACTGCTGCTACTACTACCACTATTGCTTCTACAACTACTTCGACTTGTGCTACTACACCTTTTATTGCTACTGCTAGTACTACTACTGCTATTGTTGATTCTACTACTTCTGCTACAACCACTACTGCATCTACTATTATTGCTACTACTGCTACTACTACTACAGCTACGACTGCTACTACTACTACTCTGCCTACTACGAATGCTATTACAGTTATTACTACCACTACTACGATTGCTATTGCTGCAACTACCGCTATAACTATTACTACTACTACCACCACTACTACTACTATTGCTACTACTACTTCTGCTATGCTGCTTCAACTTCTACTATGACTACTACTAATCCAACTACTTCTACTTTTGCGAAAGTTACTGCTACTACTTTTGTTACTACTGACACTATTGCTCTGATCGCTACTACTACTGCTACTACTATTACTGCTATAGCTGCTACTACTACTATTGTTGTTACTACTAGTATAAATACTAGCACTACCACTAGTGCTGCTGCTACTGCTACCGCTACTACTTACTACTACTGCTACTACTACTGCTACTACTATTGCTTACTACTACTACTAATGCTTCTTTTTCTACTACTACTACTACCACTAATATGACTGCTACTGCTACTACTACTCCAATAATTATTACAGCTACTGCAACAACTGCTACTGCTGCTACTATTGCTATAACTATTACTGCTACAACTACTACCGTTGCTACTACTGCTACTACTATCTGTGCTACTCCTACAACTTCTACTCCGACTATTACTACTACTACCACTACTACAACTACTACTACTTCTACTAATACTACTACTACTGATGCTACTGCTCCAGCTACTATTACTACTACTACTACTACTACTACTACAGTTGCTACTACTACTATTACTATTGCTGCTAATGCTCCTACTTCTTCTACTACTATTGTTCTTACTACAACTACTACTAGTAGCACTACTACTACAACTACTACGGCCGCTCCTACATCTACTAATAATTCTACTTGTACTATTACTGTTGCTCCTGCTACTTCTACTGCTTCGATTGCTACTGCTACAACTACTGCTACTACTGATACAGCTACTACTACGGATACTACTACTGTTACTATTACAACTACTTCTAGTACTACTATTGCTGCTGCTACTAGTACTACTCCTACTAATGCTAATGCTGCAGCCGCTCCTACAACTGCTACTACTACTATAACCACTACTGCTACTATTACTGCTATTACTACTACTACTAGTACCACTAGTATTGCTACTGCTACTACTATTACTACTTCTACTGCTACTACTGCTACTCCAGTTCCAACAACTACTTCTACTAGAATTGCTTCTGCTACTATTACGGCTACTACTATAGTTACTTCCGCTACTACTACAACTATTACCACTACTGCTGCTACTACTATTTTAATTACAACCGCAACTAATACTGCTACTTCTACTGCATCTACAACTACTACTTCTATTACTACTAAGGTAACTAATCCTTCAACAACTACAACCATTGCTACTACTACTGCTACTGCTATAGCTATTACTACTGATTTCCCTAGTTCTACTACTTTTCCAACTACTACTGCTTCTACAACTACAACAACTATTGCTGCTACCACGACTACTACTACTACTACTACTACTAGTATTACTACTACAATAACTACTACTACTGCTGCTGCTACTCATATTACTACTCTAACCTCTACTACCACTACTCCTACTACTACTGCTACTACTATTACAACTGTTACTTCTACTAATGCTACTACTACTATTACTACTTCTGCTACCACTATCTCTACAACTACTACTCCATCTATTGCTGCAATTATGACAACTACTACTACTATTGCTACTACTACTGCTATTACCACTATTATTACTACCTCTACCACTACTACTACTGCTACTACTGCTACACCAGTACTACAACAACAACTACCACTACTACTACTACAAATAGTACTACTGCTGTCACTACTAATACTATCACTACTGCTGCTACTACTACTACCTCTACAACAACTGCTACTGTTACTACTACTATACTACACAACTACTACACTACTACTACAACAACAACTACTGCTAGTACTTCTACTACTAATCCTATTATGGCTACTACTGCTGCTACTACTACTACTAATACTACTACTAGACCTACTACTACCACTGCTGCTACTATTACCACTAGTACCACCACAACTAATACTACTACTACCACAATTACTAATACGACAACTACTCCTACCGCTACTACAGCTACTCCTACCACTACTACAACTACTACAACTACTAGCACTACTACTACCTCTACTACAACGACTACTACTACTATTACTACTTCTAATACTACAACGACAACTACTACTACTCCTCCTTCTCCGAAAGCTACTACTACTACTACTACTACTACATCTACTACTAAGATTACTACTTCTACTACTACTTCTACTACTATTATTTGTATTGCTACTACTACTACTACCACTACTGCTACTGCTGCTGCTGCTACTACTACTGCTACTTCTACTACTTCTACTACTTCTACTACTACTACTATTGCTACTACTCTTGCTACTATTACTAATTGTTCTCCTCCACCTCCTCCTCCTCCAGCTATTACTACTATGACTACTACTACTACTACTACTTATACTCCGGCAACTACTACTACTGCTGCTACTACAACATGTACTACTCCTTCTACTTCTCCTATTACTACTACTACTTCTACTACTACTATCATTACTATGACTACTACTACTTCAGCTACTGCTACTACAACTACAACTTCTGCTACAACCTCTACTACTACTACAACTACTACTATTGCTACTACTACTATTACTGTTATTACTGCTATTGCAACAACAACAACTACTACTACAGCTACTACTCCTCCTATTGCCACTACTACTACAACTACTGCTACTACTACAACAACAACAACTACTACTATTACCACTTCTACCACTACTACTACACCAGCTACTACTACTACTACTACAACTGCTACTAGTACTACAATACTTCTACAACTACTACTACTAGCACTACTACTACTCCAACAACTACTACTATTACTACTACTAATTCTACTACTACTACTACTACTACTACTCCTACTACTACAATAACTCCTACTGATACTAGTACTACATCTACTACTTATACAACTACTACTACAGCAACTACTGCAACAACTGCTACTACCACTTCTACTACTCCTCCTCCTCCTCCTACTACTACTGCTAGAACTGCTACTACTACTGCCCCAACTCCTACTTCTACTTCTACTGGTATAACTATTATTATAACAATAGCTACTGCTACTACTACTTCTACTACTGTTGTTGCTCTGATTACTGAAACTACTTCTATTGTTATTACTACTACTATTACTATTATTCTCACGGGTGCTACTGCTACAACTCCTATTACCGCAATGACTACTACTACTCCTCCTCCTAACACTCCTATGACTTCTATAACTACTACTCCAACTAAATCTACAACTATTACACTTCTAGAACTACAACAACAACAACAACTACTATTATGATTACTCCAACTAAAACTACTGCTCCTACTACTATTCGTACTACTATTACTAGTCATACAAATACTGCTACTTCAAACACTACTACTAGTGCTACAATTGCAACAACCACTACTGCTATAACTACTACTATTACAACTACAACAACTACTACTACTATTGCTACTGCTGCTGCTACTACTACTACTAAGACAACAACTACATTACTAAAAGTATAGCTGCAATTACAGCTGCAACAACTGTTACTACAATTGCTACAATGACTACTACTACCACTACTATGACTACGAGTACTTCTTTTGCTACTACTACAACTACAACTACTAGTACCTCCGCAACTGCTACTGCTACTATACTACTACTACTACAACTACTATAATTGCTACTACTACTCCTATTACAATTGCTATTGCAACTACTACTACTGCTGCTGTTGCTACTACAACAACAACTACCACTACTCCTCCTACTCCTACTACTACACCACTACCACTATTGAGACTACTACTACTTCTACATCTATGAATATTACTGCTATTACTACTACTACAACTACAACTACTATAGCTCCTACTCCTACTACAATGAAAACTACTACTACTGCTACCACTACTGCTACTATGAATACTACTATTGCTACCACTACTACTACCAAGAATAGTACTACTACTAGTACTACTACCATTCCTACTCCTACTCCTACTATTGCTACTACTACTCTCTCCTACTGCAACTCTTACTAATACTACTACTATTACTACTACAAATACTACTCTGATTGCTACTACCACTAGACCAATTACTCCTCCTACTACTACTACAACTATGATTTATACTACTACCATTACTGCTACAACCATTGTGGCTGCTACTACTGCTGATGCTGCTACTACTGCTGCTGCTGCTGATGCTGCTACTACTACTACTCCTGCTGCCGCTACTCCTACTACTACGACTATACTATTACTACTATTATTACTACCACTACTACTACTACAACTACTACTATTACTACTACTACTATCACTAATGCTACTACAACTACTACTCTAACAACTATGACTGCTAATAGTTTGTAAATACTACTACTATACGATTGCTGCTATTACAAATACTAGTATAGCTACTACTCTTACTATTACTAATATTACTATGACTCCCAATACTACTCCTAATACAAGAACTACTACTTCTACTACTACTACTCCTCCTCCTACCACTGCAACAATTACTCCTACAATTACTACCATTACTTCTAGTGTTGTTAATATTACTACTACTACTACTATTAGTTCTACTATTGCTAGTATTACTACTATTACTCCAGCTACCACAACTACTTTTACTACTATTCCTACTACTACTCCGACTTCTACTACCACTACTCCTACTAATAATACTACTACTATTACTACTGCTGCTGCTGCTCCTGCTACTTCTGCTACCACTACTTCTACAACTACTACTGCCACTAGTGTCACACTACAATTACAATTACCACTATTGGCACTTCTAATTCTCCAACCACAACTACTATGACTACTTATAATACTACTACTACTGCTACAACTACCACCACTAGAACTCCTATTGCTACTGCTACTACAACTCCTATTACTATTACTACTACTACAACTACTATTACTCCTATTGCTACTTCTAATACTACAACAACTACTACTCCAATAACTACTACTACTAGCACTTCTACTGATCCTCCTCCTACAACAAGTACGACTACAACTCCTACTACTGCTACAGCTACTATGACAATAACTACTACTACTACTTCTACTTCCATTAATACTACTAAATCTACTTCTACTAATACTACTACTTCTACTACTACTACTACTACAACAACAACTACAACAACCACTGCTCATACTACAACAACAATAATAATAACTATTACGATTACTACAGGTACTACTAATACTACTATCGCAACTACTACTACTACTACTACTACTACTACTACTACTGCTGCTACAGCTACTACTACTACTACTACTACTACTACTACTGTTACTACTGCTACTACAACAACAACACCTACTACTATTACTACTACTACTACTACTACCACTACTACTACTACTACTACCTCTACTAATACAACTGCTTTTACTACTACTACTACTACCACTGCAACTACTATAGCTACTACTGCTACTACTACAACTACTACAATTACTACTAGTACTCCTATTGCTACTACTACTAATGCTGCTACTGCTGCTGCTGCTACAACCACTACTTCTTATACTGTTGCTACTGCTGCTACTACTAATACTACTACTAATGCAACTAGTACTGCACTACAACTATAACTACTACTACTGGCCCTGATACTACTCCAACAACTACTACTATTATTACTTGTAATAATAGTACTACTACTGCTCGTACTACCACTAGTACAACTCTGTTTGCTACTACTACTACACCTCCTACTACTATTGTTACTGCTAAAACTACTAGTACTCCGACTGCTGCTACAAATGCTACAGCAACAACAACAACAATAACTACTACTCCTCCTTCTATAACTAGTACTACCATAACTTCTACTACTCCTCCTACTACTACTACTATGACTACCACTACTACCACTGCTACTGCTACTACAACTACTACTACTACTACAACTACTACCACTACTACTACTCCAACTCCTGCTCCTACTCCTACTCCTACTTCTACTATTATAACTACTATTACAACAACAACAACAACTAATACTACTTCTACTACTATTGCTGCTACTATTGCAGAAACTACAGCTGCTACAACAACAACCACTACTACTATTGCACTGGTATTACTGCTACAAGTCCTATTACCACAACTACTACTGCTACTTTTGCTACTACTACGACTACTCCTACTACTACTACTACTCCCAACAATGCTATGACTTTTACGACTACTACTCCAACTACTACTAAAACTACTACACTACTACTACTACTACTACTACTAATGATACCATTACTACTTTTACCACTACTACAACTGCTACAACTGCCCCAACTACTGTTACTACTACTAAAACTACTATACTACTCCTACTCCTACTACTACTACTACTACTCTACTATTACTACTACTACTACTACTACTACTACTACTTCTACTACTACTACTACTATTACTACTACTACTAATGTAACATTACTGCCATTATGACTCATACAACTGCCACTTCTACCCCAACTACTTTTACTACTACTACTACTAGTCCTACAAATACTACTACTCCAAACACTCCTCCAACGACTACTAATGCAACAATTGCTACTACTACTACTATCACGACCACCACCACCACCACCATGACTACTACTACTACTACTAAGAATACTACTACATTAATAAAAGTGCAATTCTGACTACAACTACTCCTTCTACTACTATGAATACTACTACAACTAAGACTACTTCTGGTAATGTTGCTGCTACTATTTCTGCTGCTGCTGCTGCTACTAGTACTACTTCTACTACTAGTCCTATTACTACTACCACAACTATTACTGAAATTTATACTGCTACACTACTACTACAACTACTATTGCTACTACCACTACTACTACAGCAGTTGCTGCTACTACTACCACTACTACTACTAGTATAACTACTCCTACTACTATAACTATAACTACTCCTAATGCAACTTGTACTACTTCTACCACTCCTACCACTACTACCCCTACTCCCATTATTACTACTACTACTATAACAACAACAACTACTTCTAATACTACAACTACTACTACAATAATAACAACAACAATAATAACTACAATAATAATTCCTACTACTAGAAATATTGCTAATACTACTACTCCTAATATTACTAATGATAAAACCACTACTACTACAACTCATACTACTACTCCTACGCCTACGCCAACTCCTACTGCTACTCCAACTAGTAGTAGTAGTAGTACTACTACTCCTACTCCTACACCAACTCCAACTGCTATTACTACTACTCCCACTACTAATACTAACACTATTACTACTACCATTACTATTACACCTAACACTCCAGCTACTACTATTCGTACTGTTACAACTGCTATTACAACTACTACTTCAACTTCTACAACTACTACTACTGCTACTCTTACTACCACTACTACTGCTGCTGTTGCTACTACTACTACCACCACTAATATTTCTACTACTTCTTCTACTACTACTCGTACACCTACTACTACAAAAACTACTACTATTATGTCTACTACTTCTCCAACTCCTACTCCTATTAGTAGTATTAGTACGAGTAGCAGTAGTAGTATGTAGTAGTAACAATAGTAGTCATTGTAATAGCAGTAGTTGTAATAATAGTAATAGTGGTAGTAGTAGTACTAGTAGCAGTAGTAGTAGTACTTGTAGTAGTAGTAGTAGTCGTAATAGTAGTAGTAGTAGTAGGAGTCGTAGTAGTAGTAGTAGCAATAGTAGTAGTTGTAGTAGGAGTATTAGGAGTACTAGTAGTAGTAGTAATAGTAGAAGTAGAAAAAGTAGTAGTCATATTAGTAGTAATAGTAGTAGCACTAGTAGTAGTAGTAATAATAGTAATAGTACTACTAGTATTACTAATAGTAGTAGCAGTTGCAGTAGCAGCAGTAGCAATAATAGTAATACTACTAGTAGTAGTAGTTGTTGTTGTTGCAGTAGTAGTTGTCAAAGTAGTAGCAGTAGTAGTAGTCGAAGTAGTAGTTGTAATTGTTGTTGTTGTTGTTATTATTATAGTAGTAGTAGTAGTAGTAGTGGTAGTAATAGTAGTAGTAGTAGTAATAATAATAGTAATAGTAGTAGGGGTAGAAGCAGCAGCTGAAGCAGCAACAGTAATAGTTGCGACAGTAGTGGGAGTTGTACTAACATAGTAGTAGCAGTAGTAGTAGTTGTAGTGGTAGTGGTAGTTACTCTTATTGTAGTAGTTGTCTTAGCAGCAGTTGTCGTAGTTGTGGTAATAGTAGTAGTAGCAGTAGTAGTAGCAATAGTAGTAGCACAAGTAGTAGAAGTAGTCGTAGCTGTAGTAGTTGTTATAATAGTAGAAGGAGTTGAAGTAGTGGTAGTAAAAGTAGCAGTAGTAGTAGGAATTGTAGTAGTAGAAGTAGTATGAGTAGTAGTAGCAGTAGAAGAAGTAGGAGTAGTAGTAATAGTTGTAGTTGCTATAGTAGAAGCAGCAGCTATAGTAGTAGTAGAAGCAATAGGTGTAGTTGTAATAATTGACGTAGCAGTAGTGGTAGTAGAAGTAGCAGTAGCAGAAGTAGTAGTTGTAGTTGTAGTTATAGTAGTTGTAGTTGTTGTTGTTGTAGTAGTTGTAGTAGGAGTAGTAGTCACAGTTGTAGTAGTTGTATAAGAAATAGTAGTAGTAGTATGTGTGGTAGCAATAGTAGTAGCTGTGGTTATAGTTGTAGCAATAGTTGTAGTAGCATTGAACGAAGTAGTGTTAGCAGTAGTAGTAGCAATAGTAGTAGTAGTACTTGTAGTAGTAGGAGAAGTAGTGGCAATAGTAGTAATAGGAGTAGTAGTAGCAGTAGTAGCAGTAGTAGAATATGCAGTAGTACAAGTACTAGGATGAGTTGTAGTAGCAGTAGTAGTAGTAGCAGTAGTTATAGTTGGAGTAGTAGTAGTAGTTGTAGTAGTAGTAGTATAAGTAGCAGCATTAGTAGCTGTAGTAGTAGTAGTACTGGTAGTAGTAGCAGCATTATTAGTGGTATTAGCAATAGTAATAGTTGTATTACAAATAGCAGCAATAGCAATAGTAGTAGTATTTTAAGTTATAGTACTAGTAATTATAGTAGTTATAGTAGTACTAGTAGTTGTGGTAGTAGTAATCATAGTAGTAGTAGGAGTTTTAGTAGTAGTTGTTGTATTACTAAGAGTAGCTATAATAGTGGTAGTAGTAGTAGTATTAGAAGTAGCAGCAGTAGTAGGTGTAGTGGTAGTAGTAGCAGTAGTCATAGTAGTAGTTGTTGCAGTAGTAGTACTAGTAGATATCATAGTGGCAGTAGTAGGATTAGCAATAGTTGTGGTAGTTATTGCAATAGTTGTAGTAGTGGCAGTAGTAGTTAAACTTATAGTAGTAGAAGTAGTAGCCATAGTAATTATAGAAGTAGAAGTAGGAGTTGCTATAGTAGAAGTTGGAGTATTAGTAGTAGGTGTAAGAGTAGTTTTAATAGTAGTAGGAGTAGTAGTAGGACAAGTTGTTGTTGTTGTTGTTGTTGTTGTTGTAGTAATAGTAGTAGTAGTAATAGTAGTAGTAGTAGTAGTAGTAGTAGTAGTAGCAGTAGTAGTAATAGTAATTATAGTATTGGGAGGAGTAGTTGTAGCAATAGGAGTTATTGTAGTAGTTGTAGTAGTAGTAGTTGTAGCAGTAGTAGTAGCAGTAGTAGTAGTAGTTGTAGTAGTAGCAGCAACAACAGTAGTTGTACTAGTAGTACTAGTAGAAGTAGTTGGTTTTGTTGTAGTAATAGTTGTAGTAATAGTATTAATAGGGGTGGTGGTAGTAGTAGTAGTAGTAGTAGTAGTAGTAGAACTAATATCAGTTGGAGTAGTAGAAGAAGCAGCAGGAGTAGAAGTAGTAGCAGTACCAGCAGTAATAGTTGCATTAGTAGTAGTAGTAGTAGTAGATGTGGTAGTAGTAGTCATAATGTTAGTAGTTGCTGTTGTAGCAGTAGCAATAGTTGTAGGAGCAATAATGATAGTCCTAGTAGTAGTAATAGTAGAAGTAGGAGTAGTTGTTGTAATTGTAGTAGTAGCAGTAGTAGCGGTACTAGCAGTAGATGCAGTAATAGTAGTAGTAGTAGTTGCTGTAGTAGCAATAGCAATATTATAGTAGGAGCAGTAATGGTAGTCATAGTAGTAGTAATAGTAGTTGTAGGAGTAGCAATTATAATAGTAATAATAGTAGTATTAGTAGTAGTAGTAGTAATAGCAGGAGTAGTAGTAGTAGTAGTTATAATAATTGAAGTAGTAGTAATAGTAGTAGTAGTAGTAATAGAAGTAGAACTATTAGTATTTGTTGTATTTGTAGTAGCTGTATTTGGAGTAGTAGTAGAAGAAGCAGTAGTAGTAGTAATTGTAGTAGAAGTAGTACTAGTAGTAGTAGTGGTAGTTATTATTGTTGTTGTTGTTGTTTTTCTTGTAATAGTAGTAGTAGTTGTTGTAGTAGTGGTGGTAGTTGTTGTAGTAGTAGTTGTATTAGTAGTAGCCGATGTTGTAGTAATCAAAATGGTAGTGGCAGTAGTAGTCCTACTAATAGTAGTAGCTGTAGTAGTAGCACTATTAGCTGTAGTAGTAGTAGTAATAGGCATAACAGTAGCAGCATTAGTAGTAGTAGTAGTAGTAATAATAGCTATTGTAGTTGTAGCAGTAGTAGTAATAGCCAGAATAGTAGCAGCATTAGTAGTAGTAGTAGTAGTAATAGTTGTTGCAATTGTAGCAGTATTAGCGGTAGCACAAGTAATAGTAGTGGTAGTAGTAGTTGTTGTTGTTGTTGTAGCATTAGTTGCCGCAACAGACATAGTAGTAGTTGTAAGAGTAGCAATAATTGTAGTCACAGTAGTAGTAGTAGTAGCCACAGTAGTACTAATTGTTGCAGCAACAGCAGTAGTAGTAGTAGTAGCAGTTGTTGTTGTTGTTGTAGTAGTAGTAGTACTAGTAATAGTAGCGATAGTAGTAGTTATTGTTGCTATAGTTGCAGTAGTAGTCGAAGTAGTAATACTAGTAGCAGCATCAGTGGTGATAGTAGTATTACTTGTAGTAGTTGTAGTAAGAGTAGGAGGAGGAGGAGGAGTAGTAGTAGTAGGAGTAGCAGTCGTAGTAGTAGTAGTAATAGTAGCAGTAGTCCAAATAGTAGCAGTAGCAGTAGCAGAGTTGTAGTGGTAGTAGCAAAAGAAGTAGTAGCAGTAGTGATATTAGTAGTAGTAGTGGTTGTACTTGTAGCAGAAGTAGTAGCAGTAGGACTAGTAGAAGTTGTAGTAGAAGCAGTAGTACAAGTAGCATCAACAGCAATAGAAGTAATAGAGGTGGCAGAAGCAATGGTAACAATGGTAGTAGTATTAGTAGTAGTCATAGTAGCGATAGCAATAACAGCAGCAACAACAGCAGTAGTAGTAAGAGCAGTAGTAGTAGATGTCGCCACAGCAGTAGCATTAATAGTAGCTGTAGCAATAGTAGCAGTAGCCGTAGTAGCAGTATTAGTAGTATCAGCCATAATAGCAGTAGTTGTAGTAGTAATAGTAGCAGCAGCAGCAGTAGTAATAGTAGTAGTCGTATTAGCAGCAGTAGAGGCAATTGTAGAATTAGTACTAATTGTAGTAGCATTAACAGCAGAAGCAGTTCTGGTAGTAGTTGTATAGCTAGTGGTAATAGTAGTAGTAATAATATTTATAGTAGCAAAAGTAGTAGCAGCAGCAGTAGTAGTAGTAGGATAAGTAGTTGTAGCAGTGGCAGTAGTAATAGTACAAGTAGCAGTAGTACGAGTAATAGTAGTAGTAGTAGTAGTATCAGTAGTAGTATCAGTAGTAGTTGTTATAGTAGTTGCAATAGCCATAGTAGTCATAGTAATAGTAGTAGCAGAAGCATTAGTACGAGTAATAAAAGTAGAAGTAGTAACAGCAGTAGTAGCAACAGTAGTAGTAGTAGTAGTAGTGGTAGCTATAGTAGCTGTAGTAGCTATTGTAGCAGTAGTAGTAGATATTGTCGTAGAAGAAGCAATAGTAGTAGTAGTAGCAGTAGTCGTTGTAGTAGTAGTAGCTATTGTAGCAGTAGTAGTAGTGGTAGAAGCAGTAGCAACATTAGTGGTAGAAGTAGGAATAGTAGCGGTTGTAATAGTAGTTGTTGTACTAGTAGTAGCAGCAGCAAAAGTAGCAGTAGTAGTAATTGTAGCAGCAGCAGTAGTAGTAGTAGTAGTAGTGTTAGTAGTAGCACTACTAGTAGTAGGAGCAGCAGTTGTAGTAGTATTAGTAGTAGTTATAGTAGTAGCAGTTGTAGTAGTAGCACTAGTAGTAGCAGTAGTGGTAGTAGTAGTAGTAGTAATAGGAGAAGTTGCAGTAGAAGTAGTAGCAGTTACAGGAGCAACAGGAGTTGTAGTTTTTGGTTGTTGTAGTAGTAGCCGTAGGAGCAGTAGTAGCAATAGTAGAAGCAATAGTTGTAGTAGTAGTAGGAGTTGCAGTAGCGTTAGTTCCACTAGTGGTAGTAGTAGAAGTAGCAACTCTTGTAGTAGTAGTAGTAGTAGTAGTATTAGCAGTAGCAGTATTAGTAGCAGTGCTAGTAGTAGTAGTAGTAGTAGTAGTAGTAGTAGTAACAGTAGTAGAAGTAGTGGTAGGAGTAGTGGCAGTCGTAGTAGTATTATTAATAGTAATAGTAGCACTTTTATAGGGAATAGTAGTAGCAGTATAAGTAGTAGTAGTAGAAATAGTAGCAGCTGAAGTGGTAAAAGTAGTAGTAGTAGCAGCAAAAGTGGTAGTAGTAATAGTCATTGTTGTTGTTGTATTAGCAGTTGTAATAATAGTAATAGTAGTAGTAGCTGTATTAGTAGCTGTAGTAGGAAAATTTGAAGTAATTGTAGTAGTTGTAGTAATAGACACAGTAGTAGGAGTAGTAGTAGTAGTAGTAGGAGTTGCACTAGTAGTAGTAGTAGAAGTATTAGTAGTAGCAATTGTAGCAGTAGTAGTAGTAGTAGCAGTAGTAGGAGTTGCTGTTATTGTAGTAGTAGTAGGAGTAGCAGTCGTAGTAGTAGTAGTAATAGTAGTAGCAGTCCTAGTAGTAGTAGTAGTAGTAGTAGTAGTAGTAGAGTAGTAACGGTAGTAGCAGAAGAAGTAGTAGCAGTAGTGATATTAGTAGTAGTAGTGGTTGTATTTGTAGCAAAAGTAGTAGCAGTAGGACTAGTAGAAGTTGTAGTAGAAGCAGTAGCAGCACTAGCAGTAGTACAAGTAGCATCGACAGCAATAGAAGTAATAGTAGTACCATAAGCAATAGTAACAGCAGTAGTAGTATTAGTAGTAGTCGTAGTAGCGATAGCAATAGCAGTAGCAACAGCAGCAGTAGTAGTAGGAGTAGTAGTAGTAGATGTCGCCATAGCAGTAACATTAGTAGTAGCTATAGTAATAGTAGTAGTAGCCGTAGTAGCAGTATTAGCAGTATCAGCCATAATAGCAGTAGTTGTAGTAGCAACAGTAGTAGCAACAGCAGTAGTAATAGTAGTAGTCATAGTAGCTGTGGCAGAAGCAGTTATAGAATTAGTACTAATTGTAGTAGCATTTGCAGCAGAAGCAATTGTAGTAGTAGTTGCATTGCTAGTGGTAATAATAATAGTAATAGTAATAGTAGCAAAAGTTGTAGTAGCAGTAGCAGTAGTAGTAGGATAAGTAGTTGTAGTAGTGGTAGTAGTAATGGTACAAGTAGCAGTTGTACAAGTAATAATAGTAGTAGTAGTAGTATCAGTAGTAGTAGTTGTAGTAGTTGCAGTAGCCGTAATAGTCATAGTAATAGTAGTAGTAGAAGCATTAGTACGAGTAATAGAAGTAGGAGTAGTAGTAGTAGTAGCAACAGTAGTAGTAGTAGTGATAGCTGTAGTAGCTATAGTAGCTACTGTAGCAGTAGTAGTAGATGTTGTAATAGCAGAAGCAATAGTAGTAGTAGTAGCAATGGTAGCTGCCATAAGAGTAGTAGTAGTTGTAGCAGTAGTAGCTATTATAGCAGTAGTAGTGGTAGAAGCAGTAGCAACATTAGTGGTAGAAGTAGCAATATTAGCGGTTGTAGTAGTAGTCATTATTGTAGTAGTAGTAGCAGCAGAAGTAGCAGTAGTAGTTGCTGTAGTAGTAGTGTTAGTAGTACCACAAGTAGTAGTAGTAGCAGCAGCAGTAGTAGTATTAGTAGTAGTTATAGTAGTAGCAGCCGTAGTAGTAGTGGTAGTAGTAGCAGTAGTAATAGAAGAAGTTGCAGTTGAAGTAGCAGTAGTAATAGAAGAAGTTGCAGTTGAAGTAGCAGTAGTTACAGCAACATTAGTTGTAGTTTTTGTTTTTTGTAGTAGTATCCGTAGTAGTAAGAGTCATAGAAGCACGAGTAGTAGTAGTAGCAGTAGGAGTAGAGGTAGTAGTCGTAGGAGTAGCAGTAGAATTAGTAGTAGTAACAGTAGTATTAGTAGTAGTAGCAGTAGTAGTGGTAGTTGATGTAGCAGTAACAGTAGTGGTAGTAGTAGCAGTGGTAGTAGTAGTTGTTGTTGTTGTTGTAGTAGTAGTATAAGTAGCAGTAGTAACAGTAGTTGTAGAAGTAGTAGTAATAGTAATTGTATTAGTAGTACAAGTTGTAGTAGTCCTAGCAACTGTAGTAGTAGTAGAGTAGTAGTAGTTGGAGTTGTAATAGGAGTAGGAGTAGTAGTAGGAATAGTAGTAGTTGTTGTTGTGGCAGTAGAAGTAGTAGAAGTAGTACTAGTAGTAATAGTAATAGTATTAATCGTAACAGTAGTAATAGTGGTTGTAGTAGTAGTAGGAGTAGTAGTATTAGAAGTAGCAGTAGTAGTAGGTGTAGCAGTAGAAGTAGTAATAGAAATAGCAGCAGTAGTAGTACTAGCAGCAACAACGGCAGCAGTAGTAGTGTTTGTATTAGTAATTGTAGTTGGAGTATTGGAAGAAGTTGTCGTAGAAGAAGTAGAAATAGTAGCTGTAATTGTAGTAATAGTAGTAGTAGTAGTAGAGTACTACTAAGAGGAATAGTAGTAGTAGTCCTAATAGCAATATTAGTGGTAATAATAGTAGTATTAGTAATTACAGTAGTTGTATGAATAGTAGTAAGAGCAGTAGTTGCAATAGTAGTAGTAATAGTAGTAGTAGTCATAGTAGTAGTAGTAGTAGTAGTAGTAGTAGCCGTCGTAGTAGTAGTAGCAGCAACAGTAGTAGTAGCAGTACTAGAAGCAGATGTAATATAGTAGTAGTAGGAGTAGCAGCAGTAGTAGAAGTAGCAGTAGTAGTAGTTATATTTGTAGAAGTAGAAACAAAAGTAGTCGTTGCAGTCGCAGTTGGTGTTGTAGTAGTAGCAGAAGCCGTAATAATAGTAGCAGTAATAGTCCTAGCGATCGTAGGAGTAGTAGTAGCAATAGTAGTAGTTGTCCTAGTTGCAGTAGGAGGATTACTAGTAGTAGTAGGAGGAGTAGCAGTGGTAGTACTAGAAGTAGTAGTAGTTGTTGTAGTAGTAGTAGTAGTAGTAGTAGTAGAAGTAGTAGTAGTAGTAGAAGTAGCAGTAGTAGTAGTTGTAGTTGTAATAGTAGTAGTAGTAGTAGCAGTAGCAGCAGTAGTGGCATTACCAATAGTAATAGTTGTAGTAGTAGAAGCAATAGTTGTATTAGTAGTAGTAGTTGCAGTTGTAGTAGTAGTAGTTGCAGTAGTAGCAGTACTATTGATAGTAGTACCAGGAGTAGTAGTAGTTATCATAATAGTAGTTATATCTGTAGTAGTAGTTGTAGTAGTCGTAGCAGTAGTAGTAGTGGTATTGGTAGCATTAGTAGTAGTAGTAGTTGTTATTGTTGCAGAAGTAGTACTAGTAGCAGTTGTAGTTGTTGTAATAGTCATAGTAGTAGTAGTTGTTATAGTAGTAGTTGTTGTAGAAGTATTAGTATAGTAGTAGGAGAAGTTGTACAAGCAGTATTAGTAGTTGTAGTAGGAGAATTTGTATTAATTGTGGTAGTAGTGGTAACAGTCATTGTAGTAGGTGTATTAGTGGTAGCAGTAGGAGTAATAGTAGTAGTCATAGGAGTAATAGTAGTAATACTAGTAATGATAGTAGTATGAGTAGCAGTAGTTTAAGTAGGAGTACTAGTAGTGGTAGTAGCAGTAGTAGTAGTGCTAGTAGTAGTAAAAGTAGTAGTTGTAGGAGTAGTTTTAATTCAAGTAGTAGTAGTTGTAGTAGTGGTGTACTAGTAGTAGCCATAGTTGTAGGAGTGGTAGTCATAGTAATAGTTGTAGAAGTAGTAGTGGAAGTCGCAGTAGTAGTTGTAGAAGTTACAGCCGCAGTAGTACGAGTAGCAGCAACAACATTAGCCGCACAAGTAATAGTAGCAGTGGTAGTAGTTATTGAAGTAGTAGTAGTAGTAGTAGTCATATTAGCAGTAGCAGTAGTCGTTCTAGTAGTAGTTGTTGTAGTAGTACTAATAGCGGTAGTAGTAGTAGTAGAAGTTGTAATGGAAGTTATAATAGAAGTAGTGGTAGGAGTAGCAATAGTAGTAAAAGTAGTAGTAGTCACAGCAATAGTAATAGTCGCTGCAGTAGTAGTAGAACTAGTAGTAAGAGTAGTTGTAGTAGCAAGAGAAGCAATAGTAGCAGTAATTAGAGTAGTCGAAGCAAAAGTATGTGCAGTTCCAGTAGTTGTACTAGCAGTAGTAGTTGTAGTAGTAGTAATAGTAGTTATTATAGTAGTAGTAGCGGTAGTAGTAGTAGTAGTAGCAGGTGTAGTAACAGTAGCAGTAGTAGCCGCAGCAGTAGCCGTAGTGGCTACAGTAGTAGTAGAAGTAGTAGTAGGAGTAGTTGCAGTAGCAGAAGTAGCAATAGTAGCAGTAATTATAGCAGTCGAAGCAGGAGTATGTGCAGTTCCAGTAGTAGTACTAGCAATAGTAGTTCTAGTTGTAGTAATAGTAGTCGTTATAGTAGTAGTAGCGGTAGTTGCAGTAGTAGTAGTAGTAGTAATAGGAGGGGTAGTAACAGTAGTAGCTGAAGCAACAATAGCAGTAGTAGCAGTAGTAGTAGTATTCATAGTAGCAGTTGCAATAGTCACCCTAGTAGTAGTAGTAAAAGTAGCAATAATAGTAGCATAAGTAGTAGCAGTATTGCAAGTAGTACAAGTAGTAGAAGCAGTAGTAGTAGTATCAGTTGCAGCAACAACCGCAATACTAGTAGTAGTAGTAGTAAAAGAAGTAGTAGTAGTAGTAGTAAAAGTAGTAATAGTAGTAGTAGTAATAGTAGTAAAAGTAGTAGTAGTAGTAGTAGAAGTAGTAGTAGTAGTAGTAGAAGTAGTAGTCGTAATAGTAGAGTACTAGCAGCAGTAGCAGCAGCGACAGTAGTAGTAATAGGAGTAGCAGAAGTAGTGGTAGTAGTAGTAGGAGAGTTAGGAGTAGTAGTTGAAATGGTGGAACTACTAGTAGTAGTAATAGTTGTAGTAAGAGTAATAGGAGTAGTAGTAGTATTGCTACAGGAACCATTGCTACAGCATCAACTACTACTGTTGCTACTGCTGGTACTCCTAATTCCGCTACTACTACTTTGACTACTACAATTACTACTGCTATAACAACTGCTATTACTCCTATTACTACTACAACAACAACTACTACTATTACTACTGTTAGTACTATAGCTATTATTACTCCTTTTACTACTACTACAACTGCTACTACTACTACTATCACTACTGCTACTATAATACTAGTACAACTGCTACTACTACTACTACTACTGCTACTACAAAAACTACTATTACTAACACTCCTCGTACTACTACTATGTCTACTCCTACTTGTACTATTATCATTACATCTACTACTCCTCCAATTCCAACCACTACAACTACTCTGACTACAACATCTACTACTGCCATAACAATAACAACAACTACAACTACTCCTACTATTATTACCACTACTACTCCTCCTACTATTACTACTACTACTATTAGTACTATTACTGCTATAACTACTACTCCTTTTACTACTACTATCACTACTACTACTAATTTTACTACAACTGTTGCTGCTACTGCTACTGCAAATACTACTACAACTGCCACTGCAAATACTACTACTACTACTACTTCTATTACTAATACAACAACAACAACAACTACTGCTACTACTACTATTATTACTACTATTACTAATATTACTACTACTAATACCACTGCTGATGCTGCTACTACAACTACTGCTACTACCATGACCACTACTACTCTTGCTAATAAAACTACTGCTGCTTCTGCTGCTGCTACTATTACTACTATTACTACTACTACTATTATTACTACTACTACAACTACAATTACTCCTGCTACTACTACTACTCCGGCTTCAGCTACTACTACTCCTCCTACACGTACTATTGCTACTACTACTCCTACTCCAAATGCTACTACAAGTACAAAAACTAATATTACTACTACTACTACTACTACCTCTGTTGCAACTACTACTGCAATTGCTTCTACAACTGCTGCTTCTACTACTACTTGCATTATTACTAATATTATTAGTACTGCAACTACTGCTTCTACTGCTACTACTACTTCCTCTACTACTACTACTACTAGTAGTAGTCCAACTCCAAATATTACAATAAATACTACAATAATTACTAGTACTACTTCTACTACTACTACGACAACTACTACTACAACAACAACAACAACAAGAACAACAACAATTACTACTACTACTACTACTACTACTACTAATACTACTACTACTAGTAATCCAACTCCAGTAATAACTACTACAACTGCTACTACAATTGGTACTACTACTACTCCTACTCCTACCACAATAATTACTTCTACTACTACTACGGCTATTGCTACAAATACTCCTACCACCACCTCCACCACCACTACTACTACTACTACTACCACTACTACGAATCCTACTACTACTACTGCAACTACTACTACCATTTCAAATAATTCTACTGCTTCTAGTAGCACTACTGATACTACTACTACCACTACTACAACTAGTACTACTACTACAACAAATACTACCACCACTACCACAACTACTGCTACAACTACCACTACAACTTCTACTACTACCACGACAGTTACTTCTACTACTACTACTACTCCTACTCCAACCTCTAAACCTACTACCACTTCTACTACTACAACAACTACTACTACTACTACTACTACAACAACCATGACAACTACATCGAGTGCTACTACTGCTACAATAGTTACTACTACTACAGCTGCTACTACTACCACCACTAGTACTCCAACTGCCACAACAACTACTACTACTAATACTACTACTATTGCTGCAATTACTACTGCTACCTGTACTACTACTACTCCAGCTCCAGCTGCTGCGCCTGCTACTAAAGCAATGTATTACTTCTACTACTACTACTATTGCTTCATCGGCTACTACTACAACTATTACTGCTACTTCAACTACTACTACTTTTCCTACTACTATTGCTACTGCTACTACTTCTTCTACTACTGCAACTACTTCTGCTACTACAACTACAAGCGCAACTACTACAAATGCTGTTGCCACTACTACTACATCACCTACTACTATAACTACTATTACTACTACAACTACTTCAACTATTACTATGACTACTACTGCCTCTACTACTACTACTAGTGCTGCTGCTACAACAATAACAACTACTACTACTGGAACTACTACTACTACTACTACTGATACTGCTACTACTAATACTGATACTGCTACTACTAATACTACTTTTACTACTACTACTAATACTGATACTACTGCTAGTACTATTATTACTACTACTTTTACTACTACTACTTCCATTACTACTACTTCTTCTACTACTACTACAACAACAACTACTACTACTTCTACTACAACTTTCACAACTACCACACCTACTACTACTATCACTACTACCACTACAACTTCTACTACTGCAACTACTAATACTCCTATAGCTTCGAATACCACTATTTCTACTACAACTACTACTTTTACTAGTACTATTACCACCACTACTACTACTACTGCTACAACTACTACAACTTCTACTATTACTACTACTACTACTGCCACTACTACTACTATTACTACTACTGTTACAACTACTACAACTTCAACTATTACTACTACTACTACTACAACAACAACAACTACTACTATTGCTCCTAATGCTTTTGCTTCAATAGCTAGTACTGCTACTACTGCTAGTTCTCCTGCTGCTGCCACTACTACTATAGCTGCTACTACTATCACCACAACAGCTGCTGCTACTTCTAGTGCTACTGCTATATTTCTACTACTACTGCTACTACTACTACATCTACTGCCTATACTACTACTCCTACTAGTACTACCACAACTACTACAACAACTACTACTACTACAACTACCACTACTACTACAGCTATGTTCGCCACTACTTCTACTGTTGCAATTGCAACTACTACTACTGCTCCTACATTAACTACTACTACTACTACTACTACTACTACTGCAACTACAACTACTAATACTACTGCTACTACTACTACTACTATTGGTATTGCTTCCCTACTACTAGTACTACTTCCGCAACAATTACTGGTATAACTTCTAGTGTTGCTACTACTATTGCTCCTTCTAGCACTAATGCTACTATTAGGATTGCTGCTATTGCCACTTCTGCTACTCCTGCTACACTGCTGCTACCATTACTACTACCACTACTACTACTATTGTTACTATAATTGCTAGTACTGCTACTACTATTACCACTACTAGTACTGCTACTACCGCTACTACCGCTACTACCGCAACTACAACTATTACTATCATACTACTACTACTATTATTATTACCACTACTGCTATTGCTACATATGCTAATACTACTATTACTGCTACCACTTCTACTTCTGCTAATATTACTATTGTTGCTACTACGACATCTACTTCTTACACTACAACCACCACAACTACCACTACTTTAGCAACAACACCAACACCAACAACTACTACTCCTATCACTACAACTACTATTACTACCACAACTCATGCTACTACTATAACTACAACTACCACTACTACTACTACAACTACCACCACTACTACTACTACCACTACTACTACAACTACTACTACCACCACAACTACTACTACTACTACCACTACTACTATAACAACAACCACTACTACTACAACAACTACCGCTACTACTACTACTACTTCTGCTACAACTACTACAACTATTACTACTACTACTACTACTGCTACTACTACCACCACCACCACCACCATTGCTACTACTAGTACAACTACTACTACAATGAGTTCTACTACTACTCCTACTACTAACTACTACAATTGCTATTACTTCTACTATTACTGCTATTACTACAACTACTACAACAAGAACTACTACTTGTGCTACTACTATTACTTCTAGTTCTCGTTAAACTACTACTACTACTACTACTACTACTACCGCTACTACTACTACAACTCCAACTACTTTTACTATTACTACTACTACTACTACAACTACTACTGCTACTGTACCCACTAATACAACTATTACTACTACTACTACTACTACTACTACTACTACCGCTACTACTAGCACTACAACTCCAACTACTTTTAGTATTACTACTACTACTACTACAACTACTACTGCTACTATACCTACTAATACAGCTATTATTACTACTACTACTACCACCACCACTACTACTAGTACTACAACTCCAACTACTTTTACTATTACTACTACTACTACTACAACTACTACTGCTACTACACCCACTAAGACAACTATTATTACTACTACTACTACTACTACTACAACTAGTACACCCACTAACACAACTACCACTATTACTACTATTACTATTACTACTGCTGCTGCTACAACTACAACAACTTCTACTTATAGTACTACTGCTACTCCTTCTACTACTACTTCTACTGCTGCTGCTATTACTTTTGTTAGTACTGATACGGCTGCTACTAGTACTACTACTGCTACTACTGCTGTTAGCTCTATTGCTACTGTTACTACTACTAATACGGCTGCTAATGCTACTAGTAGTACTACTACCATGTCCCCTACTGGTACTACATCTATTACTCATAATCCAATTTTTGTTGTGACTATTACTACTACAGATGCTGCTGCTACTTCTACTACTACTACTCCTACTACTACTACTACTACTACTACTACTACTACTACTACTAATAATAATAATAGTAATCCAACTCCAGCAATAACTACTACAACTGCTACTACAACTGGTACTACTACTACTCCTACTACTACAGTGACAACTACTATTACTGCTGCTACCACTACTACTACTTCTACTACTATGACTCCTACAACAACAACAACAACTACTACTATAACTATTACCACTTCTAGTACTACTACTACAACTACTCTTGCTACTGGAACCACTACTAATTCTACTACTACTACTACTAGTGCTGCTGTTGCTGCTACTCCTACTACAACAACCACTACTTGCACTATTACTACTACTATTACTCTTTCTACAACTACTATGATGAATACTACTACTGCTACTTCGACGACTGCTACTACTACTACTACTACTACGATTACTGCTACTATTACTATTACCACTACAACCACCACCACCACCACTACCACCACCACTACTACTACTACTTATACTATTACTACTAGTACTACTACTACTACTACAATTACCTCAACTACAACATCTACTACTACTGGTGCTAATACTCATACTCCTCCGTCTACTACTATAACAACAACAACTACTACTACTATTACAGCAACAACAACAACTACTACTACTAGTACTAATACTACTATTCCTGCTCCTACTTCTACTATGACCACTACTACAACTACAACTTCTAATACTTCGACTACCACTACGACACCTACTACTTTTACCATTTCCATAACTATAGCTATTTCTCCAACTGCTACACCTACGTGTACTAGTACCACTACTACTTCTAGTACTACTAATACTACTCCTTGTACTTTTGCTATTACTACCACTACTATTGCTATTACTCCAACTACTACTACAACAACTACTCCTACCACTATTCCTACTACAACGACTAGTACTACAACTACTGTTGCAACTACTACACTACTTTTACAATTATTATTACTATTACTACTCCTACTACTACACCTACTATTACTAGTACTACTTCTACTATAATTATTTTTGCTACCACTACTACTCCTACTATTTCTACTAGTACTACTAAACCGCTACTATTACTACTACTACGACTACTACTACTACTTCTACTACTACTATATGTACTACTACAATAACTACCACGACGCCTACTGCTAATACTAGTACAACTACTGCTACCACTACCACTTCCACTACAACTACTACTACTACAGCTACTACTCACGCTACTACTACAACTGCTACTACTACTGCAAGCACTACTATCCTACTATAACTACTACAACTACTACTAGTCCCCCACTAACAACTCCTACTACTCCTACTGCTGCTATAACTACAACAACAACAACAACTACTATTACTAATGTTGCTACTGCTGGTACTCCTACTACTATTGTGACTACTACAATTTGTACTACTACTACTACTGCTGCGGCTAGTAGTAGTTCTACTACTGCAACTACTACTACACTACTTCTCCTGCTACTTCTACTATGATGACTACTCCTACTTCTACCACTACTACTTCAGCTACTACTACAACTAATGTTGCTAATATTGCTACTCCAAATACTGCAACTACGACTACTAGAACAACAACAACCACAACAACAACAACAACTAGTACTACTACTCTTGATACTACAACCACTAGTAAAACTATTACTACAAGTACTAGTAATACTACTACTGCTACTACTACTACAACTACTATTGCTACTACTACTACTACTGCTACAACTACTCCTAATTTGTGTATTACTACTACAACTGCATCTACGACTTCTACGACTACTCCAACCACTACTACCGTAAGCCCTACTACTTCAACTACAACTTCAATTGCTACCTCTAATACTACTACAACTACAACCACTAGTACTACTACTGCTGCTGCTACCACTACTACACCTACCACTCGTATGCCACTGCTGGCACTACAACAACTACTGGTTAAACTACTACAACTACTACAACTACTACAACTACTGCTCCTGCTCTGGCTACTACTACAACAAATACAACAACAACTACTACTACTACTCCTACTACTACTACTCCTCCAACTATTACTACAACTACTACTGCAACTGCGCCTGCTCCTCCTACTACTACTACTCCTATGGCTACTACTAGTACTGATACAATTACTACTGTCAACTACTACTATAACAACAACAACTACTAGTACTACTATTACTACTACTGCAACTCCTACAACTACTGCTACTACTACTACTACTATTACTACTACTACTTCTAATACTTTTACTATTACCACTACTAGTACAACTACTATAGCTACTACAGCTACTAGTACTACTACTAGTACTACAACTACTATTATTTGTGCTATTATTACTACAACTACTACTACTATTACTACTGCTACTACTTCTACTACTACTACTACTTCTACTAATATAACTACTACACCTACCAATACTACTACTACATCTACTAATACAACTCCTACTACTCCTAGTGCTTCTCATATTACTACTTCTACTACTGCTATAACCAACACCACTACTACTAATACTGCTACAACTACTGCAACTTCTACTACTACTACTACTACTACTACTACTACTACTAAACTTATCCTTACAACTACTTACTATACTACTACTATATATCCTACTACTACTAACTACTACTACTACTACTACTACTACTACTACTACTACTACTACTACTACTACTACTACTACTACTACTACTACTACTACTACTACTATTGTTGTTGCTGCTGCTCCTACTGCAACTACTGCTACTGCTACTACTGCTACTACTAGTACTCTGATTACTGCTGCTGCTACTGCTATAGTTGCTGCTACTATTACCACTACTGTTGCTACAATTTCTCGCACTACTGCTACTACTACTGCTATTGCTGCTGCTTCTACTTCTACTACCTATACTACTACTCCTACAAGTACTACCACTACTACTACGACAACAACAACAATAATAACAACAACAACTACTACTACGACCACTATTACTACTACTACTACAGCTACTACTACCACTACTACTACTACACCTATCACTACCACTTCAACTACTCCGACTACTACTACTACTACTACTCTATTACTAACACTACTAGTACTACTACTAGTAGTAGTACTAGTACTAGAACTACTCCTAACAATTCTACTATTACTACAACTATTACTACTACTACTGCTACTACTGCTACTATTACTACTACAACTATTACTATGGCTTCTACTACTACTACTACTACTACTACTCCTACTTCTACTATTACAACAATAATTACTGCTACTACTGTTATACTGCAACTCCTGCCAGTACTACCGCACCTACTGCAACTACTACTAATACTACTACTATTACTACTAGCAATACTACTGCTACAACTACTACAACTACTACTGCGACTACTACTACTTCTGCTGCTGCTGCTACTACTGCTACTACAACAGCCACTACTACTACAACTAATACTACTACTACTACTCCTACGAATACTCCAACTCTACTACTACAACTTCTACTACTGCTGCTACTATGACTACAACTACTACTGCTGCCACTACGACTACAACTCCAAATACTACTACTATTACAACTACTATTACTACAACTACTACGGCTACTACTACTATGACTACTACAACGACTACTATCACTACTAGTACTACTGTTGCTTCTACGACTTCCACCACTACTTCGACTCCTAACTACTATAATTGCTACTACTACTATGACAACTACTACTTCTACTACTACTTGCACTACTGGTACTGCTAGCACATCTCCTAAAACTACCACTACTGCAACTACTACTACTTGTATGATTGCTACCACTACTACTACTCCAACTACTTTTTCTATTACTACTACAATTGCTGCTGCTGCTGCTATTACACCTACTAATCCTACTACAACTACTACCGCTACTACTTCTACTGCTACTACTACTATTACTACTCCTTCTAATATTACTACTACTACTTCGGCTATTACTATTGCTACTACTACTGCTACTATTAAAACTCCTACTAGTTCTTCTACTACTACTACTACTTCTACTACTTCTATTATCACAACTACTACTGCTGCTGCTGCTACAATTACTAAAACTTCTACTACTACTACTACTGCTACTCATACTTCTACTACTACTAGTACTACTGTTGCTGCTGCTGCTGCTGCTCCTACTAATGCTGCTACTAATACTACTTCTACTTCTGCTACTACAAACGCTACTACTACTACTACTACTACTGCTACTGCGACTACTGCTGCTGCTACTGCTACTGGTACTACTACTACCACTTCCACTTCCTGTACAACTGATACTACTGCTACTCCTATTTATACTACTGTTATTACTACTACTAATGCTGCTACTCTACTACTACTCTACTACTACACTATTCAAACTACTACTAACGTTGTTGTGCTGCTACTACTACTGCTACTACAATTAGTACTACTACTGCTACTGCTTCTAATAGTACTACTACTACTATTCCTACTCCCTTTAATATGACTGCTACTACTTCGATTATTATTACTACTATACAACTATTACTACTATGATAGCTGCAGTTGCTACTACTGATGCTGCTGTTGCTAGCGGTACTACTACTATACTACTACTACTACTTCTACACAACAACAACAACAACTACTACTACTACTATTACTATTACTCCTACTACTACTACTACTACTACTACTACTACTTCTACTACAACTATTACTACTACTGCTAGTACTACCACTACCACTACTGCTACTACTACTACAATAACAAAAACAACTACTGCTACTACTACTACTAATACCACTACTAATATTGCAACTACTAATTCTACTACTGCTACGACTATAACTTCTACAAGTGCTACTACTACAATTGCTACTATAGCTACTACTGCTATTACCATTGCTACTATGCTACTAATGCTACTTATACTGCTACTAATATTACTATTGCTTCCACTAATACTGCTACTGCGGCTACTAATACTACTACCACTACTTTTCCTACCGCTACAATTCCTGCTACTACTGCTACTACTACTTCTGCTACTGCTAATGCTACTACTACTACTGCACGAGCATTGCTACTGCTACTACTACTGCTACTACTACTACTACTACTACTATCGCGACTACTAATACTTCTACTTCTAGTACTTGTCCTACTACTACTACTAGTACCACTACCTCTACTACGACTACAACAACAACAACAACAACTGCTGCTGCTACAACTACTACTAATACTTTTGCTACTACTACTATCACTTTTCCTACTGCTACTACTACTGCTACCACTACTCTAACAACTACTACTCCTATGAATACTACTTCAACTCCTTCTACTACTACTACTATGACTACTACTATTGCTGCTGCTGCTACAACAATAACAACAACTACTACTACTACTTCTACTACTACTACTAATACTACTACTATTACTTTTACTAATAATAATAATGATACTACTATTACAACTACTTCTGCTAATGCTTCCGCTACCATAACTACAACTACTAAAATTATTACTACTGCTGCTGCTATTCTTACAGATGTTGCTGCTACTTCAACAACTATTACTACTTCACTTACTACTACCACTGCTGCTAGTACTACTTCTACGACTACTACTACTATTGCTGCTGCTACCACTGCTACAACTACTACTGTTGTGGGTACTTCTTTAGCTGCCACAGCTACTACTACTACTACGGCTACTGTTGTTGCTATTGCTACTAGTACAACTACGACTGTTACAACTACTACCACTACTGCCGCTATTACTACTACTATAGCTACTGCTACTGCTACTTCTGCGGCTACAACAATAGCTTGTACTGCTACTGCTACTAGTACTGCTACTATTACTAATACTACTGTTGCAACTACTGCTTCTACTGCTACTACTACTTTTACTACTACTACTGCCACAAATGCTACTACTACTACCACGACTGCTACTACTACTGCTGCTACTACTACTACTACTATTACTACTACTGCTGCTGCTACTGCTACTACTGTTGCTTCTACTACTGCTGCTGCTGCTACTGCTACTATTGTTGCTTCTACTACTGCTACTACTGTTGCTGCTGTATTTGCTACTACAAGTACAATTACTACTAGTAATGCCTCAACTGTTACTGCTATTGATACTACTATTACTTTTGCTGCTACAACTACTGTTGTTGCTATAACTGCTACTATGACTACGGGCACTGCTACTACTACTACTACTGCGACTACTAATAATACTACTACTACATGTCCAATTTCAACTACTACAACTACTACTAATTCTTCTATC
The DNA here is from genome assembly GCA_005019695.1 of Trichopus zeylanicus subsp. travancoricus. Taxonomy (NCBI): domain Eukaryota; kingdom Viridiplantae; phylum Streptophyta; class Magnoliopsida; order Dioscoreales; family Dioscoreaceae; genus Trichopus; species Trichopus zeylanicus. The sequence continues at coordinate 144,927 of RXID01014750.1, forward strand.
ACTACTACAATAACTACTACTGCTGCTACAACTACTACGAATACTTCAGCCACTACTACTACTAACACTACCACTACTCCAACTACTACTACTCCTACCACAACTACTCCAACTACTACTACTACTGCTATAACAACAACTACTACTACTAGTACTACTCCTATTCCTACTATTAATACAACAAGAACAACAACTACTAGTACTAATAATAATACGACTATTACTACTATTACTGCTACTGTTGTTGTAGTAGTAATAGTAGTAGTTGTATTAGTAATAGGTGTAGGTGTAGGTGTAGGTGTAGTAGTAGAAGCAGTAGCAGTATTAATAGTAGTAGGAGTAGATGTTGTTGTAGTAGTAGTTGGGGTAGTAGGAGTAGCAATAGTAATTGCAATAGTGGGAGTAGTTGTTGTAGTTCTAATAGTAGTAGTAGTGGAAGCAGCAGTAGTAGTACTAGTAGTAGTAGTAGTAGTAGTAGTAGTAGTAGTACTAGTACTAGTATTTGTTGTACTAGGTGTAGTAGTAGTACTAGCAGTAGCAAAGTAGTAGTAATAGTAGTTGCAGTAGTAGGACTTGCAATAGAAGTAGTACAAGTAGTAGTAGTAGTTATAGTGGTAGTAGTTGTTGTTGTTGGTAGTAGCAGTTGTAGTAGTAGTAGTAGTAGTACTAGTTGAAGTATTAGTAGTGGTTGTAGTAGAAGCACTAGTAGAAGTAGTAGTAGTAGCAGGAGCAGCAGCAGCAGCAGTAGTAGTAGTAGGAGTTGTAGCCATAGCAACGACAATAGTAGAAGTTGTTCTAATTATATAGTAGTAGAAGTAGTAGCAGAAGCAGTAATACTAGTAGTAGTAGTAGTGCTAGGAGCAGAAGTAAAAGTAACAGTTGCATTAGAAGAAGTTGTACTAGTAGTTATTTTAGATGCAGTACAAGTAGAAGTTGTTGTAATAGGAGTTGGTGTAGGAATAGTAGTAGTACTAGTAGCAATAGTAAACGGAGTTGTAGTATTGGAAGTAGTTGTGCCAGTAGTTGTAGTAGTAGCAGCACAAGTAGTAGTAGTAGTAATAGTACTATTAGTACTAGTAGTAATAGTTGTAATAGGAGTTGGTGCAGTAGGGGTAGTAGTAGGAGCAATGGTGGTGGTGGTGGTAGTAATAGGAGGAGGAGTATTAGTAGTAGAAATGGAAATAGTAGCTGTAGTAGGAGTAAAAATAGAACTAGAAGTAGTAGCAGGAGTAGCGGTAGACGCAGCGGTAGTAGTAGCAACACTAGTCATAGAATTAGTAGGAGTAATAACAATAGTAATTGAAGTAGTAGTAGTAATAGTGGTGGTAGTAGTAGTAGTTGTAGTAGTAGTAGTAGTAGTAATAGTAGTAATAGTAGTAGTAGTTGTTGTAGTAATAGCAGTGTTAATTGCAGCAGCAGCAGTAGTAATAGTAGTAGTTGTCGCAGTAGTGGTAGTAGTAATAGCAGCAGCAGCAGTAGTAGTAGGAGGAGTGTTAGGACTAGTAGTAGTAGTAGGAGTAGTAGTAGTAAGAGTAGTAGTAGTAATAGCAGTACTAGTAGCAATAGTTGTAATAATAGTAGTAGGAGTAGTTGTGGCAGTCGGTTTAGGAGTTGGACTAGTTGTAGGAGTAGTTGTAATAGTAGTAGTAGTAGTATTAATAGCTGAAGTAGTGGTGGTGGTAGAAGTGTTTGGGGTAGTAGTAGAAGTGGTAGGAGTAGTAGTAGTAGTAATAGTAGTAGTAGTTGCTGTTGTAGTAGTATTAACAACAATAGCAGAAATACTAGTAGTAGGAGTACTAGTGGCAGTTAGTGTAGGAGTAGGTGTAGCACTAGTTGTTGTTGTTGAAGTAGTATTAGTAGTAGTAGTAGTAGAAGATGTAGTAGTATCCATGTAGTAGTAGTAGTTGTAGCAACAGTAGCAGCAGCAGTAGTAGTAGTCGTGGTAGTAGTAGTTGTAGTAGTCCTAGTAATTGTAGGAGCAAAAGAAGTAGTAGTAGCAGTAGTTGTTGGAGCAAAAGTAGCAGCAGTTGTTGTTGTTGTTGTTGTAGTAGTAGTAGTAGTTATAATAATAGTTGTAGTAATACTAGTGTATTATGAGTGATATTGCCACTGCTACAATTGCTTCTACTACAACTACTAGTACTACAGCTACTACTACTACTCTTGATACTACTACAACTATTACTACTACTACTACTTCTACTACAACTACTCCTGCTACTTCTACAACTATGACTACTATGACTATTGTTGCTGCTACTACCATTTCTACTACAAGAACTACTACTGTTGCTACTACCTCAACTACAACAACTACCGCTTCTCCAACTACACTACTACTATTACTACTACTACTTCTACTACAACTATTATTGCTAGTACTACTGCTACTATTACTACGATGACCACTACTACGACTACTATCCCTACTACTGCTGCTGCTACTACCACTACTTTTGTTGTTGCTACTACCATTACTACTGCTACAACAACTACCGCTACTACTACTACTACTACTTCTACTGCAACTATTACTATTTCTACTACTATTACTAAGTAGCTTCTTCTGCTACTGCTACTAGTACTACCACTACTACTACTACTACTACTTACTACTTTTGCTACTTCTACTTCTGCTACTATTACTACTTCTGCTACTACTAATATTACTGCTACTACTAGTAACACTACTTCTTCAACTACTACTATTACTACTACTAATACTACTACAACTTCTTCAACTACGACCATTACTACATCTACTACGACTACTACTACTACTACTCCTACTATTACTACTGCTCCTACTACTACCACTACTAGCCCTACTGCAACTACTACAACTACTACTACGACTACTGCTACTACTACAACTACTACTACTATGACACCTACTACTACAACTATTAATGCTACTGTTACTTTGACTACTACAACTACTGATACTGCTACTACTACTATTACTACTGCTACTACTACTATTGAAACTACTAATATTCCTACTACCACTACCACTACAATGATTGCTACTACTAGTACGACTACTACTACTTCTACTACTACTACTATTACTACCACTACTGTTGCTGCTACTTCTACTGCTATACTACTACTACGCTACAACTAGTAGTACTACTACTCCTACAACTACTACTTCTACTACTACAATTGCTACTATTTCAACAACTGCAACAACTACTGCTTCTTCTTCTACTACGACTGCTACCACTGCTACGATTACTACAACGACTACTACTACTACTACGACGATGACTACTACTACTACTACAACAATAACTATGACTACTACTACCGCTACTACCAAAACTACTATCACAACTATCACTAAAACTACTACAACTACAACAACTACTACTGCTACTATTACTACTATGACTACTACTACTGCAACTACAACAACCACTACTACTAGTACTATGCAACTGCTGCGGCTCCTACTGCAACTACTACTACTATTACTAGTACTAATATAACTACTACTACTTCAACGACGACAACTACTACTACTGCTGCTGCTGCTACTACTACTTTTACTACTACTAATGTTACTACTTTTGCTACTAATAATATTACTGCTACTCCTAGTACTTCTGCTGTGACGACAACTACTTCTACTACTAGTACTACTACTACTACGACTACTACTGCTGCTGCTGCTACTACCACTCCCACTAATACTACTACTACTACCACCACCAGTACTACTACTACTATTATGACTACATCAAATACAACAACAACAACAACAACTCCTACTAGTACTATGGTGCGGCAGCTGCTACTATTGCAACTGCTACTACTATTACTAGTACTACTGCCACCATTACTACTATTACTACCACAACTACTATTACCACTACAACTACTGCTCTTTCTACTACTACTACCACTACTATTACTACAACTACTGATACTACAACTACTACTATTACTACTAGTGCTACTACTAATATCACTACTACAACTAGTACTCATAGTACCCCTACTGCTACTATTACAACTCCTTCAACTACGACTATTACTAGTACTACTACTATTACCATGACTACGACCACTACTAGTACTACAACAACTACTACTTCTATTGCTACTTTTACTACTACAACAACTACTATTATAGTTGCGATTACTATCACTGCTATTATTGCTACTACTATTACTACAACTACTACTACTCTTACTACTACTCCCGCTACAACTACTACTATTAATACTACTATTGCTTTTGCTTTTATTGCTACTTTTTCCGCTACTCCTACTTCTACTCTGACTGCTATGCCTACTACTAACACTGCTCTCGCTACAATAACTACTACTACAAATACTACTGCTATGACTATTGCAAATACAACAAGAACAACAATGGCAACTACTACGACTACTACTAGTACAATGCTACAGCTGTTGCTAATACTGCAACTACTACTATTATTAGTACTACTACTGCTACTACTACTACTACCACCACTACTACTACTATTACTACTACTGCTGCTACTTCTATAACTACTACAACAACTATTACTACTACTTCTGCTACTTGTACTACTTCTACTATTACTACTAATGTTACTACTAATATTATTACTACTACTAGTACTACTACTCCAACTACAACTACTACTAGTACTACTACTATTATTACAACTCCTTCAACTACTACTATTACTACTACTATGACAACTATTGCTACTGCTACTACAACTACTATTAGTACTACAACTACTACTATTACTACTACTATTACAACTACTACTTCTACTACTACTTTTAGAACTACTATAACTACTATTAAAGTTGTTATTGCTATTGCTACAACTACTTCTACAACTACTACAACTACTACTCCAACTATAACTCCCGCTACAACAACTACTATTAGTATTACTATTGCTACTGCTTCTACTGCTACTTTTTCTACAACTCCTACTTCTACTCCTACTACTACTCCTACAACTAATACTACTCCAGTTGCAACTACTGCTACTATTACTACTACCACAACTACTACTACTACTACTATTACGATCACTACTACTACTTCTACTACAACTATTGCTACTAAAACGGTTACCACTACTACTACAACTAATTCTACTACTACTATTCTACTACTCTGACTAATACTACTACTACTATTTCTACCCCTATTAATTCTCCTACTACTATTGTTGCTGCTATTGCTTCTACTGCTGTTGCTACTTCTACTACTCCTATTAATTCTCCTACTACTACTGTTGTTGCTATTGCTACTCCTGCTACTACAATGACTACTACTACTACTACAATGTCTGCTACGTCTACTACAAGTTTTACTACTAATATTACAACTACTCCATGTACTACTAGTACTATGACAACTACTACAACAACAACAACTATTTCTATTACTACTAGTAGTTCTACTACTACGGCTGCTGCTAATACTACAATTGCTAGTATTACTACTACTTCTAGTACTCATACTACTACTACTACTACTACTACTACTACTACTACTACTACTACTACTACTACTACTACTACTATTATTAGTACTACTACTCGTACTATTACTACTACTATTACTCTACAACTACAACAACAACAACTACTACTATTATTGTTGCTACTAATATTATAATAACTACTACTACTATTATGTCTACTACTGCTCTGCAGCTGCTGCTACTACTACTACCACTACTACTTCTGCAACAACCACTACCACTATTGCTACCACTGCTGCTACTATTGCTTGTACAACAACTACTACTATTACTACTACCACTACCACAACAACAACAACAACTACGACTACTACTTCTACTACTATTACTACTAGAACTAATACTGTTGCCGCTCTTGCTTCTAATACATCCGTTTCTAGAACAACTACTAGTAGAACGACAACAATTACTACTACTACTAATTATGCAACAATTACTACTGGAACTAACACTACTGCTGCTACTTCTGCTACTATTGCTACGGCTTTTGTTACTACGACTCCTACTAATGCTACTACTACTTCTACCACCACTACTGCTACTACTACAGCTGATACTGCTACTCCTACTACTGCTGTTGCTACTCCTCCTACTACTACTACTATTAGTACTACCCCTACTGCTACTCCTACTACTGTGATTCCTACTACTATAAATGCTATTGCTACTGCTACTCCACCAACTACAACAGCAAGTACTACTACAACAACAACAATAACTACTACTACTACTACTACTATTACTTCTACTGTTGCTACTACTACTACAACTTCTGCCACTACTACTACTGCTGCTTCAACTCCTCCAACTACTACTTCTGTTGTACTACTACTATTATTTCTAGTACTACTACTACTGCTACAACAGCTGCTACTATAAATATTACTACTACTACTACTACTGCTACTACTGCAACCACTACTACTGCTACAACTACTACTACTACTGCCACAACTACTGCCACTACTACTACTGTTGCTGCTGCTACTACTATTGCTATTGCTACTCCTACAACTTCTACAACTGCTCCTACAACTTCTTCTTGTACTACATTACTACTTCTGCTACTGTGCCACAACTACTACTACTTCTGCCACTACTACTACTTCTGCTGCTGCTGCTACCACTACTATTGCGACTATAACTTTTTCTTGTACAACTATTACTACTTCTGCTATAGCTACTCCTAGTACTACTATAGCGACAACTGCTATTTTTATTATTACTTCCGCTACTCCTACTTCTAGTACTGCTACTACTAGTACTGCTGCTACTGCTACCCCTACTGTTGCCGCTACTTCTACTACAATTACTACTACTATTACTATTACTACACTAGCTACTACTCCTACTACTACTACTGCTGCTGCTACAACTCCACCTACTACATCTACTGCTACTACAACTACTGCTATTGCTACTGATACTACTACAACGCCTCCTCCTACTATTACTCCTAGTATTACTACTTCTACTACTACTGCTACTACTACAACTACTAAACTACTACAACTACGACTGCTACTGCCACTACTACTGCTCCTACTACTACTACTACTACTACTATAACTACTATTACTACAACAACTGTCACTGCTACTACTACTTCTACTAATACTACTACTGCTACTCCTATTGCTACTGCTGCTACTACAACTGCTGCTACCACAACTGCTACTACTGCTCCTATTGCTACTGCTACTACTACTACTACAACTACTTCTAGTACTACTACTACTACTATTCTTACTGCTGCTACTACTACTCCTACAGCTACTATTACTACTCCTATCGCTACATCTACTACTACTACTATGGCTACTACCATTACTACTACTCCTATGACTACTACTACAACTACTACTACAACTATAACAACTACAATTACTATTACTACTACTCCTCCAAATACTAGTACTACTATTAAAGCTACTACTACTACTGCCACTAATACTACTACTATTACAACTACTCCTACTCCAACTACAACTCCTACAACTATTCCTACTACAACTTCTGCATGTACTACTACTACAACCACTACCACTACTGTTGCTGCTATTGCTGCAACTTCTACTACTACTGCTACTACTTCAACTACTATTTCTCCTAGTTTTGCTCCTAATACTACTACTATGAGTACTAATACTACTACTGCAGCTACTGCTATTGCTACTTCTACTACTACTACTGCAAATACTAGGTTTTACTACAACTACTTGTGCTACTACCACTACTATGACTACTACTACTGCTATTACTACTTCTACTACTACAAGTACTACTACGAGTGCTACTACTTTTACCATTGCGACTACTACTACTACTAATACCTCCACAACTACAACTACTACTACTATGAGAACTATTGCAACTCCTCTTACTAGTATAACTATCACTATTAGTACTACTATTGCTACGCTTGCTACTACTGCTACTATGGCTACTACAATTACTACTCCCTCTACTTTAACAACTGCTTCTATTGCTACAACACTACTACCATAACTAATACTGTTGCTACTACAACTACTCCTATTGCTAGTACTACTACTTCTACTGCTACTACTACGACTACTACTACCACGACTACTACTATTACTACTACTACTACGACTACTAAAACAATAATTATTGCTACAACTACTTCTACTAATACTTCGATCGCTACAACTACTACTACTACTACTACTACTACAACTACGACTACTATTGCCAGTACTATTGCTCCTCCTCCTCCTACTACTACTACTATAACTACTATTAATACAACAACTATCACTGCTACTACTACTTCTACTACTACTACTCCTCCTATTGCTACTGCTACTACTACTACTACTACTACTACTCACCCAACTACTAGTAGGACTATTACTGCTACTACCACTTTTGCTGCTACTACTACTACAATTGCTGCTACTATGACTACTACTACTACTACTACTACAACTACTACTACTACTACAACTACTACTACTACTACATCAATAACAACCACTACAGCTGCTACTGCTGCTGCAACAACTACTACTACAACTACTTCAACTAATATTACTGTTGCTACTACTACTACAACAACTCCAATTCCTACTTCTAATACTACTACTACTACTACAACAACTACCACTACTACTCCAACTACTACTACTTCTGTTGCTACTACCACTACTACTGCTACTACTACTACTACTGCTACTACTACTACTACTGCTACTACTACTACTACTACTCCAACTACTACTACTTCTGTTGCTACTACCACTACTACTCCAACTACTACTACTTCTGTTGCTACTACCACTACTACTGCTACTACTACTACTACTACTACTACTACTACAACTACTACTATTGCTACTTCTTGTTCTACTACTACTACTCCTGCTACTACCAATACTATGACAACTACTACCGGTACTACAGCTACTAATACTACTGCTGCAACAACTACATCTATTGCTACTACTATTTCTACTATTACTACTACTAAAACTTCTACTACTACTAGTACTATAACTAGTATTGCTGCTACTACTACTACTAATTCCTTTACTACTACAACTACTGCTACTACAACTACTATGCTTAATCACGCTACAACAACAACAACTACTACTACTGCTGCTACCACTACTACTACTACCACCACCTGTACTACTACTGCTACTTTTCCTCCTTCAGCTACTACTACTGCTACAACTTCTGCTACTACTTCTACTTCTACTATTGCAACAACTACTACTACTACACTTACAGCTACTACTACCACCACTACCGCTACAGCAACCACTACTATTGCTACTACTACTACTACTACAACTACTGTCGCTACTATAGCTATTGCTATTACTGCTACTACTACTACTACATCTCCTACTATTACTAGTACAACTGCTACTACTAAGGCTTCTACTACTATTACAATTGGCACAACTACTATTACCTATACTAGCACTAGTGCTAGTACTACCACAATCACTTTTGCTTCTACTACTACTACTACTACTAGTACTTCTACTTCTACTACTACTGCTGTGACTACTGCTACTGCTCGTACTATTACCACTACTACTACTACTACTGCAACTACTGCTACACCTACTATGACAACTACTACTACAATCGCAAATATTACCCCTATTATTACCACTAATGCTGTTGTTACTACTACTGCTGCTACTACAGCTACTACTTCTCCTCCTCCTCCTCCTCCTACTACTACTACTACTGTTACTACTACTACCACTACCGCTACCGCTACTACTGCTACTAATCATCCACTTAACACTACTAATACAACAACAACAACTACTACTACTAATAATAATAATAACAATACAACTATTTCTACTACTACTACTACTACTGCAACTACTATTGCTATTACTGCTACTACTGCAACTACTATGACTTCTCCTACTAGTACTACTATTGCTACTACTTCTACTATCATGACTACGGCTACTCGTACTGCTTGGATAACTTTTGCTAATAGTAGTACTACTATTGCTATTGCTACTACTACTGCAACTACTAGGACTTCTCCTACTAGTACTACTATTGCTACTACTTCTACTATCATGGCTACGGCTATTGCTTCTACTACTACTGCTACTCGTACTGCTAGGATAACTTTTGCTAATACTACTAATGCTACTGCAACTGCTACTACTACTTCTACTATGACTACTACTACTACATCTACTTCTGTTATTGCTACTACTATTGCTACTACTGCTGCAACTACTACTACTCCTACTACTACTACTACTACTATAGCAGCTACTTTTGCTACTAACACTACTACTATTACCACTATTCTTGCTGCTAATGCTATTACTACTACTATGACAACTACTTCGGCTAGTACTACTACTACTACTACTAGCACTATTAGTGCTATTACTGCCACTACAATGACCACTACTACTACGGCTATTAATACTACTGTTGCTGCTATTGCTTGTGCTACTACTACTATAATGACTACAGCTACTACTACTACTACTACTACTACTCCTACTACTTCTACTACTACTTCTGGTACTACTACTACTACTCCTACAACTTCTATTTCTCCTACTACTACTCCCGCAACTACTAATACTACTATAGCTGTTGTTGCTACTGTTGCTCCTACTACTACTACTACTACTATTGCTGCTGAAGCTATTCATACTACTGCTACTACTCCTATTGCTCCAACTACCACAACTACTACTATGCCCTCTACTACCACTACTACTAGCACTACTGCTATTAGCAATACTACTACTACAACTACTACTGTTGTGACTACTACTACAGCTTCTACTATTACCTCAACTACGGCTGCTACTTATTAACTACTACTGCTACCACTGCTACTACTACTACTACTATTACTACTACAGTTAATACACCTACGGCTACTACTACTACTACTACTATCACTACTGCTACTATTATGACTACTATTTCTACTACAATAACTAGTACTGCTCCTACTGCTACTGCTACCACAACTACTATTACTACTACTGCTAGTACTACTTCTACTGGTTTTACTACCACTACTACTACTACTACTATTACCACTACTACTAATACTACAAATATTACTACTACTACTGCTATGCCAATTACTGCTACTATTGCAACTACTCCTACTACAGTCACTCCTGTTACTACTTCTAGTACTACTATTGCTACTATTAACACTACTACCACCACTACTACTATGACTATTACTAACACCACTTCTACTACTAAAACTATTGCTACTCCTACTACTACCACCACCACCACTACTATTACTATTATTACCACTACTACCACTATTACTCCAACTACTACTATGCCTACTACAACTACTGCTGCTACTACTACTATTACTACTAGTACTACTACTACTATTATTACTACTACTACTACTACAACTCCTAGTACCATTGATCATCATTTTCATACTACTGCTACTACTACTACTCCTTGCACTTCTACTACTACAACCCCTACTACTACTACTACTACAACTCTTACTACTACTACTATGACTACTACCACAACTGCTACTATTATCTCTGCTCGTATTACTGCTGGTACTACCACAACTATTACTACTATTATTGGTATAATTATACAACTACTCTTACTACTGCTACTACTTTTGCTACTACTATTACTGCTACTACTACTACTATTACTATTGTTACTAGTATAATTACAAACATGACAATTACTACTGCTACTACTACTGCTACTACGACTGCTACTCTGACTCCTACTATTGCTACTACTACTATGACTACTCCTTGTACTAGTTCTACTACTACTACTTTTGCTACAACTATTACTACTATTGCTACGACTACTACAATGCTACTACTGCTGCTTCTACTATTTTTGTTGCTACTACTGCTTCTACTTCTATTAGTACTACTATGATAACAACAACAACAACTACTTCTACTGCTTCTACTCCTACTTCTGGTACTACTACTCCAACACCAACTCCTACTCGCACTACTTCCACTCCTACTTCTACTACTACTACCACACTTACTCCTACTGCTACTTCTAATCCAACTTCTACTATTAACACTCCAACAACTATTATAACTACTACTTTGACAACTACTCCTACTCCTACTACTACTACTGTTGCCGCTAGTATTGCAACTACTACTGCTACTTCTACTAGTTTTGCGATTAGTACTAGAAAAACTGCTACCACTACCACCACAACTAGTGCTGCAGCTACTGCTACTATAATAACAACAACTACTACTACTACTACTACTATTGCTACCACTGCTACTACTACTACTACTATTTCAGCTTCTACCACTAGTACTACTACAAGTAATGCTGCTGTAACTCCTAGTACTACTCCATCTACTCCAATAGCTATTACTACTCCTACTACTCCAACACCTAGTACCACCACTACAGCTACAACTACTATTACATCTTCTACTACTACAACTACTAGAACTACCTCTACTACTTATATTGCTGGTACTACTACTTCAACTACTACTACTAATACTACAACTAGCACTACTACTAATATTTATACTACTACTGCTACTACTACTCCAATTGCTACTGCTACTACTACGCCTATGACTACTACTACAACTACTACTACTACTCCTACTACTACTTCTACCACCACTACTACTACTACTTCTACAGCCACTACCACCACGAAGACTACAACAACAACAACAACTACTACTACTACTACCACCACTACTATTACTACTACTATGACTACTATGACTACTATAACTTTAACTACTAGTTCTAGTACTACTGCTGCTGTTGCTACTACTGCTACTATTAAAAGTACTAGTACTACTACTTTCTACTACTACTTGTACTACTACTACTACTACTACTACTACTACTACAGTAGATACCACTACTACTGCTGCTGCTTCTGCTATTGTGGTTGCCACTACTACTATTATTGCTACTACCACTACTAATGCTAACACTTCTATTACTACTACAACAACAACAACTACAACTACTATACTAATACTACTACTTCTACTGCTACTTCAGCTACCACTATTCCTACACCTACTCCTACACTAACTACTTGTACTACTACTAGTACTGCTACTTCTACTACTACTTCTACTACTACTACTACACTTACTCCAACTCCTACTACTACTTTTAATCCAGCTCCTACTACTAATACTCCAATTACTACTACACCTGCTACTACTACTCTATATCCAACTCCTACTCCTACTAGTCCTCCACCTCCTATTTCTACTGCTACTGCTGCTACTGTTGCTACTCCAACTGCACCTCCTCCTCCTCCTCCTACTACTGTCGCTACCTACTGCTACCCCTACTACTACTACTACTACTACTACTACTACCTACTACTACTACCACCACCACCACCACCACCACCACCACCACCATCACTTCTACTACTACTACTACTACTACTACTGCTGCTGTTGCTGCTGCTACTACTACTGCTACTACTACTACTACCATTCCTACTACTATTACTACTACTACAACTTCCACACCTATTACTACTACTACCATGACAACTACCACTGCTACAACTACTGCTACTGCTGCACCTGCTACCATTGTCACTAGTGCTATTGCCACTACTAATACTCCTCCTCCTTCTACTACTACTACTATTGCCACTACTACTACTGCTACTCCTGCTACTACCTCGACTTTCACTATTATTGCTACTACTGCTGCCACTGCTGCTGCTGCTACTGCTGCTACAATGACTACTCGTATTGCCACTATAGCTACTCCTACTATGAGTTCTACTACCACTATGGCTACTACCTTTTTTACTATTACTACTACTACTACTACAACAAAAACTACAACAACAAGAAGTACTAGTACCACTACTACTCATCCAACTACAAGTACGACTATTACTACCGCTACTACAACTACTACTACTATTATTACTACTCCTACAACTTTTCCAACTACAATTTTGGTTAATAATAACACCACAATAACTACAACTACTACACCTACTACTACTATGACTACTGCAGATACTAGTACCACTATTGCTACTGCTTCTACTACTACAACTACCAATATTACTACTACTACTACTCCTACTACTACTAATTCTGTTACTACTACTATAGCTACTACCACTACAACTAGCACAACTACAACTACTAGTAATGTTGTTGTTGCTGCTGCTCCAACTACAACTACTACAACTACTACTTCTGATGCTACTACCACCATTACGACTGTTGCTACTGCTACTATTACTACTACTGCTACTGCTGCTACTATGGCTGCTGCTACTACAACTGCTACTACTACTCCTACTACTAGTACTACTTCTAATACAAATACTAGTACTACTGCTATCACTTCTGCGGCTATGACTACAATAGTAACCACAACTGCTGCTACTACTACTACTCCTACTACATCACCTACTTCTACTAATAATACTAATGCTACCGCCACTACAACTACTCCTACTACTTCTACTACTATTACTAAAATAAGTACTACTGCTACTGCTTTTGCTAATACTACAGCTACAATGAGTACTTCCACTACTATGACTACTACTTGTACTAATGTTACTACTACTACTACTATTGGTATTATTACTACTACTGCTGCTACTACTACTACTACAAATGCTGCTGCTACTACTACTACTACTACCATTACTTTTGCTTCTACAACTACACCTACAACTACTACTACTATTTCTACAAATGCTACTACTACAACTACTACTGCTAATAGTACAACTATGGCTACCACTATTACTACTACTACTACTCCTGCTGCTAATAGTACCACTACTACTACTACTACTTCTACTACTTCTACTAGTACTACTACTAATGCTGCTACTGTTACCACTAATACTACTCCTACTGCTCCAACTGCTAGTACTTCTACTGCTACTACTCAAACTAGCACTACTCCCACTACTTTTGCTAATACTACTACAACTACAACAAGTACTTCCACTACTACGACTACTACTTGTACTCATATTACAACTACTGCTACTGGTACCATTACTACTGTTGCTACTACTACTGCTACTAAAATAGCTACTACTGCTACTACTACTAATACCATTACTTTTTCATCTACACCTACACGTACTACTACTACTACTACTATTGCTACAAATGCTACTACAACTATACCAACAATAATAACAACAACAACAACAACAACTGCTGCTACTGCTGCTAATAGTACCACTACTACTACTACTTCTTCTACTACTACTAATGTTGCTACTATTAGCACTAATACTACTCCTACTACTCCAACTGCAGTACTTCTACTGCTACTACTAAAACTAGTACTACTGCTACTACTTTTGCTAATACTACTACAACTACGATAAGTAATTCCACTACTATGACTACTACTTGTACTATTATTATTACTATTGCTACAACTGGTACTGTTACTACTGCTGCTGTTACTATTGCTACTACAACAGCTGCTGTTGCTACTACTACTACCACCATTACTTTTGCTTCGACAACTACACCTGCTACTACTGCTACTATTGCTACAAATGCTACTACTACTACAACTATAACTACTACTACTACTACTACTTCTTCTAGTGTTGCTAATAGTACCACCACCACCACTACTACTACTACTACTACTTGTACTACTACTAATGCTGTTGATGTTACTACTAATACTACTCCTACTACTCCAACTACTACTACTTCTACTGCTACTACTACTACGACTAAATCTACTACTTATACTGCTACTGCTACTACTATTGCTACTACTACTGCTACCACTACAACTATTTTGACCACTGTAATTATTATTTCTACCACAACTACTTCTACCACCACAGCTGCTACTGCTGCTGCTACTACTACTACTACCACCACCACTATGACTACTCCTATTGCTACTACAACTTCTACTACTTCTACCACACCTACTACTACTCCTCCCCCTACTACAACTACTACTACTTCTACAACTACTACTGCTACTTCTACTATTTCATCTACTACTACTATGGCAACTACTTCTACTACTGCTACTAATATTGCTACTACTACCACCACTACTACTACTACTGTTACAACAACAATAATTACTAAAATAACTACTACTACTCCAACTACTAGTATAAGTATTACTGCTATTACTACTACTATTACTACCACTTCTACTCCAACTGCTACTCCTACTACTATTCTCACTATAATATCTACTAATACTACCACCGGAAAACTAAAAAAAAAAAATGAATGGGAGAGAAAGGTAATACTACTACTGCTACAACAAACACCACTGACTACGCTATATTAATGCTCCAGCTGCTAGAACTACTACTACCAGCTATAGTAACATAATACGGTTTGCTAGCTACGACTACTACGGCTAACTACTCTCATTCCTGGGCACTAAGACGGCTACTCTTCAACTAAACTACTCTACTTCACTACCAAGAACAACAACAACTGCGGCATGCTACTCGCTGCTACTACTACTACTATGGGTACTGCTATTAAAATAACTGCAACCACTAACTACTACAACGGACTCTACTAACGAACATATTTTACTGACTACTACTACTCACTGCACCTACTCACTATGACTGTTACAACTATACTACGACGACTAATACTACTACTACTAACACTATAACTACTATAACTACCGCTACGTACTACTACTACTGTTGCTACTTCTACTACTACTAATACTACCAATACTACTATGACTACTACTACTACTACTATGACTACTAACATTGTGGCTACTAATACTACAACTACAATAACTACTACTACTCTTGTAGTTGCTCTTGCTCCTGCTACTACAACTACAACTACTATAGCTACTGGTACTACTACTACTACTACTACTACTACTACTTTTGCTACTACTATGGGTCATGGTAGTAACAATAATAGCAATCATAGTAGTAGTTGTATTAATAGCAGCAACAGCAGCAGAAGTAGTAGTGGTAGTAGTACTAGTAGTAGTAGGAGCAGTTGCTATAGTAACAATAGTAGTTGGAGTAGGAGTAGAAGTAGTAACAGTAGTAGGAGCAGTAGTAACAATAGAAACAAAAGTAGGAGTAGTAGCAAGAGTTGTAGTTGTAGTTGGAGTACGAGTAATAGTACTAGTAGTAGAAGTGGTCGCATTAGTAATAGTATTTGTTATTATTGTTGTTGTTGTTGTTGTTGTCATAGTAGTACTAGTAGTAGAAGTGGTAGTTGTATTAGTAGTAGTAGTAATAGCAATCATTTTAGTAGTGGTAGTAGTAGCAATAGTCGTAGTAGATGTAGTAGTCGTAGTAATAGCAATAGTAGTAGTAGCAGTTGTAGCAGTAGTAGTTTAGCAAACTAGAGTAGTAGCAGTAGCAGTAGTTGTAATAGTAGGAGGAGAAGTAGTAGTAGTTGTAGTGGCAACACAATTAGTAGTCAAAGTAGTAGTACAAGTAGTAGTTATTGTAGCAGCATTAGCAATGGTAGTAGTGGTGGCAGCTGCAGTAGTAATAGTCGTAGCTAGAGTTGCAGTAGTAACAGTAGTAGCTAGAGTAGCAGTAGTAATAGCTGTAGCTAGAGTAGCAATAGTAGTAATAGCAGTAGTAAAAGTATTAGTAGTAGTAGTAGCTATAGTAGCAGTCATGGCATTAGTAGTAGTTGTCGTAGTAGCAATAGTAGTATTAGTTGTTGTCATACTAGTAACAGCAACAGCAGCAGCAGCAGTAGTAGTGGTAGTAGTGGCTGTAGGAGCAGTGGCATTAGCAGGAGCAGTAGTTGTACCACTTGTAGTAGCATCCGTAATAGTAGTTATAGTAGTAGTAGTTCTAGTAGTAGTACTAGCAATTATACTTATAGTAGTAGTACTTGTAGTAGTAGTACTAAAAGTATTGGTAGTAGAAGAGTAGGGCAAGCTGTAGTAGGAGCAATAGCAGTACAATAAGTTGTAGTAGTAAGAGAAGTAGTAGTAGCAGAAGTAGCAGTAGCTCTAATACAAGAGTAGTAGTAGTAGTAGGAGTAATTGTGGTAGTAGTAGTAGGAGTAGTAGTAGGAGTAGTAGTAGTAGCAGAAGTAGTAGTAGTAGACGTAATAGTAGTAGTAGTAGAAGTAGTAGTAGCAATTGTAACAGTGGTAGTAGCAAAAGTAGTAGTAGCCATTATAGCAGTGGTAGTTGTAGTAGCGGCAGCGATCGTAGCAGTAGTAGCAGTAGTAGCCATTATAGCAGTAGTAGTTGTAGTAGTAGTAGCAATAGTAGTACTAGTAGAAGTAGTAGTAGTAGTAGAAGTAGTAGTAGTAGAGGTAGTAGTAGCAGTAGAAGCAGTAGTAGCAAGGATTTGTGCATATGCTAGTGGAAAATTTAATCCTCCCAAATCAACAATTGATGCAGAAATCCATGCAGTGATGAACACTATGGAGGCCCTAAAAATCTATTATCTAGATAAGAAAGAACTCATTATCTGCACTGTAACAATGGTAGCCGTAGTAGCAGCAGTAGCCATTATAGCAGTGGTAGTTGTAGTAGTAGTAGCCATTATAGCAGTGGTAGTTGTAGTAGCAGTAGAAGCAATAGTAGTAGTTGTAGCCATTATAGTAGTGGTAGTTGTAGTAGCAGTAATAGCCATTACAGCAGTGGTAGTCATAGTAGCTGTAGGAGCAGTAGTATCAGCTGTAGTAGTAGTAGGAGTAGTAGTAGTAGCAGAAGTAGTAGTAGTAGAAGTAATAGTAGTAGCAGTAGAAGCAGTAGTAGAGTAGTAGCCATTATAGTTGTGGTAGTTGTAGTAGCGGTAGCGATCGTTGTAGCTTTAGTAGCAGTAGCAGTAGTAGTAGTAGAAGTTGGAGAAGTAATAGTAGTAGTTGTAGTAGCTATAGTAGGAGTAGTAGTTGTTGTAGTAGTGGTATTAGTAGCAACAATAATAGTAGAAGTAGTAGTTATGCTAGTAGTTGTAGTAGTAATAGTATTAGTAGTAGTTGTAGCAACAGTAGTAGAAGTAGTAGTAGTAGTAGTAGTAGTAGTAGTAGTGGAAGCAGCGGTAGTAGTAGGAGCAGTAGCAAGAGCAGTAGTAGTAGCAATAGTAGGAGTAGTAGTACTAATTGTAGAAGTGGTAGCACTAGTAGTACTAGTTGTAGTAGTTATAGTTTTTGTTATGGTCATAGAAGTACTAGTAGTAGAAGTGGTAGCTATATTAGTAGTAGTAGTAATAGTAGTAATAGCAATAGTCTCTGTAGTAATAGTAGTAGCAGTAGTCATAGTAGCTGCAGTAGTACTAGTTGTAGTAATAATATTAGTAGTATTGTAGCAGCAGTCGCAGTAATAGTGGCAACACAAGTAGTAATCATAGTAGTTGTACAAGTACTGGTCGTTGTAGCAGCAGTAGCAATGGTAGTAGTAGTAGTTGTTGGGCCAATTGTGGTTTTAGTATTGGTAGCAGTAGTAGTTATAGGAGAAGTTGTATAAATAGTAGTACTACTAGTAGTAGTAGGAGTAGGAGCCATTGTATCTGTAGAAGTAGTAGTAGAAATAGGTGTAGTAGTAGTAGTAGCAGTAGGGGCAATAGTAGCGGTAGCAGTTGTTGTGGTAGCAGTAGTTACGATAGAAGCAGTAGTAGTAGTAGTGGAATGAGTAGTAGTAGAAGTAATAGTAGTAGTATTAGTAGTAGCAGTAATAGTGGTAGCACCGGTAGTAGTAGTAGTGGTAGTTGCAATAGTAGTGGTAGTAGTAGCAAGAGGAGTAGCATAAGTAGCTGTAGTTGGAGGAGTAGTAGTAGTAGCAGTAGCAACAATAATAGTACCTGTAGTGGTAGTAGTGGTAGCTATAGTTGTAGCAGTAGTAGTAGAAGTAGTAGTTGCAATAGCAGTAGTAGTTATAGGAGAAGTTGTAGTTGTAGCAATAGCAGTAGTAGTCGTAGAAGTAGTAGTAGTAGCATTAGTAGTAGTAATAGTAGTAGGAGAAGTAATAGTAGTAGTAATAGAAGTAATAGTTGCACCAATAGTAGCAGCTGTAGTAGTAGTAGTTGGAGAAGTAGTAACTATAGCTGTATTAGTTGCAGTAGCAGCTATAATAGTAATAGTAGTAGCAGTTGTAGTAGTTGTTATCATAGTAGTAGTAGTAGCAAAAGCAATAGTAGTAATAGCAGCTGTAGTAGCAGAAGTAGCTGGAGTAGTAGTAGCAATAGTTGCAGTAGTAGTGGTAGCATTAGTAGTAGTGGTAGAAGCAGCAGAAGTAGGAATAGTAGCAGCAGCAATGGGAGTAGTTGTAGTTGGAGATGTGTTAGCAGTTGTAGTAGTAGTAGTAGTCGTAGTAGTAGTAGTAGTTGGAGCAGTAGCAATAGTAGCAATGGTAGTAGTTGTAGTAATAGTAGTTAAAGTATTAGTAATAGTTGTAGTAGTACAACTATTATTGTTAGAACGATCGTAGTAGTAGTAGCAATAGTTGCTATAAAAGTAGTTGAATGAATAGCAAATGTACTAGTTGCAACAACAACAATATTTATAGTTGTAGCAGTACTAGTAGTAGTTGGAACAGTAGTATAAGTTTTGTAGAAGTAGCAGTAACAGTAGTAGTAGTAGCACAAGGTGCGGTAGTAGCAGTAGCATGAGTAGTAGTAGTTGTTGTAGCATTAGTAGTAGTAACAATAGGAGTGTAGCAACAATAGTAGCTGCAGCAGCATCAGTAATAGTAGCAGTAGCAGAAGTTGTAATAGTAGTATTAGTAGCAGTATTGGTAATAGGAGTAGCAGCAGTAGTAGTAGTAGCTGCAACAGCAGCAGTAGTAGTTAAAGAAGTATTAGCAGAAATAGTAGAAGTAGTTAAAGTAGTAGTAGCAGTGGTGTAGTGGTAGTAGTAATAGAAGTATTAGTAGTCATTGGAGTAGTAGCAGTTGTAGCAATAATAGTAGAAAAGATAGTAGTTGTAGCAGTTGTAATATCTATAGTAGTTGTTGTAGCAGCAGTAGTAGTTAGTGTAGTAGTAGTTGTTGTTGTAGTATCAACAGTACTAGTAGTTGTTGAGGTAGTAGTAGTTGTAGCAGAAGTAGCAGTAGTAGTAGTTGTTGTAGCAGAAGTAGCAGTAGTAGTAGTAGTTGTAGTTGTAGTAGTAGTAGTAATAGTATTAATTGTAGTAGTAGTAGTTGTAGTAATAGTAATACTAGTAATAGCAGTAGTAGTAGCATTAGTAGCTATGCAAGTAACAGTGGGAGTATTAGCTATAATAGTAGTAGTAGAAGCAATAGTAGGAGTAATAGTAGTAGTAGGAGTAGCAGCATCAGTAGTAGTAGTGGAAGTAGTAATAGTAGTAGTAGGAGGAGGAGTATTAGTGGTAGCTATAGTGGTTGTATTAGTAGGAGGCAGAGGAGGAGTAGCAGTACTAGCACTAGTAGTAGTAGTAGTCGTAGTAGTAGTATTAGTGGTAGGAGTAGTTCTTGTAGTGGAAGTAGTAGCAGTAGTAGCAGTCATAGTGGTAGTAGTAGTCGAAAGAGTAATTGTAGGAATAGTTGCAGTGGGAGTAGTAGCCGTAGCAGTAGCTATTGTTGCTGTTGTAGCAGTAGTAGTATCAATAGTTGTAGGAGTAGTAGCAAAATTAGTAGTAGTAGTAGCAACCATGGTAGTAGTAGTAGCAGTAGTAGCAGTATTAGCCATAGTAGTCATAGTAGCAGAAGTTGAGTAGTAGAAATAGTAGTAGCAGTAGTTGTAGTAACAATAGTAGTGGTAGTATGAGAAGTATTAGTAGCAGTAGTAGCAATAGTAGTAGTAGCAGTAGCTACAACAGTAGTAGCAATAGTGGCAGCTGTAGTTGTAGTATTAGTTATTATTGTTGTAGTAGAAGTAGTAATAGAAGTAGCAATTGTAGTAGTAGTTGTAGTGACTGTAGCAGTAGTAACAATAGTAGTGGTAGTACCTATACTAGCAGTCATAGCGGTAGTAACCATAATAGGACTAGTAGTAGTGGTAATAGTGGTAATGGTAGTAGAACTAGTAGTAGGAGCAAGGCCTATCGTAGGAGCAAAAGTAGTACCACTAGCAATAGTAGCCGTAGTAGCAATTGTAGTAGTGGTAGCAATTGTACTAGTAATAGTACTACTAGTAGTAGAAGTACTAGAAGTTGGAGTAGTAGTAGAAGTAGTTCAAGTCACAAAAGGAGCAGTAGTGGTAAAAGTAGTAGTAGTAGTAGGAGAAGCAGTAGTAGTAGATGTAATAGTAATAGCAGTAGTAGCAGTAGTAGGAGTAGTAGTAGTGGTAATAGTAGTAGCCGTTGTAGTAGTAACAATTGTTGTAGTAGTAGCTATAGTGCTAATAGCAGTAGTAGGAGGAGTTGGAGACGCAATAGTCATAGTTGCATTCACTGTAGTAGGAGTAGTAGTAGTTCTTGTAGGAGTAGCAGTAATAATACTAAGAGTAGAAGTTATGGTAGTAGTTGTAGTAGTAATTGTATTAGTAGCGATTGTAGCAGCAGTACAAGTACTAGTAATAGTTGTAGTAGTAGTTGTCCTAGTAGTAGAAGCGGTAGCATTAGTAGTAGTTGTTGTTGTAGCAATAGTCGTAGTATTTGTTGTTGTAGTAGTCATAGCAGCAGCAGTAGTAGAAGTAGTAGGGCCATAGTAGTAGCAGTAGCAGTAGTATTAGTAGTAGTAGTAGCAGTAGTTATAGTAGTAATAGTTGTAGTAGTAGTAGTAGCAGTAGAAGAAGTAGTCGAAGCAGTAATTGTACTAGTAGTAGTAGTAATGGTAGTAGCAGTAGTAGCAGTAGCAATAGTAGTAGTTATTGTAGTGGCAGTAGCAGCAGTAGTAGTCATAGCAGCAGCATTAGCAGCAATGGTTGTAGAAGTAGAAGTAGTAGTAGCGGTAGCTGTATTAGCATTAGTAGTAATAGTAGTAGTAGCAATAGTTTCAGTAGTGGTAGTAGTTGTTGTAGTCGTAGTAGCAGCAACTGGAGTTGTAGTAGCAGTAGTAGTTGTTGTTGTAGTAGCAATAGTAGTATTGGTTGGTGAAGTAAAATAGTAGCAGTAGCAATAGTTGTAGTAGTAGGCAGTGAAGTAGAAGTAGCAATAGTTAGTTGTAGTACTAGGTACTGAAGTAGCAGTAGCAATAGTTGTAGTTGTAGTCATAGTTGTAGTACATGTAGTAGTCGTGTTTGTAGTACATGTAGTAGTCGTTGTACTAGTGGTAGCAATTGTTGCAGTAGTAGCAGTTGTGCTGGTTGTAGTTTTAGTATTAGTAGTAGTAGTAGTTGGAGAAGCAGTATAAGTAGTAGAACTAGTAGTAGTAGTAGGAGTAGGAGTACTAGTAGTTGTAGTGGTAGTAGTGGTAATAGGCGTAGTAGTAGCAGTAGCCTTACGGGTAGTAGTAGCAATAGTAGTTGTCGTCGGAGCACTAGTTACTGTAGCAACAGCAGTAGTACTAGCAGTAGTTGTAGTTGTAACAGTAGTAGTACTAGGATTAGTAGCAGTAGTAGCAATTGAATCAATAATAGTTGAAGTACCACTAGTAGCAGGAATAGTTATAGCTATAGTTGTGCCAATAGTAGTAGTAAAAGTAGTAGCAGTAGTAATAGTAGTGATAGTAGTAAAAATTGTAGCAATAGTAGTAGTAGAAATAGTAGTTGTTGCGTTAGTAGTATCAAAAATTATTGTAGTTGGTGGAGTAGTAGTAGCAGCAGCAGCAGTAGTAGCAGTAGTATAGAAGCAGCAGTAGTAGTAATAGTACTAGTTGAAGTACTAGTAGCAGTAGTTGTAGTAGGATAAGTAGTTATATTAGCAGTAGTAGTAGTAGTCGTAGAAGTAGTAGTAGTAGTAGTAGTAGTAGTAGAGGTAGTAGTTGCTGGAGAAGTAGCAATGGTAGTAGCCGTAGTTGCAGTAACAGTTGTAGTAGTAGCAGTAATTATAGTACCAGCTGTAGTAGTAGTAGGTGTAGCAGTAGTTATAGGTGTAGTAGCAGTAGTAGGAGAAGTAGTAGTAGCAACAGTAGAGGTAGTAGTAGTAATAGTAGGAGAAGTAGTTGCAGCAGCTGTAGAAGAAGTAGCAGCAATAGTAGTAGCAGTAGCTATAGTAGTTGTGGTAATAGTAGTAGTAGAAGTTAGAGTAGCAGAAGTAGGGCTAGTAGCTGTAGCAATCAGAGTAGCACAAGCAACAACAGTAGGCATAGAAGCAGTCGTAGTATTAGTAGCAGCAGCAGTAGTAGTAGTAGTTGAAGCGGCTGTAATATAGGAGGAGCTGTTGCAATAGTAGCTAGAGTAGGAGTTGTGGTAGTAGTAGTAGAAGTTGTAGTAGTAACAATAGTAGTTGGAGCATCATTAAGAAAAATAATAATAGTAGTAGTAGTAGAAAGAGTAGTAGTAGCAGTAGTTGTAGTAAAAATTGAAGTAGAAGTAGTTGAAGGAGTAGCAGCAGTAGTAGTTATAGCAGCAACAATAGTTATAGTAGTAGTAGTAGTTGGAGTAGTAGTAGTTGGAGCAGTAGTAGTTGTATTTGTACAAGTTGCAACTCTAGTAGTAAGAGTAGCCGTAGTACTTGTATTAGTAGTCGTAGTCTTAGTAGTAGCAGTAGTCGTAGTAGTTGGAGAAGTAGCAGTAGTACTAGTATACCAGAAGCAACAATAATAAGAGTAGTAGTAGTAGTTATAGAAGTAGTTGAAGTAGTCTTAATAGAAATAGTAGTAGTAGTTGAAGTAGTTACAGTAGTGTAATAGTAGTAGGAGTAGTAGTAGTTGGATTAGTAGTAGTCGGAGCAATAGCACTAGTAGTTCGGGTAGCAATAGTAGCAGTAGTAGCAGAAGTTATTGTGGAAGTAGCAATTGTAGCAGTAGTAATAGTAGCCATAATAGCTATAGTAGCAGTAGTAGCAGCAATTATAGTTCGGGTAGTACTAGTAGTAGTATCAATTGAATTAATAGTTGTACTAGCAGTAGTAGTTGTTGCAAAAGTAGCAGCAGCAGTAGTAGCAGATGTAGTAGTTATTGTTGTTGTTGTAGTAGTAGTAGAAGTAATAGTAGGAGCAACAGTAGTAGTAGTAGAAGTAGAAGTAATAGTAGGTGCAGTGGTAGTAGTAGTAGTGGAAGTAGTAATAGCCACAGTAGATGTAGGAGTATCAATGGTAGTAGTAGTGGTTGAAGTAGTAATAGTATGAGGAGTAGTAGCAGTAGTAGCAGTAGTCGCAGTGCTAGGAGCAGCCGCAGCAACAGTAGTAGCAGTAGCATAGGAGTAGTAGCAACAGGAATAGTAGTAGTGGGAGTAGTAGCGGTAATAGTAGCTCTTCCAGCAGTTATAGCTATAGTAGTATTAGTAGTAGCGCGAGTTGTAGCAAAAGTAGTAGTAGTAGCTGTTCTAGCAGTAGTAGTAACAATCATAGCAATAATAGCAGCAGTAGTGGTAGAAGCTGTAGTAGTAGTAGTAGGAGTAGTAGTAGTAGTAGTAGTAGGAGTTGTAGTAGTACTAGCAGCGACAGTAGTAGTAGTGGCAGTAATAGTTGTACTACTTGTTGTAGTAGCAGTAGTAGTTATTGTAGAAGGAAAACTAGTTGTAGTAGTAGGAGTAGGAGTAGTTGTAGTAGTAGTAGTAGTAATAGTAGTAGTAATAGTAGCAGTAGTTGTAGTAGTAGCAGTAGTCGCAGTAGGAGTAGTAGTAGTCCTAGTAGTAGTAGTAGTATCAGCAGTAACAATAGTTGCAATAATAGTTGTATTAGTAGTATTAGTAATAGTAGAGTAGTAGTAGCTGTAGTACTAGTGGTTGTAGCAATAGCAATAGTAGCAGGTGGGGTTGTTGTAGCAGCAGTAGTAGTAGTACTATTAGTAGTAATAGTCCTAGTAGGAGTTGGGGTAGGAGCAGTAGTAGTCATTGTTGTAGTAGTTGTTGTAGCGATAGTTGTAGTAACAGTAGTAGTAGCAGAAGTTGTAGTAGTAGTAGTAGTAGTAACAATAGTAGTAGCAGCAACAATAGTAGCAGCAGTAGAAAAAGTCGTAGTAGTAGTAGTGTTAGTACTAGTAGTAGTAGAAGTAGTAATAGTACCAGCTGTTGCAGCACTAGATGTAGTTATACTAGTAGTAGTAGTAGCAGTAGTCATAGTAATAGTCGTAGTAGTTGTAGTAGCAATAATAATAGCAGCAATAGTAGTAGTAGAAGTAGTAGTAGTAGTAGGAGGAGTTGCAACAGTAGTAGGAATTGAAGAAGGGTAGGAGTAGTGGTCGGTGTAATAGTTGTAGCAAGAGAAGTACTGGCAATAGTTGTAGTAATAGTAGTTGCAGTATTAGTAGTAGCAGTAGTAGCAGGTGTAATAGTTGTAGTTGTCATCGTAGTTGTAGTAGGAGTAGTAGCAGTAGTTGTTGTTGTTCTTGTAATAGTAGTTATAGTAGTAGTGGTCATAGTAGTGGCAGTAGTAGTAGTAGTAGTAGTACCTTAGTAGGAGTAGGAGTAGTAGTAGTAGGAGTGGTAGAAATCGTAGTAGGAGTAGTAGTGGTAGTAGTAGTAGTAGTAGTAATAGTAGTAGGAGTGGGAGGAGTCGTAGTAGCAGCAACAGTAGTCGTAGTAGTAGAGATTGTAGTAGCCATAGTAGTAGTCGCTGTAGTAGTTGTATTATAAGTAGTAGTGGGAGTTGTTGTGTTGTAGTCATCATAGTTGAAGTAGCAGTAGTAGTAGTATTAATAATTGTCGTAGGACTAGAAGAAATAGTAGGAGTAGTAGTGGTTGTACTAGCAATAGTAGTAGTACCTGTAGTAGTAGTAGTAGAAGTAGTAGTAGTGGTGGGAGTGGTATAGGTAATAGTAGTAGTAGTAGGAGTGTTAGGAGTCATACTAGTAGTAGTAGTGGTAGTTGAAATAGAATGAGTGGTTGAAGTAATAATAATAGTAGCAGTAGTAATAGTAGTAGTAGGAGTGTTAGGTGTCATAGTAGTAATAGTAGTAGTAGTAGTAGGAGTAGTTGCAAAAGTAGTAGTTGTAGTAGTAGTAGCAGTAGTAGTACTAGAAGTAGTAGTGGGAGTAGCTGTAGCTGTAGTTGTAGTAGTTATAGAAGAAGTGGTAGTAGTAGTAGTAGTAGTAGTAGCAGCAGCAGCAGCAGCAGTAGCAACAGTAGCAGCAGCAGTAGTAGTACTAGTAGTAGGAGTAGCAGCAGTAGCAGTAGTAGGAGTGCCAGTAGTAGTAGTAGCAGTAGTTGTTGTTGTCATTGTAGTAGTAAGAGTAGGAGTTGGGGTAGTAGTCACAGTCGTAGTTGTAATAATTATAGTAACTGTTGTACCTATTGCAGCAGATGTTGTAATAACAGTAGTTAGTGTAGAAGTAGTAGTCGCAGTTGTAGTAGTAATAATAATAGTAGTAGTAGTAGCAGCAGCAGTAGCAGCAGTAGTATCTGTTCGTTTAGTAGCTGTAGTAGTAGGTGTAGTAGTTATAGTTGTAGTAGTAGGAGTAGCAGCATTAGAAGGTTTAGTCGCAGTTGAAATAGTAGTAGTAGTAGTAGTAGTAGTAGGACTTGTAGCAGCAACAGGACTTCTAGTAATTGTTGTTGTTGCTGTGGAAGAAAGTATTACTAGTTGTAGTAGTAGCAGTATGAGCAGTAGAAGGAATAGGAGGAGTAGTAGTACTAGTAGGAGTAGCAGAAGGAGTAGGAGCAATAGTAGGAGCAGTAGTCATTATAGTAGTAGTAGTAAGAATACTCTTACTACTAGTAGTAGTAATAGTAGTTATAGTATCAATAGCAGTACTAGCAGAAGTCGTAGTAGTGGTAGTGGTAGAACTAGTAGTAATAGCAGTCATAGTTGTTGTATCAGCAACAATAATAGTAGCAGGAGCTGTAGTAATAGTAATAGTAGCTAAAGTAGCTGAAGTAGTAGTAGAAGTAGTGGTAGTAGCCGTAGTAGTAGCAGTAGTATTAGCAGTTGAATTAGAACTAGTAGTCACTATAGTAGCATTTGTAGTTGGAGAAATAGTAGTAACAGTAGTAGTAGTAGCAGTAGCGGTAGTTGTAGCAGTAGTAGTAGTAGCCATAGTAGTAGTCATAGTAGTACTAGAAGTAGTAGTAGCTATAGTAGCAGTAGCAGTAGTTGTAGTAGTAGTCATAGAAGCAGTAGTTGCGGTAGTAGTCGCAGTAGTCGCAATAGTAGCAATAGTTGTAGTAGTAATACTACTAGTAGTAGTAATAACTATAGTAGCTATTATTGTAGGAGTTGTAGTACCAGCCATATTAGCAGGAGTAATAGGAGTCATTGTTAGAGTAGGGGTAGTCGTAGGAGCAGCAGCAATAGTAGTAGGCATAGTAGTTGTAGCAGGAGTAGTAGTAGTAGCAACAGTACTAGTAGTAGTAGAAGTAGTAGCAGTTGTGGTAGTTGCAGTAGTCACAGTAGCAGTCGTAGCAGCAGCAGTAGTAGTAGTAGTAGTAGCAGTTGTGGTAGTTGCAGTAGTCACAGTAGCAGTCGTAGCAGCAGCAGTAGTAGTAGTAGTAGTAGCAGTAGTAGTAGTAGTAGTAGTAATAGTAGTTGAAGAAGTAGGAATAGTAGTAGTATTAGTAGTAGTTGTAGTGGTTGTATTTGTAGTAATGGGTGTAGTAGTAGTAGTACTAGTAGTAGCAACAATAGTCATAGCAGCAACAATAGTTGTAGCAGCAGCAGCAGCAGTGGTAGTAGTAGTAGTAACAGAAGAAGTATTATTTTAGTAGTAGTACTAGTAGTAGTACTAGTAGTAGTAGTATTAGTAGTTGTAGTAGTAGTAGCAGTAGTAGTAGTTGAAGTACATGTTGTAGTTGTAGTAGAAGTAATAGAAGTAGTGGTAGTAGTTGTAGTAATAGTAGTAGTAGAAATTGAAGGAGTAGTAGCAATAGTAGTAGGTGTTGCCAC